>JANIHY010000003.1:28039547-28051409 GCA_027479065.1 Erythroxylum brevipes
ACACAATACCTATACAAACACACTCATTGAATTCATTTCATATCTCTAAATTGCCACTTAAGAATCGGGGTCCAACAATTTGAGTGATGAAGTTAAATGGGAAACGAAGGAGCATATAAGGAAACAACACCCCTACCTTTTTGATCAATTAGATAAGAATTTTGAGGACGAAATTTATTAAGGGGAGATACTTAAATGTTGTATATGATTTTTGTGATTGGTGAGGAAACGATTGGCCAATCGTGTGCTGGGCACAACTGATTATGATTAAGCAACCCCCGTACCCTTGACGCTGGTATTTTAAAGTCAAGTAGTCGTATAGACACCTTTCTACGGGACTTGCGAGTGATTCCCCACCTAGGATCTGGACACCGATGAGGTCATCACCTAGGGTCATAAAGGTCTTGTCGACTATAATCTGGACTCACCACAGATAAAAATCGAGTCATCACCGATTATCAGTAAGTGTACACATTAGTTTGGCTGACTAATGATGTCACACATGAATGTTCTGGCTTATCCTGATATTGACTTTCCTATCAAGATTTGATTGATAGATATGATATTTTTATGCGTTTATGTACTGGAACTGAGACTTATGTTCACCGGATGAGTGAGTTAATAGGCTAGGTCTATATGGTTCATAACCAATATACATTAAGTCATAGACTAGGCCTATATGTTTTCTATGCATGATATATTCACTTCATAGGTTATCTACACCGTCTTGGTAGGAACTAATTCTATCTGTGATGTATGTTTTTCCTGTTCATTGAGTACCTAGTGTACTCAACCCCCTCCGCTTTCCAACCATGCAGGCTAATTTAGTGAACTTGAAGCTTTGTGAGGATCGTGCGACTTTTTTTATATTTTCGAGGTATTTCTGCAAGTGGGTAGTCTCCTATTTTGTACTTTTATTGTCTAGTGGCTCATGAACTGTGTTTATGTAGATACGCTTTATGATTTTGTGAGTTAAATTTTGATTACCTTGTGTTTTGTAAAAGATTTTATGTATGAACTTTTGATACTGCTATTAAGATTGCCTTGAATTGAGATTGCTTGGAGTTGAGATTGCTTTGAGTGGACTAGAGAGTCCTAAAGTTATGGTTGGATGTGAATATAGAAGTGTATTTGAAATCATTTGCAAGTTTTGGAATTTTTTAAAAATTACAGCCGTTGTGCTGCCCAAATTTTTCAAAAAAAAGATATTTAGTTAGCCTTGCATAGTCGAATTAAGGATACTACGAGTGTCCTTAGCCTGAGTATGTGGTGGTTGTCATGGACTCGATGTAGTACCGGGTTGTGACTGATCCCACGAGTTCAAGTATCTTAAAGGAACCAAAAAACTTCATTCCTATCTTCTACTTCCTTTGAAGTCTCAAAGATAATTGTCTATAAGGTTGGAGTTTTACAAAAACAAAATCACCAACCTCAAAATGAATTGCAGTTCTCTTCAAATTAGTAAACTTCTCTATCCGAGCTTGAGCTTTCTGTAGATTAGTCTTAACTGTAGCGTGTAAGCATCCTCTAGTAGCTAATTGTTGCTAAACGTCAAAGGGAGTATCATCCTGATAAGAACATGGAATAATTGATGGGCGATCTTTGCCATATATCACCTTAAAAGGATTCATTCCAATAGCTGTTTGGAAAGAACTATTATACCTAAATTCAACCCAAGGTAAATAATTAACCCACAAGCAAGGATTTTCAGCCACAAAGCATCTTAATTACATTTCTAAACATTTATTCAAAGCCTCATATTGCTTATCAAATTGTGGATGGTAAGAAGAGCTCATATTAAGATATGTCACCTGTAATTTAAATAAACACTTCCAAAGCTGACTTGTAAAAACCTTATATCTATAAGACATAATAGAATGAGGAACACCATGCAACTTTAAAACATGATGAATAAATGATTTTATCATTTATTAAGAAGTGTAATTAGCTTTCCAAAATGAGAAAATTTAGATAAATGATCAATAACCACCATAATGACTGTGTAACCCTTCCATAGCAACATCTTGTCATACCTAGTTTGGAATTGGAAGTGGACTAACTAACCTAACTGGATGTAATTGAGAGGACTTAGCTCTTTAGCAAACTTAACAAAACCTTACAAAAGTTTAAATATCAGACCTATATGCTTTTAATAAAAAGTAGGTAACAATATGATCATAAGTATAGATTACTCCCGTGAGAGCTGTGAAATTCTAAAAATATACTTTGAATGATGTTTTGAGATTGATTTGGAATTAACTGACGATTTTTCCACCAAAGCGTATTTTAACTGATAACGAGGATATATGGTTTGGTTCATCTAATAATGTTGTATTACCCGTTACAGTTGTGGATCCTGAGCTATCTTGGCCTTTGTCTCATTAAGAATAGTAGCATATGGTATAGTAACAACCATATGGAAGCTGTATGAAAGAGTATCAACAACCTTATTTGAATTTCCAGACTTGTATTCAATGGTGTATAAATACCCCCAACAACTTAGGCAACCACTCTTCTTGTTCTAGGGTTTGAATAACTTATTGATTAAGGTGGTTTAGGCTATGGTGATCTATCCAGATGATGAAATGGTGATCGAATAGATGATGCCAAAATTTCGACACTACTTCAGAAATAACATACAATTCTTTAACATATATAGACTGCTTCTGCATTTAAGGTGAAATTTTTTTAGGGAAATATGCTATTGGTCTTCCACCTTGAGACAAGACAACATTAATACCCAATCCTTATGCATCTATTTCTAACATAAAAGGCTTTTCAAAGTTGGGTAGTGATAAAACAAAGACCTTAGTTAAGACTTGTTTGAGCTTATCAAAAGCACATTGAGCTCTTTCATTCCATGGAAAACCATCTTTCTGTAGCAAGTCAGTCATTGTATTTGCTATATATGCTTATTTCTTGATAAAGCATTGATAATACCTTGTTAACCCTAAAAATGTTCTAACTTATGCAACCGATGATGGGTTAGGCCACTCTTTAATAACTTATACTTTCCCCGAATCTACCTCTACCCCTTAACTGGAAACAATATGGCCAAGATACTCAATTTTGGTCCTTCCAAAATTTTTTTAGAAAGTTTAGCATAAAAACATTGTTGCTGTAAACAAGTTAACACCCTTTCTAAGTGATCTAAATGAAGAATCTAGCTAGAATTATAAACTAATAAGTCATAAAAAAATACCAAAACAAATTTTCGCAAGAAGGGCCTAAAAATCTCATTCATAAGAGACTAAAAAGTAGCTGGGGCATTGGTTAAGCCAAAGGGCATGACTAACCATTCATATTGGCCATGGTAAGTGCGAAATATTGTATTTGGACAATCTTCCAGTCATATTAAAATTTAGTGATAGTCTGATCGAAGATCTAACTTGGAGAAGAACTGAGACCCATAAAGCTCATCCAATAGCTCATCTACTGTAGGTATCAAATAAGAATCTTCGATTATCACATCATTCACAACTCGATAATCTATGCAAAAATGCCAAGTGCCATCTTTCTTCCTGACCAATACCATTTGTGCTAAGAATGGACTAGTACTTGGCTATATAATTGCTTCTGATAGTATTTCATCTACCATCTTTTCAATTTTAGCCTCCTGAGAAAAAGGGTATCTGTAAGGCCTCACCTTAATTGTTGTAACCCTATCTTATAGAGAGATTGCAAGGTCATGTGTTTTGGTAGGTGGTAACCCCCGAGGTGACTTAAACACAAAAATATGCTTCTGTAATAATTAACTCAAACCTTTGGATATATTTTTAGGTAATTGAACAATTTGATCAGCTTGTGTTTTTGAAAAGATGTCTTCACGTACAACTTTGCAATAGCCTTAGTGGCTTGAATCCTCTATATATGGTGGTAAGTGGTAGGAGTAGGTAGTGTAGATTTAATAACTTGTAAGGTAACTAAGCACTCACAATTATAAAATTGGATATATGCCTCTTTATAATTAATTATATGAGCATTGAATGTAGCTAACTATGATGTTTCGATTACCACATCATTTCCAGACATAGCAAGCACATAAGTTTTAAAAGAAACTACATACCTATTGATTCGAACTAGTACAACTTGTATAATTCCCTCTTCCATTAAAAACTCACCATTCCCCACCATCACTTTAACCCCTCAAACTAGTTCGATTGGAAGCTAGAGATGCCAAACCATTCTTGGTTGTATCAAAATATCTGAACTTCTTATATCTAGTAGAACCTGAACCTTCATTCCATTATCAACCCCTAAAAATCGAATAGTGGTATCTCTAAACCTGCCATTCATCGCATGTAAGGATAAATGATAATGAGTTAACTCGTTGTTACTATCGTGGCTAGCCGCTTCTTCAGTCGCAGTATCTACCATTTGAGCATCATATGGTTCTTCCATATCAGTCAAAAATAGCATAATTGCTTATTTGGACTTCTATGCGCTTTATGATACTTCTCATCATATATGAAACATAATCCTTTGACTCTTTTGAGTTGCATTTCGGTTAGTGTGATACGGTAAACGAAGGGTAGGATTAATAATGGTGGAGTGGGTTTGCGATGTCGGAGATGGCAACAAGGTTGGAAGATTCATATAAGCAACAGGTGGGGGGCAGCCGAATTGGTAAAGTGGAATTAGCCACATTAGTACTTGACTTAGCTATCTAGTTGAAATTTTTGGGCCTATATGAGCCCAATAAATTGCCAAAACTTCCTCTCTTATCATATAGTTTAACAAGCCCAATAACTTTGATCAAGTATTGAGGCTTTTGTGTAATGACATCACCTTTGATAGGCTCCTTCAACCCACTTATAAAGTTGTCCAATAACACACTCTCATTAAGATCTACTAATTGGTTGGCTAATATCATGAATCAGGTATAATATTCATTAACTGACCTAGTCAGTATCAACTTAAAAAGTTGAGCTTTAGGTGACTCAAAACATGATGGGCTAAAATGCTCTTCTATGGCTTGAGTTAGCAAAGCCTAAGTGGATATCAGGTTGGCCTTCTGTAACATTTGGTACTAAGGAACCATCATCCCTTCATAATGCACAGTAGCGGTAGTGCGTCTCTGAGCGTTAGGAGTATCATAGAAGGTAAAGAACCGTTCAACTTTGAAGATCCACATTAGAGGATTCATCCAATATAAGTTCGAAAAATCTATCCTAACTTGCCAAACTTGTAATGTATCAAAAGAACCAGAGGTCTGAAACAGGCCTGAAATAACCCTTCTGTAACGAGACTTTGTTCCTAACAATCAATAAACTTGCTGAGCCTCTCTATATATCGATTCATAGATTTCAATGTAGCCTTAATCCTTCCTAAACAATTTTAAGTAGAGGCATCTCACTAGTTTAGATCAAAGATATCATTTGACATGCTGTTAATCTCAACAAACATCTCTTTCATCCTTATGTTCTTAGCCATTATCTGTTCTTTCTTCCTCTTAACGAGAGAACTAATGAAATAACAATTGGAATATCACTGCAGATAAACAACTCATGAACACTACACAAGAATAACCGAATATAATGGTCTGCTATAAATTTAAAATACTGTGAATGTCCACGAAATTACAAAGCAATGGAGAAGTTAATTAAGTTCTAGAATAACACAGTAACAAGGAAGAGAATCAGAACACCTAAACACAACAAAGGAGGAAAGGAAGGATGAGAACCAAGAAAGAAGAAAACATATCAAATTCTTCACACCCATGTGATTATATTATCTGTGTATATATATGACTTGCATGGGCCCACTCACTCCTTGAGACGCCAGGGCACTTTTCTTGCCTGAATGCTACGCCTCACCACTTTGCATTACGGCGCACTACTTTTGGGATCATATATCACCTCTCCAACATCCTCCTTGTCAATATTCAAAGCCACCTGTGATATTTTAATCCCACCAATTTTCTTTAATATAACACATATCTTGATCTATGAAAAATATATGTATTTGTATCCGAGTTAATAACGTAATTTGATTGTATTGGTTTGTTACTTCATAAAAAAATCAATAATTATAATATTAAAGTGAAATTTTTTACAAAATCTAAGAATAATTCAATGCATCTTGAACAAAAAATTGTAAAATATATGATGAAGAAATACTTTTTATAATATTTAACGACCAAAAATTAAAAAATAGATAACATCTTCAAATGTCCATAAATTTTATAGGGAGTCTCTAAATTTCGTTCGGATATGTTCTATCATTAATTATATTATTGTGAGATACAAATGCCTATTCTTTAAAAAAGTTATAATGTTTCAAAATAAAGGTTGAGATATATTTAATAAATTGTTAAAAGGTCTGAAACGTTTGATATAAATAACCCTTTTATTAATAAATCCCACAAATTTTTAAAAAGTTGTGTATAATTTTCATTAGGGATATTTAAACTATTTGGGATTTCTTAAGTAGGTAAGGATACTACATAAACATGTGGTTAAGGTATTCTAGTCCTAGTAAATAATTTTTCATTTGATAGAACTATGGTCATGGTTGGTATAAAAAGGTGGTTATTGGTGTTTATTTGATAATTGTTTCCATATTTATATACAACTAATAAGATTACGCCGTAGCTTCTGTACTGTAAAATATACAACTAATAATATTAGGCATCCGTTACCCTTGCATTGTTGTAATATAGGAAAAAAAACTCCAAGACTCGTGCTTTTCTGAAGAGAAAGCAAAACAAATCCATTCTTCTTTTCCAGCCTTTGCTCTTGATGCCTCTTTTCGCTCCATTAATTTGAACCACGATTCTGAACACACTCTTCAAATTGTGCTTTTGACAAGAGTGGTGGTGTTTAGATCATTTATTCTTATTATTTTATTCTTATCTTATTTTATGAGTATTCATATATTTATTTTATATAGGTCTCTTTTTTTTGTGTGGTTAGAATGGAGATACATAAAACTTTAATGAACTAGACGGGGGAGAGACGCTCCCGAAACATCATCTAGGAGGATAAAGAGACAACCCAAAGGGGGGTCTGAAGTATATGGATGCCAAGGTTTAGTGAAGTGGCATAAGTAGTTAACCAATCTGCAACTCGGTTGACCTCTCGGTATACATGTCTAGCCTTCACAACTTATTCTCTAGCTATTAGATTTTAAATGCCTAATAATAGAGAAGTATACTGGATAGTGTGAGCACTCGAGGAGGATAAGATGTTAATAACGATCAAGGAGTCCACATCTAACTCTATTTGTCGGTAACCAAGATCCCAAGCAAGTTGTAATCCTGTAAAAACTCTCCAAAGTTCTGCACAAATGGCGGGACAGATGCCTATATTATGTGCAAAGAACAGATCCATGTGGGTAGATCTATTCCTTGTATATAACACCTCTAAGGTGTCATTTAAAAGGAGAGAAGCACTCTTGGGTCTGCTTTGCAAATTGATCCAGGAGATACTAACGATGGTAATATTCGCCGGTTCCGCTTTTTCAGAAAAAGATGCAAGTTGAAAAGACAATATTCTAACTTGACGTGACCTTATTTACATGGAATCTAACTTTTGTCGAACTCCATTCATCTTGTATCACCTTTACAAAAAAAGTAAAAAATGCCTTGCACATATGTAATTTCCCCAACTTAATTCTTGTTCTCTGTACATGTATAACAAGAAAAGTTTCCACTAAATCCATCATTCATGGAGTTGAAAATGAAAAAGAAAGTGGAGACTCAACGCGTCATTAGCGCACATACGTAGGAAATCAGAATGTAATTACGAATGAGTTAAAGAATAAAAAGATCGATCACTGATGTCATATGAGTGAGGCAGTGGTTGTTACACAGTTGGGGTGGGGTTGCTTATGTCGCCACTTTTAATTCTAATAGCAGCAAGCCCAAGTTCGTTGCTATCAGTATATAAAAAAATTAACGAAAAATTAGATTTTTTTTTTGTAAGATTATACTTTTTTCTTCATAATTTACTCGTATCACTTCATGCTAACAGCATATATTCAATTAAAATATATTAAAATTAACGGATTAAAAATAAAAAATTTTCTTAAAAATGTTTGAATATCTTAATTAAAAAATCTGTACTGTATATTGAATTCGATAAACCTATTCAATATCTTTGATTTGTCTATACGATATACCTAATATAAATGTCAGTTTTAAGTGTACCTAGAAACAAGAAAAGTTAAATTATTTAATGAAGTCCTTAGGAATCATTAAACATAAAAGAAATGACTATCTAAGATGAGGAATTTAAAAATGATTATTTTTTTCTAATTGTACACATAAGATGAAATTTAAATCGATTGAGTTAAATAAAAAGTATTGCTTTTTTGAACCTGAAAATTGGGTCACTGAGAAAAGGAAGCTATTGGCACAAAAACTTGAGTAGTGTAAGGTACGTTACTGGAACAGTGAGGTTTCGAAGAGTTGAGTAGCATTTACTACTAGACCATTTGGCTGTAACGTAGCACTTTAATCCAACCAATAGTAATTGGATTTGGTATTATGTCATTGCCAACTAATGAAGAGTATGGTTGTTATAATTTTAAGTGGAGGTCAGAGAATGCGTAGAGGTCATTAATTGCCCTTTGGGTGGCTTAACTAAAAGTAGTGGGGCATTCCTAAGGATTCGCATTAGTGGTAGGAATTTACATTACATTTGAATTCACACAAAGAATATCCAATACATGTTTCCCATTATTAAAAAAAAGAAATATAAATTTCATTTCAGTCAGCAATAGAATGCGCTTATCAAGCCAGCCAAGTAAAGAAATCCAGAAAAATAAGATGGGCGATAAGTGACTACCCAAACTTTTTGTCCATTAATAAAATGCCAAACATCAATCTTGATTCCTAATGATTTCAAAATCCAATCATCTTTGTTCCAATCTTTTTTTTTTACAAAGGAAAATTCAAATCCGAAAAAGCCCAACTATCGCACTGCTCTACTGTACAAAGCTCCTTACTTGTCCCGTTGGATGAGCTCCACTACAGACAGTGGTGGCTCCTGAAGATAATGTATGCCTAGGCTGGCTCAATCTGCGAGGGCGGCCAGGTTATCTACGCACTAGTTTTTTCTCGATACACGTGCTACACTTGCACCTCTCAATCTTGATGGATGAGCCCACAGGTACCTGTCAGCAAAAAAGTATTTTCAGAAAAATATGTACTGGAAGAGGATAGGATATTAATGACTTCTAGAGAATCCACTTCTATAATGACTCGGCAGTACCCTAGTGACCAAGCCAAGGTTAGGCCCAAGTGGATTCCCCAAAGTTCGGTAACCAGCGGCGATCCTCGTCCAATGTGCTGAATAAATCCACCGCACCACTGCCCATTCCTATCTCGAATTAAACCCCCAGCGGTAGCGATGGATGACCCTTGATTAACTGCGCCATCGGTGTTTATTTTGACCCAGTCTTCTAGTGGTTTGTTCCACCCAACTAGACTTTCCACTGGTAGACACTGTGTCGGAAACACACAGTTTTCCACCGCCCTTGCCCTCACTATCCACTCCACATACTCCATAACTGCTCTCGTACCTTCTTCCGGCCAAACAAAGTTAGCTTTAAATAGACTTTTGTTATACCAATATCATAGCATCCAGCAGGCGACTCCAAAAATGGTAGCCCATTCCCCTTACATCACCTAGGTGTGTTTCATAAGATTTGATTCCACCCATAATTCCACATCTTGTTGAAAGAAGGCCATATCAACCACTCCCGAGGGAAAATTTGTCCAGAAAGCTTGTAGTCGTTGGCAGTCACGGATGACATGTATTGTGGATTCTTTCTGTCCACATATGTGACAATTGCTATTCGTTGCAATATGACGTGCAACTCTTTGTTGGTTGATCAGGAGCTTTTCCTTGCTCACCAACTAGAAGAAAGTCTTGATCCATTGGGGCCCAGCCCATTTCCAAATTGGGTCCCAGAGGCTAGCATTAGCATCCGTGTTGCTCCACTCAATGAGGTCGTAGACTGACGCCATTGTGAATCTATCATTCTCAGTTTGACCCTACCTTATGATATCCTCCACTGCTCTGTCTGCAATAGGGGTTATTTCTACGATATCCATATTAAGTCAAAATGACTTTATGATTAATAATTTTGATGAATACCAAATAATAATGTAGATCCAAAATGAGACGAAGCGAAGCCGAAAATGAGACGATAGAAATGAAACAGAAAGCAAAATGAGACGATAGAAATGAGAAGGAAGCAGAAAACAAAATGAGACGATAGAAATGAGACGAAGCGAAGTCGAAAATGAGACGAAAAAAAATGAGACGAAAGAATCGAAGACGAAGACCCGATACCAGATGATCAATCAGTTTAAGTAAGTTACAGAACTAAACTGAATAACTGTTTCTTCAAAGATCAAGAAACAAGAAGAAAGAAGCAGTTATCAAGAAGCGGTTAAAGATGAAGGCTATAAATACGAGTCAGAGTCGAAGACTGAAAAAGTTAGTGATTTTCAAGAAAGGCTAGAGATTCAAAGTTAGAAATTTTATTCACTGTACTAAACTTAAAGCTACTATTGTCTGTAATAAATCTCGAAACATCTTTCAGTAGAAGGAAGAAAAGCTGATAGCCTGAAGAGGCTAAGTCAAAAAAGAATACTTGTTGTAAGAGACCTGAAGAGACTCGATGAAAAGAATACTTGTATCTTTGAAAAGTATAGTGAAATCTCAGAAAGAATTCTGAGGACTGAACGTAGCCTACGGTTTGGGATGAACCGGTATAAAACTGTCGTGTCAATTCTTACTCTCAACTCTCAACTTTTAATTTCTATTGTTGATACAAATACTTAGAAGCAGACTGCAATACTTCATAATACTGTTTTTCAATTGTTTGAGAAAGCAAGTTTTTTTTTAAAAAGAAGTTTGCTTAAAAAGGGATTGTGTTCAAAAACGGATACACAATTCAACCCCCCTTTTTGTGCGTTTGTATATCGAATATTAAGTCTATACTAACGTGTGATTCACTTCAATTGATATCAGAGCTCGGTGTCCAAGAAACATCGTAACAAAGTGTGGATAAGGATCCATGGCAGAGTCACACATATATATAGTTGAAGTTGCCTCCGTCACTAGACCTCCTGTGTTCAATGGAGAAGACTACCATTACTGGAAAGACAGGATGCGGCTCTTCATTGAATCTACTCATATTGACCTTTGGGAGATAATAGAAAATGGATCGTACACACTGGTAGATGAAGAAGGAAATGTTGTTCCACGAATCAGATGGTCTGTAGAACAAAAAGCGAGATTTCAGCTAAATTCGAAGGCCAAGTTCTTTCTAAGCTATGCCCTAAGCAGAAGTGAGTACGATAAAGTTCATGGATGCGACACTGCAAAGGAGATGTGGGATACGCTATTCATCGTACACGAAGGCACAAATCAAGTAAAGGAATCCAAAATAAGCATTTTTGTACACCAGTATGAGCTATTCAAGATGAAGGACAAAGAGTCTATCGATCAGATGTTTGGAAGATTTCAAACTATAATCAATGGGCTTAAAGCTCTCGGTAGAACTTACAACAATCAAGATCACGTTAGAAATATCCTCAGAAGTTTACCGAAGAGATGGAGACCCAAAGTCATAGCTGTACAAGAAGCCAAGGATTTGAGCGTATTGAAGCTTGGTGAATTGTTTGGATCTCTAAAGATATATGAAGTTGAACTTGATGCAGAAGATAAGCCCAGAAGGGACAAATCCATAGCATTGAAGGCCAGACATAAGAATTATAAGAATCAAAGGAAACGGAGCTCAACGTCGAAAGCGCTGAAGATTGAGGAAGTCAAGGATGACGATTCCAGTGAATCAGATCATGTTTCAAGCGAAGAAGATGATGAACTATCCTTTATCTCGAGGAAG
>JANIHY010000003.1:28087383-28101821 GCA_027479065.1 Erythroxylum brevipes
TTGTAATTTGGTTTGAGATGTTCTTAAAGCTTTATGAAACTCATCTTTTGGAGCATGAATTATGGATTTGCTTGTTTACATCAAATGAAAGCAGGTTTCAAGTTTGTTTTCCAGTAGGCCCATTAATCTTCCGCGGGTCTTTTCCTTAAATGAATAATTAGCATGTTTCACGCCACGCTCTCATGTCCGATGTTGGGCTCCGGCAGCGGGGTCCAACATGTTGTAATGACTCAATGGTGAGAGGCGTCCACGCTAAGTGGAACAAAACCCTGAGGTCTTGGGTTCGAGTGCCAGAAACTCACCTAAGGCCAGAGGGGACAATACCTGGCAAGGTTGAGGGTCATGGGGGTTTGCAACCCATGGGCTCAACAGTTGGGGGTCATGGGGGTTCGCAACCCATGGGTCCAACAGTTTTGTTATTCCCTCTTTTATTAATAATCATCATTAAAAAGGGAATTAGTGCATGTGATTGGAATCATTAATTTTATAAATTATGTCCTTATGATTATCTTGTAACAAGTGACTTACTTACAAGCCACTAAACTGCTTTGCAAACAAAAATGTGGAACCAAGCCACTGATTATAAACCTAAGATGATAAATAAACATGCAGCTTACAATGAGCTAATGACCTTAAACAAGCGCTACATAGGAGGCAACCTATGAATTAGGGTAGATTTATTTTATTTGATTTTATTTCCATGCTTTTTAGTTATTTTCATTATTGCTATTTTTATTTTTATTTTCTTTTAGCTTTTTATCCCTTTTCTTTATATTTTGCAAAGATGTTAATCTTATATTTGAAGGATCAAAATTAGAAAATCGTCTTACTCAAGAAAGTGCCAACTTAACCCTCTCACTTATTTTTAAATGATTATATTGTGTACATTAGGGACAATGTACAACTTTAAGTGTGGGGAAGGGATTAATGATTTCTTTTAACTTATTATAATCTAGATTATAAAATTTTAGGAATTAATATCTTGACTTAATTGAAATTTGTCCATAAATACTATATTTCATTATAGAATATTAATTGAATTGGTATGTAAAATGATGATAGTTAAAATATAATTACTTTTCTAAGCTATATTTTGAGTATTCATTGATATAATCAAATTAAATGAAATTGCATGTTATTTACACATATAAGCCCATCTTTTTCGTAGGTTTTTTGGCCTAAGAGCGAAAATTTTTAAAAAATTTAAGCTCTTTTTATTTTTTCATATGTGTTATCATGTATAGTGGAATGATTCTAGAGCTTGCTTTTATTATACATATCGAGATCATATTTGTTAAATTAAAAGCATTAGTATGATGAAGGTATTTAGATTCAAATTTTTGTTTAAGTCTATTTCTTTAATAATTACCATCCCCATAAAATTATCTTTTAGGAATAAACAAGCTGAGTCTTAGCCTTTTTCATTATTATTATACCCACATATTAACCTTTTCCTATTTTTCTTTGAAAACCTTTTTATTGTTTAAAACCTTGAAAGTTATTTACGTTTTTTACTTGTTTGAGACTTGAAATTATTGAAAGGTCCTATATTTCTTTAATTGTGGTAAAATATGAAAGTTCAAGATTCATTTGATTTGAAAAAAAAAAAGAGCATAGAAAAAGAAGAAAAGAAAAGTATAAAGCATCGTTGGTTTTATAATGAGTAGGCAAGTATAAATTGTAAACAAGCTTCTTGTAAATTCTTTCAATAAAGTTCCTTCAATTTAACCCTTTTTAATATTCCAACCATACTATACTTAAGCCCTATTACAACTCATTTGAAGACCTTTTGATTTTTGTTTCTGATTTATACATAAGTGGTGGGGATGTGATAATATTGCAAGCCTATGGTAAGAGTTATACTATACATTAATTTAGAGTTTTGATACTTTTCACCCTAAACACTTGAGTCCATTAAGTGAAATCTTGGTGAGGGTATAAAGGTGTATACTTTTGATTTCAATGCGATTATTGGTGTAATTACAATTAATATTGACTTACGAAGTTAATTTAAGGATAACTTTATGCTAATTATAGATTAATTTTACTATGTGATGATTTACAGTATGAATGAGTAGATCAAAATTAATAAAGGATAGAAATTGTAAAATTTATACTTTTGATCATGGTTTACTTGAAGACAAACAAAAACTTAAGCGTGAAGATATTTTATGTGTAATTAATAATATTTATATCCCATATTTTATGTATTTTTGCTTGATATTTTATACTTTTATTGTATATTTGGTACTTAATTTGCTCCAAGTGTATTTATAGGTTATAATTGCTTTTACGGATCAAACGTAGAAGAATTCAGATAAAAACGCAACATAAAATGAAGATTTGAAGAAGCAAAAAAGGGATACACGACCGTGCATCAGCCTATGTACTTCTCTCAAGCCATGCAGAATCATGAATTTTGGATATTTTGGCTTATACATGATTTAGTACAGTTCAGTATCAAACGAAGCATCACCCAGAATCTTAAAAATTACTATAAAAGACGTGTTCAGAGGCAAAAGAGAAGAGCAGACATTAAAAGGCAATTACAAAGGCTAAGATCATTCAGAAGGGACAATTTTGATTCAAGCAAGTAGAAAACACGAAGAAATCATTGAAATATCCATCGGAATATAAGATTAAACCTCTACCTTACAAAAATATTTGATAGGAGACAAACAAGAAGATTTAGAATTATAAACTTATTGTTTTTAATTAGTTTTTTCTTTCTATTTATGTTTGATTTCGTGTTCTATAATGTATAAGTAAATTCTTTTAGTGCCTAGGGTAGATGATCCCTAATTTTGCGTAAAAACATGTTTTGATTCTTTTATTAATACAATTTTAGATTAGGGTCAAATTTAATAGCGGAATTCATAAATTGGTAAAGCAATTCTATAAACTTTAACTGATTACTATAAATTTAATAGCGGAATTCATAAATTGGTAAAGCAATTCTGTAAACTTTAACTGATTTCTATAAATTTAATAGCGAAATTTATAAACTGGTAAGTCACACTTCCATGGAGAGGGGCTAGTAGCAACAATTGGTATTGGAGGGGTAGGTTTAAAAGATTGCTAGCGGATGTGTAGTATAGACAAAATAGGGGGAAAAAAGTTTTTTAAGCAAATTAGGTGCAGTTTCTTGAGGCTGCCCAGATGACAATGTTAGGATTACTTTCGACTGTACACATATTGCTAGAAAAACAAAAGGAAATAAGTGAATGTATTAAGATATCTTAAAATGAAAAGGAAACTTCTCTCTAAGCCTTTTCGGGTCTCTTCATAAAGCAAAGCAGGAGATCCGTGATTCTTTAAAGATCAAAGCTAGAATAGTACATAGAATTCAGAGGGGCAAAAAAAAAAAGAAAGAAAACTATCCCATTTTCAGTTGGAAGCTGTAGCTCTTCATTTGCTTCTTAAAACTGTGCTCATTTCAGTTAACTTGGAAGTTCATAATGACATGAAAAAACTCAAGCAAAGGGTTGCAATATCCAAAAACAATCATATTGCTTCTAAGGAAGATTAACAATAAAAAAAATATAGAACTGGTGAAGTAATATATCCAATAGAAAAACTTACTGAAACTATCAAAACAACGTCCTAGAGAGCCAAAAAGAATGCTTCTCACATTGGCACGAGCAATAATCGATGAGGAACTTCTGTTAAGCATCCTTGAATCTGAAGGAACCAAAAACTTTCACCAACCTGTCTATGCATTTAAGCATCAGATAGCATCTTCAATGATAACCATGAACAAAAGGTTCCCAGTCAAGAGATCAGACTCAACTACTTGCAGTAACTCTACAACTACCATGAACAAAAAGTTCCCATTTAAGACATCAGATTCAACTACTTGCAGTAACTCTAGAATTACCATGGAACAAACCCGTTTACCTCTTCCACCACAGGAGCGGGAGGAAGGTTAAGATCAATTAGGCCTGTCATTGGTAGTTCTGGCGCGGCTGTCTTGATCACAAGTGTGCTGTCATCAGCACTTCCAACAAAATGGGACCTCTTGTGCCCACCCAAAGCTTGACCTGATCGGAAAACCTTCAAGCAGAAAGGGCATTCATGTAGCTTGCCCTTTTTTGACACCAATCTTTTGTTTGCATTGCGAGATAAGTTCTGCTGAATTGGTTTCTTCCCATTGAAAGATTCCACTATCTTACCATTATTCGGAAGTGGACTTGGAACATAATCTGTGTCAACGCTGTTCTCGCCACTTTCATACACAGAGTCAGTGTAGCCATCGATGGTTTCATTATTGAATCTGTTTTCCCCAATTGGAGTGCCTTTCGCAACCTTTTTTGCATCGTTTCTATGAAATTCAGGATCATAAGAGTTATGTTTGCTTCTCTTTCGTGAATCATACTTAACCGATGCTCTATCTGTTTGATCATGCCCATCTTCTTCAATTGAAGCTCTACCGGACTGAGTTTTGACACGTCTAAACCCACTCAATCTCTTCCCTAATTCAGTATCAGACTCTCCATCAGATCCAGACCCAAGTACCTCTTTATGTTTCTTTGGTTCAACTTTCCTCATAAACAAACCTACAGAAACTTCTGATTCAACCCCTGTTGGCCTGTTGTTAAAGTACCCAGAATCAGAATTCTCAGAGACATGATACTCTCTAGACTTCACCTGCCTTTCCTTTGCTTTGTTCACATACAAAATCTCATTCCCATTGAACACGCATTTAACACCATTCTTCAGACTAATTTTCATTTGATCATATGAAGATTTATCCTCAAAAACCAAAGAATTATTGTCAGAAGATTCTGCAGTGGAACTAAATCCCCCTTTGAAACCAGAGTCCCTGGACAACATCATCAAGCACATGGCCAACTCTTCTTGTTCTTGCTCATTATCAGAAACAAAAGACAGAGAACCAGTTGCCGGAGACAACGAAGAAGCGTTGGCACCAATGATCTTGTACCTCATTCTCTCGAATCCGCTTCGTTTACTTGGAGCTGAGGCCTCGATATCTGACTGGCTATCCGCAATCAAGTCTTTGAGCTTCTCACTGGTCCCTGAGTGATCATCATAGCTGTTGTTGTTGTTCTTGGAGTGGCATGCCATGTGCCCACAGAGAGCTTTCAGTGACTGGAAACCTTTACCACATTCTTTGCACACCTTTTCTGGCAAAAGACCGGACTTGCTTGAATCAACCATGTACCATTTCGTTTTCTTTGGGTTCTCTCTAAGACGATAACCAGATTGAACAGTAGCAGCAGCTCCAAACCCAGAATCTCCCTTTTCGTTGCCAGCAAAAGACTTGCTCATGTTGAGGTTAGCTTCCGCTTCTACGTCGTTTGAGCTCCCGTTTAAATGAATCCTGATGTGACCACCCAAGGACTTCCCACAGCGAAATTTTTTATTGCAAAACTTGCAAACAAATTTCTTCTTCTGAGTTGCTTCCATCGCTTGATCTAATTTGCCCAAACAATCTGTCCAATAATGAAAAAGACTTTATCTCTTTATATTATCTCACCTCAAAACCTTGTTATACGATCCATTGAAGACTGAGAGTTGAGAAAAGCGAGAGAAAGACACCAGAATCAACAACATGAAATCGAAATCTAGAACGAGACGGAGATGAAACAGTTCAAAAAGTTTAATACTTGATCAAAGTGGGATCGGTTGAGAGGAGGAAGAGCATTAAGGGGATGTGACAGTTATTGTGAAGTACAGGATCAGGCACTTAGACCCACCAAAAGAGAAGCTCTTCCAATCCCATCCCAAGTACACACATTACGTTAGCCCTCTCTAAAGAGCTTGAAACCAAAATAACGGAGAGAAAGAAAAATCAAAAGTTTTTGAAGGAGATGGGTCGCTAACGATGGCGATGAACAGGCCTCTATAAAAGAACAATCAAAGCACAAATATGACTAGTTCTCTCTCTAGAACACACCACACTCTCTCTCTCTCTCTCCCCTCTGTTTTGTTTTGTGGCCTATCATGAGGAGGAAGAGAATTTCATGCAAGGAAGTAAAAATATTAAAATGACACGTATACTTTAGTGTTGATTGGACGGTCAGGATGTGATGAGGATCCCGATAAATATGTATTTGGTAGATATTACGTTAGAAGTTTTGCAACTTCCCAACTATGCCTTATTTTGTCTCAATCTCAAACACATAATAATATATTATGCATACACAATTCCTTGACCTCTTTTTTTTTTAATTTATATATTTATCGACTCTACTGAATATATTTCTACATTTTTTAGGTTTAGCCCAAGGAGAGCAATAGTCGTGAGTCGTAACACGTCCAAATGAAAGTTCAATGATCATATGGGCTAACTTTTTAGTCACAGGAGAGGTGTGGACATAATATAGTCAGTCAATCTGCATGCCTGTAAGTTGGAATTTCATAATCACCGGATTAGCTTTGATATGGTCAACCCAGTTTTGTAGTTATATTGTTGGCCAATGCTCCATGCCACTTTCCTTCTCTTATTTATCTCCTCTCATTCGCTTTTTCATTCCAAAGTTGCATATTTATTGAAAACTTCAATGCATCTGGTGTTGTACAATACTTGCATACGAATTTAAAGATATTATCATCCTTATTTTTAACCAAGGTTATAGGGCTCTCTACTGCAGTTTTTCAGATCTAATTCATTAAGTACCGTCTTAATCCAGTTAAAGATAACAAGTTTATCAAAAATAAGATACGGGGAATACATAACTAGAAGTTAAATTATCGGTTCAGTTGTGATTATCTATTTACAAAAATGAACTCATAGAATTCTGTTTTATAAAAAGGATAGAACTGAAAAAACATCTCAAATACCGATACTTGCAAAATCTTACGCTCTACTTCCAATCCAAATTTATTCGTATCAGGATTCTGCATGAGATTCAAACTTCAACAAACTTCTAGCATTTACCCCCTCAGTGCACAGGTTTTCAGGATAGTTTCTCTGGATCTCAATTAACTTATGATACTGGAGACTATCCCAATCCTTCCCAGTCCCACAATTTAAGTACAAATTGTATCCTCCAACGTTTCTTTCCCCTCTTCTTGCGAGTTTCCTTCAGTATAACTCAATGCTTGGAACATGATGATCGAGTTGATCTTATTTAGGGTTAGAACTTAACCAAGATAAACGGCGGAAAAGAAAGAGAAAACGATACCTGAACATGCAAGACTGTTACATCCACAACGAATGTCCATAAATAAGAACAAGTTGCCAAAATTCCCTCTTCGTTTTCTTTTTCCACTTGCCCAATTTTTGGCTAACCCTAATTCCACATGTATTCCCCACTTACCAAATTCCTAGGACCATGGTAAAGTTGCATCGTGTGCACGGCTAGGATGTGCAAGACCTATCAGGGTGACACACTAGTTGATACCATCATCATCGTTTTCCTTACCACTAGCCCCTTCTCCGAAAATTTCTTCAATGATGTTGCATGTCGGCTGAAGATCCACACCTTTAATAGGACTTGTGAAACGAGCATCCCAAACCTTGGTATCACAGGGATCAAGAAAGTACACCTGATCCACCCCACTAACACATCCGTCCAATTTAGCAGACAAGAACTTGTCATGATCACTGTCAACTCCACCTAACTGCAAGCCATCTCCAGAGTCAACAGGATCACTAGAGTTTAACTTATCAGCCTGGAATTCAATAGATATGCACGAGTCATCTTGAATATTGAAATCCTCACCAAAATAACCTGTACTCTTGTCAACATGCTTATAATCAGGTTCAAGTTGGCTTACATCTATTGACTTCATGCCCAGTGCTTCTGACGCATAATCAATACCTGAATCTTCTCCCGTGGCATTTCCACTACCATCCTCCATATCGGGGTTGACATCACAATCATCATCATCACCATCACCAGCACTGTCATCAATGTCATTGTCTTCGGCAAGTGTCTCATCTACCTGGCCTGCCTGATCATATTGATCAAGTGACTCAATAACAGAGTCTTCATCTTCTTCAGAAACTGGAACTATATTGGAGTAAGGATTTATTTTGTGCAATTCATCATCATCACTGTCAATGTCCATCAAGTTCGATCTGTTCTGAGCAGCACGTCTTCGAAGGATAAAAACATTGAAATAATAGCTCACGATATCCTTTGTGGTTCGAATGGGAAGCAATCGTAACAAGTGTTTCCAAAAGTTCTGGCCCTTGGAAATGGGATACAAGTAGACAACTGAACGGAAAACACATTCTTCCTCCCCAGTCCATCTAGATGTCACCACCTCTCCCATGTCATGGAACCCCAACTTGTCAAAATTTTCTTGTCCAAGTGATTCTAATAGTTTCTCACGCGCTTCCTTTATGTGCTGCTGGACACAACTGATAGAACCCTCATCCAAGCAGTCACAATCTACTTGGCCAAATACAATATCATTAGTGTAATGCAAATATGAGTTTACGTCTGGCATTGGAATGATACAAGTACCCATCCGCTTGTCCTCACCAATGCCCTCTTTTTGGCTGTTCCACAATGGAATGGTAGCTTGATAATTTGGCCCCAAAGGAACTTGTTTCCTAAAAAAGTGTTCAAAGTAGGAAGATTTGCCAGTGTCAAAAGGGAGAATCCTATGCCTTACTAGATCACAATCAAACTGTCCTGAGGGAAGAGAAGAGGATGCTGCAAAGCTAGATCTAACATCTTCATGATGACAACTGTTAGTAGCAGATGAACAGGGAGCGGTGACCTCAAAATTAATTACTGAACACGGCATTTCATTGACCCCATATTCAAATTCATGCCGTTGAAATTTAGGAAGGTTGTCTCCATGGTCCCCTAGTTTGTTAACCAAATCAAATCAGAAAAATCATTTTCAATAGAAAAGAAAAAAAAAAAGAAGAAATAGCAAAAAAGACGCAACCTATTTGTCCTCACCTGAAACATTAGGTTTATGTGGAACATGAGCATATAGAACTTGTTCCGAAGATTGGGTCAACTTATTGCTACACTCCAGGGGTCTTGCCTGCTTAAAAGGAAATTCCTGGAAAGCTAGACCTTTAAATGGTCGCTTATAACCCATTTCACCTGCACAAGTAAGATTAAGATAAAATCAATAATCATTCCAAAAGGCCCAAAAAAAAAAAAACGCATGTCTTAGAAAAACATGAAATGTAAATAGAAATTTAAACAAGCCAAATGCACAGTTCTGATCCATTCGTCTATAATGTGTTATCCACGCAGCTGTTGGAATCCACTATAAATTAGAAGGGCGTAAACATACTCGCATCAACACGTGCATTAATATATATTCATATGTCCTCATCAATACAACTCCACCTATACTGAAAATAGAAAAACAGAGGAACAAAACTACATAAGTTTTCGATACAAGAACACGTTACCATCCAGTGATAAATGTGATATGAAATAGATACAATATAAGCAGACCTAGAAGCTGCTTAACTTATTATACCTATTTAACATGATACCAACACACTTGCCCGTTTCCACAAAAAGAAAAGGAGAGAAAAATAAATATATACACAGAACAAAGCTAGCTAGTGACCAACTGCACCTAAGGTCGAAACATAATATTTCCCCCAAAGTTAAATGAAAGAAATTTACTCACGAATTGAGGCAAATAAACAATTGAATTGTCACTCATAAATATCCGTTAAATCTATAACAAATATCATACAATTATAGTAGAAATTTCCGATTAACAAGCATATACCTTTTGAGCCCGTCGAATTGAAACTTCAAAACTTGATTGGAAGGATACTAAATATCAAGGCACAAAAGACGAAATATAGATTTGACAAGGTTTTATGGTGCAATCACACAAACCCCCCATATTAATTTGTCAAATCGAGAAGTCCCAAAATTTGAAACAAAACCCTAACCCTATATTTCGAATTGATGTACAAAATTTCAAATTTACAGGCCCAAAAATGAAGATTTCTTGAGGCGGGAAATATGGAAGCAAAACCCCAAACGTATTTACAGATTCGAAGAAGTTATTAACGCATCACAACTTCGAATCGACACGTGAAACAAGACTTAAAAAATATTCACAATTAGGTTGAAAATTGAGATGGAAATTTACAGTGCGGAAAGGGATTGAAAGCCCATGAAGGATAGAGGGACAAAAAAAGTGCTCAACGGAATCAAAACCCTAACCCTAGAAACGCGACTATCAACGGCTGCGATCGTAAGGGGTACGGATATGAAGAGGGGAATGTGAATCGAACGAATCGGGAGTCGAATAGGAGAAAAGAGAAGGGAATTGAGAGATTCTGGTTGGAATAGGGGAAGAGTGACGGTGAAAGACGAATTGGGTTCGTAGGTTTTTGTACACGACGAAGCGGTTCGATAGAGATCAGCCGGGTGATTGTTTTATAAGCTAAACCGGCCCAGTCTAGGGAAATTACCTTTAAGTCCTCAACTATAAAAGCTAATGACTAAAAAAGGTCAACTTTAAAAAACTTTAATCATTCTACTTATCATAATACTTCTTATTATTAAAAATTAATTTACTAATTAACCGATCAATTTTTATAAATTAACTATTTTTTATATATCTAATAAACTAAATAATTTTTATTTGAAAATCTCATTTTACAACTAAACTTCAATCAAGAGAAAGATAATCTTTTTGAATCTTATTTTAAATTTATTAATTTCGTTCAATCTTATTTATAATTATGTAATATCGGATAAATTTTTAAACTTTAAAGTTTTTATCTTGTTGATTTAATTTTCGATCCGATTTTGTAACATTGACAAAACCTTATTCTAATTGGGATAATATTTTTTGGTAATGCCCTTCCTTGATTCGGTGATGTCATTAATAATAATGATTATAATGAAAAGTAACAACAACATCAATATTGCTACTACTGATAATAAAATGACTAATCAACAAATAGCAACAGTAATTATGGGTTGAGTACAAAGTTTTCTTATCCATAAGATTTTATATTTAGATAAAATTCTAGATCAGTAATAATAAAAATGAAGTAATTTTTTTTAAAATATACTTCTTATTATTTATAATATATGATATAAAATAATATATCATGATGTAATGTTAGGAAATTGGAGCAGGATTTGACATGTAGTGGAATAGATTCGAAACTTTTTCGTATTCGAATTTTTGAAATTTAAGATCACAAAAATTTCATAAATAATTAATAATAAAATATAAATCGTAATTTATACTTTATTCTAAGTTTGATCTTTTTCTTGTTGTTTCCTTGAAATTATTTATGAAATCAGGTCATCTCAACCACTTTCGAAAAACAAGTGTTCAATTTTTATTGATATCCATAGAATGAATTGAGAGAATTCAACAACTATTACAGAGAGGGTTAAACAAGAAGTGTTAACTCTTTAGAGCTTAAGCCAATTTATAATAAGTTTTGAACGTTATAGTAATTTAATTGAAATTAAATAATTTAATTTCAATTAAACTTTAATTAGTTGGAGCTTGATACTAGTTATGTCATGTCCATATTATGAGTTGCTTTTTTAGAAAGTAACGCACTACGAATTTGAGTTGAGCTCCAAGAGTTATTCGTTGTGCAAAAAGTTAGACATTTGCCTTCTTCGCTTTCTTACATTAGATGCAACATTTTGTTCTTGTGAGATAAAAAAACTACTTTCAACATTCTCATTATCATCTTGACAACTAAAAAAAGAGCTTTCACTACTATTTTTGTAGTTTAGTCTTAGCCCTATACCTTTATCATATTGATACTTCAAACAAAATTTTCATTTATCATTTCACATCATGACTAATTTAAATTACTTGTGATCCCAGTCAAATGCTTATTTAATATGGTGAATCCCTTACATTTCAAATGTTTGTTGCGATACAAATAAATAGAATGATTATTCATTTGAGTAACTAATCTAATATAAGCCTAAGTTAAATCATTAAATTTTCCTAAACCTAAAATAGTGGATTATCAGAAATACTTGAAGTTTCCTCCATTAAATTGTAAATATAAATAAAGACATATATCAAAATTAAATTAATAACTTCATAATAATTTTTTTTATATTACATCATTGCATAATAAATTTAAAAGTACGTAATTATAAATCATTACATCTTTCTTTTGATAATGCACATTACAAAAACAAGTTCATTGTACAAAATAAAAATTCATTCCTTAAACATTTTCATTTTCATATTATATTGAGTAATATGTACACTCTCATAAACCAAGACATAACTTAAAATTCATTTTAATGTAATCATAAAGAAGTCTAATAACCTTAGGTTAACTTAAATATAATCAAATGAGAAATTAAATTAAAGTATATCTTTTTAATTCCTATGAACTATCTTATATTATATATTTAACTACCCATAAGATATAATAATGAATGTGCATTTGTAAGTTCGATATCATATTAGAAATATTCCTTTCCAATATGGGCTGAGTTAAGGGATTAGAAATATAGGGTTTTTTAATTAAGTCCTTAATTTTTGTAATTTTATAATTTAACCTTAACATTTAACTGGTATTGTTGGTATCAACTGATATCGATATTAGTTGAAATGACTAATACCAATTCGTATTTGAAACCGATAAGGTATCAATACATTTCATACTGACTTCTAACAAATGCGGCCTGTGAGGTATGAAATTCCAACCATTGACTTCATGCTTATTTAAGAAAAAGGGAGTTAAAAGTTATGAATTTAAATAAAATTTTGGATTTAAATATCTTTATTAAGAAATCATATAGTGTCAAAAATATTTGTATTTCATATGAAATTCTAAATTTACTAAACTTTTCTACTACTACAATTGGTTGAGCAATCAAAGTTTGTAAATTACAGATTATATTATTAAAACATTCTTACAATAACAAAATTGCTTCTTTTTTCACACTTTAATATAGTCAAAGGTATTAAACTAATAAGATGTTCTTTTATGTCCCTTTCTTTTTCGTTGTCTATAAATCCATACAATTAAATAAGATCCTTACTTTAATAACTCCATACAAATCTATTTGTACATTTAAAAAGGTGGTTATTTTAAGGTATGGTTTATTACAGTTGAGTAAAAGCTACAAAAAAAATGCGTTAAAACATAAAATAGGCAAAGACAAAAACAATTTTTTTCAACAAAAGGTCGGTTCTATCATCCATGTCAAGCTTAAAGTTGAAGGGGACCATTAGCATCAACATTTCATATAATCTTGAAAAGTTCAAATCAACTTCAATTTTTGCTTAATATTGTACTTCTCAACTTGTATTATCAGTATTCAGACTGGTTTAAATACTTACGACTAACTTAGAAAATAATTGAAGAAATAAGGGTAATTATTAAAAAATTATAAACTGTATATAATTTTTCAATTATAGTTCGAATTTTAAAAAGTGATAATTAAATATCTAAACATTCAATTCTTCTCAAATATAGCCCGACGTTAGTGTCTCCATTAATAGAGCTGACATGGCTTGGTTAATATAAGATGTCATTTATCATGCTAAATTCATATCAAATTTTAATTAAATTAAATTAAACAACCAAAAACCCTAACCTATCCTTCTCCCCTCTTTGATAGTGGTTAAATTCCCTCTTCTTCTTCACTCACTTATTCCAAACGCAGCCCAATTTTCTTTATCTTGAAATTTTTTCATTTTCTTTTCTCTTTCTAACTTATTTTATCTTTCTAAAAATTTCTCAACCCATGGTGCTATCAACTCTCCACCACATACTTGCCCCATGGTTGTCAACGAACAACTTTGTAATGGTTCTCTTGGTTTGCAATCTCGATTCTATTGTTAACCATCGTGACATTTCCCAGAGATATGGTTATGCTTGTCATGGCAGCCTTTCATTGGCTTAAAGTCGAACTCTTTAAGGGCTTTGGTTGCTTAGAATCAAAGGTGTACAATTCAAGGTTTTTTATGACCAAGAAACTACCCATGGAAGTGAAGTTTGTTTAACAGGTGTTGTTTGATAAGTTCCAGAGTAGAAAATTTATTCGAAGAACCCATTTAAAGCTTAATTAGTTAGTGATAGTGTAAAAATTTGAATTGAAACAGAGAAGAAGAAGAAGAGAAAGATGAGGCTTTTGTTGTTGTTGAGTGGAAATTGAAGAGTAAGAGCATACATCAAGGGAAGAACAACAAGAAAGCCATTGAAGAGGGAGGAGGTTTATTAGGAGGTTTTATAGGTGGCGTGAGAAAGCATCCTTTGGCATGGTTAGTAATATATCGATGGAGGGTATTCAATATGAGAGAGTTATGTTGAAAGTAACAACCTATTGTCACTATTAAATTCAAGAGCACTATCTTTTTGTCTAGAGCTTCTGTTATCAAAAGGAAGGGCTTCTATGGAAGGAGCATTGTTAGTTATTTGTGGTTAGTAATATATCGATGGAGGGCATTCAATATGAGAGAGTTATGTTGAAAGTAACAACCTATTGTCACTATTAAATTCAAGAGCACTATCTTTTTGTCTA
>JANIHY010000003.1:28229113-28242067 GCA_027479065.1 Erythroxylum brevipes
ATGGACTGCTATACCAAGGAGGTCGTATTAGAGTCTCCTGGTCAGCCTAGAGCAGTGTTCAGAGGAGTTAGTCAGGCGGTGCCAGCCCGGATGATTTCTTTCCTTAGTGCCCTGAGATTGATGCAGGGAGGATGTGAGGCCTATCTGGCCCATGTTATTGACACTAGAGCCGGGCAGAGTCTGCAGGACATTCCTGTGGTCAGGGAATTCCCGGATGTGTTTCCTGATGAGTTACCGGGTTTACCACCGGATCGAAAAGCAAAGTTCTCTATTGACCTCATTTCAGGTACTGCTCCTATATCTATACCTCCATATAGGATGGCACTTGTGGAACTGAGGGAGCTGAAGGCTCAGTTGCAGGAGTTACTAGAGAAGGGGTTTATCAGGCCCAATGTCTCACCTTGGGGAGCTCCGGTATTGTTTGTGAAAAAGAAGGATGGGACTCTGAGATTGTGCATCGATTACAGGCAGCTGAATCGAGTGACAGTAAAGAATAAGTATCCACTGCCTAGGATCGATGATTTATTTGATAAGTTGCTGGGATTTTAGGTATTCACTAAGCTGGATCTGAGATCAGGATATTATCAGTTAAAGATAGCAGAGGCTGATGTGCCTAAGAGTGCATTCAGGAGCAGGTATGGGCATTTCAAGTTTCTAGTGATGCCGTTTGGGTTGACTATTGCCATGGCAGCTTTTATGGCCTTGATGAATAAGGTCTTTCAACCCTAACTTGACTAGTTTGTAATTGTATTTATTGATGACATATTGGTGTATTCGAGGAGTAGACAGGAGCATGCTGAGCACTCGAGGGTAGTTTTACAACTTATGAGGGAGAAACAACTTTATGCCAAATTCAGTATGTGTGAATTTTGGTTGGATGAGGTAGTATTTCTGGGGCACATAGTGACTGGAGAGGGTATTCAGGTCGATCCTAATAAGATTGAGGCAGTGATGAAGTGGGAAGCTCCAAGGAATGTTTCGAAGATTCGGAGTTTCCTAGGATTGGTCGATTATTACCGAAGGTTTGTCGAGGGGTTTTCACTTATCTCAGCCCCTCTAACAAAACTTCTGAGGAAGAATGTGACATTTAGATGGACTGAGGAGTGTCAGAAGAGCTTTGAGGAGCTGAAACATCGGTTGACTACTACATCGGTGTTAGCTATTCCATCAGGAGCCGGAGGTTATGAGGTATATAGTGATGCATCGCATCAGGGATTGGGGTGTGTGGTGATGCAGCATAGCAGGATAATTGCCTATGCCTCGAGACAGTTGAGATCTCATGAGGTAAATTATCCTGTGCATAATTTGGAGTTAGCTGCAGTTGTCTTTGCCCTAAAAATTTGGAGACACTACCTATATGGTGAGACTTTTCAGATCTTCACTGATTATAAGAGTTTGAGGTATTTGCTTAGTCAGAGGGAGTTCAATTTGAGGCAGAGGAGATGGATTGAGCTGCTTAAGGACTATGATTCTACTATTGAGTACCACCCAAGGAAGGTCAATGTGGTGGCAGATGCTTTGAGTAGGAAGTCTCACATCAGTGCAGCTCAGATTCAGGTATTGAGATTGCCTAATTTGATTCAGTTGAGGGCTTTGAATGTTCAGTTGAATCTGGAGCATGTGGAGCTTTGGTAGCCACGCTGAAGCTCAGAGCGATGCTACATAACAGGATCAGGAGAGTTCAGGACAAGGATCCTGCTATGGTGAAATTGATTAAGAAAGTGAAGTCTGATCTGAATTCTGAATTTGAGTTGAGAGAGGGGACTTTATGGTTAGGGCAGAGGTTGTGTGTGCCAAATGTAGATGATTTGAAGCGAGAGATTCTAGAGGAAGCGCATATGGCCACCTATGCTATGCATCATGGTGCTACCAAGATGTATAACACTCTAAAGTCACATTTCTGGTGGTCTGACATGAAGAAACAGGTGACAGAATATGTCTCCAGGTGTATAACGTGCCAGCAAGTTAAGCTGAGCACCAGGCTCCAGTGGGGAAGCTTCATTCGTTGCCTATTCCTGAATGAAAATGGGAACGAATTACTATGGATTTCATTATGGGATTGTCTAGGACGCCGAGGCAGCATGATGCTATCTGGGTCATAGTGGACCGGTTAACTAAATTAGCCCATTTTTTGCCACTAAGGGAGAACAATTCTCTTGATCAGTTGACCCAGAAGTATGTGACTGAGATAGTGAGACTGCATGGGGTTCCATTATCTATAGTGTTGGATTGGGATCCCATATTTCCTTCGAGATTTTAGAAGAGTTTGCAGTCTGCTATAGGTACCATGTTGAATTTTAGTACAACATTTCATCATCAGACAGATGGGCAGAGTGAGAGGACGATTAAGACTGTTGAGGATATGCTTCGGGCGTGTATATTGGAGTTTAGAGGAGCATGGGATCAGTATTTGGCCTTGATTGAGTTTTCCTATAATAATCATTATCACAGTAGCATCGGGATGGCACCATATGAAGCTTTATATGGAAGACAGTGTTGATCGCCTCTGTATTGAAATGAAGAGGGTGAGAGATTAATTGAGGGTCCAGAGCTGATTCAGGATACCGTGGACAAGGTAAAATTGACCTGGATCCGAATAAAAGCTGTTCAGGATAGACAGAAGAGTTATATGGATCAGCATCGGAGGGAGATGAAGTATAATGTGGGAGACAAGGTCTTCCTACGAGTGTCATCGTGGAGAGGAGTACTGAGATTTGGGAAAAAGGGCAAGTTAAGCCCTAGGTACATTGATCCATATGAGATCATTGAACGTATAGGACCTTTGGCCTATAAACTGGCTTTACAGACAGTGAAAAAAACTGACAATTTTGTAAATTACTGCTTTTGATGATATGAAATGAGAAAATTTTATGGTTTTAAAAATTAGCGATTTTCAGTATTGATGCTTTATGATTTGATGCCATGTGAGGTACAGTAGTGATTGTTCGTAGTTTACCCTTATCGTAGGATATGTATCGGAATGACTTACAGGCGTTCCGGTGTATACCCTATGATAAGGGGGTGCTACATTAACAATTTTTGAAATTTCTTACTTCCCAATATTTGGTTCCCTAGGGTAATCATTAAAATCGTTGACAGTATTTTGAGAAATTTTATCTAGACTAATAGTGATGCAATATCTACTGCAAATAGAAGTCCTTATAAGTGAAATGAATTCATACATGTCACATTAAAGCTTTTAACTTATGGTGCATCAAGCCTACAACTACTATATCTTGGGCAATGCTTCATATACTAAGACTTAGAGACAAAATTCATCCTTGCATAAAGATGATTATTGATAATGGCGTTTCTACTACCTTTTGTTTTGATTATTGGAATGGCTCAAATCCTATGATCCACTCTTCAATTGCCACTCACCTATTTCACATCATCCCACTAGGAGCAACAATTAAGGAAGTTCTTGAGAATTACTCAACTCACCTCACTGACCTAAACCTTGACATCGGGCTAAGATCTGATGAAGAAGATCAACCTATTTGATCCTTAGAGCGATTTGGTAACTCCTCTAACTCCTTATATAGGAACTTTCTTAGGCCCTTGCCTCCCAAGATGAAATGACACAAGTTGTTGTGATTTCGTCAAGCTTTACCTAGAGCCTTAACAATTACGTAGCTTTAAAAGGAAAGCTTGCTACTCTAGATATAATGGAAGTTTAAGAGTATATTTGATATCTATCCCATTTGCAAATATAAGAGCGAAACTATTCAACACTTATTCTTTAAGTATCCCACTACTCCCTACATTTGGATTGAGATTCTAAAGTTGTGTAATCACTGACCCCCATCAAACAAGTGAGACGATCTTTTAGATTCCATCAAAGGATACCAAGTGATGGGTTAGTCTATCTTTTGGTGTTGAGTAAAATTATCTATTAGATTTGGTTATTTAGAAATAGAGTGGTATTTTTTTAATTTGAAGTTCAATGGGACCATAACTTTACAAGCTATCACTCAAGCTATTAGGAAGTAGGTTTTAACTCATAAAATTCATCTCCAATGTAGCTCCAGTACGAGAACAAAATGGTGACTAAAGCTTATTCACCATAACTTTACAAGCTATCACTCAAGCTATTAAGGAGTATATTTTAACCCAAAAAATTAATCTCCGATGTAGCTTTAGTATGAGAACAAAATGGTGATTAAAGCTTATTCAAATATGTAATTATGTCTCTATTTAAACAATGCACAATTAGCTATAAGATACTTGCATTACTAGCTTAACTAGTTTGTAGGTTAGCAAGTTTGTTCTTGTTCCTAGTCCTTTTGTATGGTCTTTAGACCTTGTAATTCTACAAATTGTTTTAATAAAGCTTTACCCTTTTCCAAAAATGAATATTTGTTCCTCACTTTAATGAATATTTCACAAAATTAAAATTTGGATGTTATAATAAATATTATTTTTAAATACAAATTAATTTTTATAAATTATTATTTCATTAAATATTATAGAACCTTATTTTAAAAAGAAATATTAAAATTTTATTTTCTTTCTAAACTTATTTTATCATTATTCAAAATGGATATCATTGTTTGTGCCACGTAACATTTAATCACCACAAAAATGCTATAATTCTTTATCTTTAGAAAGATTTGGAGATCAATAATAATATTAATAAAATAATGAATGTATGGGGACTACTAATTAGTATCAGCAACATCCTAATTATATAGTTTTGATTTACTTTTCTTTGTTATACCGGAAAGGAAAAGTCACCAATTAAATGTGCTAAATATGCCAATTTCTGTTGTTTCATGTCAATTGTAAGGAATATAACAAAGAAGTGGATAGGAAGGCAAAGCAAAGTTAAAAACAAGGAAACAGATCATAAATCTGGGAGGGAAATGTAAAAAAAAAGAATTATTAAGCAAGACAAGCAAATGAATCACTACAGACAATCAAACTTTTGTCATAGAGCGTATGATATTTGGAGATTGAAACTGTGACAATAAGGACAGACGTGCAGTTGTCCTTGAACTCCAATTTCTCCGCCACTTTTGCTACATGCATAGCACTTCTAGTCTTAGATCTTTCTAAATAGTCGTATGGGTTGAACTTGGAAGAGCAATTCATTTTAATAACTTGTTTATAAAGATCTAAATGGCATATTCTCATATCTTGTTCACGTCTCAATCAAGATTCGTTCCCTCTTCTTAGAAAACCAAATCAGATCTCTATGCACCAACATTAGAAATTATCTGTTTTGCTATTCCTGGAACTAAGATGTTGCTGATCATCAGGCAAGGCATTGCCTTGCTCATGCTGGTTCTGTTGGCTTTTGAGACCAAGCCATGCTTTTCCAGGATCATATCCAGATCAAGTTTTCCAAAAGGTTTCACGTTTGGGACAGCCTCTGCTGCCTTTCAGGTCTGAATAATTGTCCAAAACTCCAAGTACAGTAATTTCAAACTCTCACCATTTTCACTTTGCGTTTCCTTAACAAGTATTGGATTTCACAACTAAAGAGAAACAACCGATTCATTTTAGTCCTCCTCGTATATAATTGGTTTGCGTGGAATTTTCTCATTCTCACTGATGACTTGCCGGAGACACTCTACATTTGTGGTATTTGTAGATATGTATGTAAGTATGTATGTACGTGTCCTCTTTTAGATTGCACTTGCTAGAAAACGAAAGCTTGATTCATCAAGTTTTTGGGTGCTTCTTGTCTAATAACTTACTCTGTAAAATTGCAAATTATATATATCGTTTGCAGTTTGAAGGAGCGGTGAAGGAAGATGGAAGAGGACCAAGTATCTGGGACACCTTTTCACATACTTTTGGTAATATTTATTTTATAATTTTAATTATATTATTTTTGTGATCTAAAATTATTAAAAATATATTTAACAAAATTTATGATCAAAATTAGGTCATGACAGTTGAGTCATTTATATTATTCTGTTAGACTAATTCAACAATAATTATGTTTTTAGTTTTTAATCATATTAATATAAGTGAAACGATAAACAAAGTTCACGCCGATTATTGGCCTGATTACTAGTGATTTAGACTAATTTCAGATTTAAGATGCAACTCTGCTATTGTAACCAATTGATTAAAATGCATGTCCGCTGGCTTGATACCTGAAAACAGGTAAGCTACATAATCTGGGAACAGTCTACTGACTAATATGTTACAGGAAAAATAATTGATTTTAGTAATGCTGATGTGGCTGTGGATCAATACCACCGTTTCAATGTAAGTCTCGCCTTCGCTTTATCCTTCTTAACCTGAAAGGATGAAAACAAACAAAAAATGACTTGTATTCCTATGATTTATGTTGTTGATTGGAAACAGGATGATATAGAGCTTATGAAGGATATGGGAATGGATGCATACAGATTCTCAATTTCCTGGACTCGAATATATCCCAGTGAGTTTCAAACCAATACTAGTAAAGTCCAATGTACTATTTTTTTTCTGTATCAAGAGAGTAGCATTTGTTACACAGATGCAACAGGGCAAATCAACCAAGCAGGAATTGACCATTATAACAATCTCATCAATGCTTTACTTGCCAAAGGTAAAAAATTTTCATCCTTGGAAGCTTGTTCATTATTCACATGCCCCCTGATCAAGAGCATACAGAATCATGAAATTAAATAAGCCTTCAAATTGGCATGCGCAGGAATTGAACCCTACGTCACCCTTTACCATTGGGACCTGCCTCAAGCTTTGGCTGATAAATCAGTGGATGGCTTAGCCCTCGTATAGTGTAAGTGACTCCTCATACTTGCGATTACTACTAGCAACCAGATACATTACCTATGCTTTTCCACAGGAATGACTTCGCTGCCTATGCAGAGACTTGCTTTCAGAACTTTGGTGACAGAGTAAAGCACTGGATAGTAATCAATGAGCCTCATACATTCACTGTACAAGGGTATGGTACAGGCTTGGAGGCTCCAGGACGATGCTCTTTACGCCTAATTTGCAGTGAAGGAAATTCAGCAATTGAGACATACATAGTAGCTCACCACGTTATTCTTTCATATGCAACAGTAGCTGATATTTATAAGAAAAAGTACAAGGTAGAGCAAAGAGTTTGATCAAACAGAAACCAGTAATTAGGATTTGAAATTGCAAGTTTTACACAAAATATGCGCAGGAACAACAAGGTGGATCACTTGGTGTATCATTTGATGCTGTCTGGTATGAACCAGCATCAAACTCCACAGAAGACATTGAAGCAGCAAAGAGGGCACAAGAATTTCAGCTCGGATGGTAATATATTATACCTGATTCTCTTTTTTGTTATGTTCTGGTGTTCTTTATGCAATGTGTTTGTGTTGTTCCGGCTACAGGTTTCTTGATCCTTTGATGTTTGGAGACTATCCAAGCTCAATGAGAAGTAGCGTTGGAAGGCGGCTGCCAAAATTTTCCGAGTCCGAGACCTCTCTTATTAAAGGGTCACTGGATTTCGTGGGAATCAACCACTACACTTCTTTGTACGCCTCAGACAGTTCAAACAATACAGTTGGTGTTCTTCTAAAAAGTACTCTCGACGACAGTGGCACCCTGTCCCTTCGTAAGTTGACATTGATCCAGATAGGAGAATTTAAAACCTTCTAGTTTCTCAACATAATTGGCCATTACCTAACCCAAACATTTATTTCTTTCAGCGTTCAGAGATGGGAAAGCCATTGGTGACAGGGTATTAAATTCATAAACACTATTCTACAAACTTGTCCAATTTCTAGCTTTGAAGTATTCTCTTGTCTGTTTACGACTCATGATACAACTGCAGGCAAATTCAATATGGTTATATATAGTACCTGAAGGGATGAGAAGTATAATGAATTACGTCAAGGAAAGATACGGAAACCCACCAGTTTACGTTACAGAAAATGGTATGAGCCATAAAAGCCATTCCCAGCAAATTCAGTGTGGCTAAGAAAACACGAGTTGTCGGTGGGGCAAATTTGTTTCTTTTGATACCATACTGAGTAGTAAATTTTTCTTGGTCTTTCCAGGCATGGATGATCCAAACAGCAAATTTATCTCCTTAAAAGATGCTCTAAATGATGAGAAAAGAATCAAATATCACCATGACTACCTCACCAACTTGTTGGCTTCCATTAAGTACGAACAGTAACATATACTTCTATGCACATCGGGTTATGAGTCTTGTTTGTTGATCAAAAATAAAATATGAGATGGTCCAAATTTTGCAGGGAAGATGGGTGTAATGTGAAGGGATATTTCATATGGGCCTTGTTGGATAACTGGGAGTGGTCAGCTGGTTATACTTCAAGGTTTGGTCTCTACTTCGTGGATTACAGGGACAACCTTAACAGATACCCCAAGGCCTCTGTTGAGTGGTTCAAGACGTTCCTGTCTAGTTGAATAGGAAAGGATCGACTTCAACTTTAGATTGGACTTCGCAGATTTACGCTACCAGGTTTTGTTTTGGCTATATCACATTGTCTACGTGTGTCTTTCATCCACTTCAGCCTTCTCTACTAACTTATTGAATCAAGAAGAATGACAAAATAAGTGATCTCAAGTTTACTTTACCTCAAACTTCTGTTGAAAAATGAATAATCTTCTGCTTTCTCCTACTATGCACCATGACCATTTTTAAGGCCTATCTCTACTGGGAAGGGATCTTCTGTCCAATATTATAGTGTCTTATTCTGTCCTATAAATCTCAGTCATTCATTTATATGGGTTCCGCATTTATTTATGCGGAATTCATGCCGGAATTACGTAAATAAATGGCTGAGATTTATTAGACAAAATAAAACATCATAAAATTAGACAGAAGATCTTGACTCATCTCAACTTAGCGATGCAATTTATTTAACCCACACAAGCAACATAATAATCATAAATTAAAAATGGAGAAAGGAGGGTGTGATTATTCATCGTAGATGCTTCTAAAACCAATCTACATCTAAAATCCACCAGGATCAAATATTGATTTAGGAAAGCATATATAATAAGAGCAGCTAATATCTTTCCCATCTAGAGAAACGAACATGCCATATTATACAAAGGATTTTCCCGATCAATAAAACATGTGTGAAGGCTAAGTCACTATCACTGCTTTACTATAAGAATTTATATGAAAACATTAAATTTACTAATCACGTACACTATGGCATATGATTTTGTGCAACAACCTTCTAAATGACGCTATGAAATAACCTTGTACTTCATTTGTTAATAATAGTGATTTTCTAGGGCTTGTAATTGCCTCCGTACCCAACTCAATCTAACTAAGGATAAAAGATTAGATTTAATTTGACTTCATTTTGTATTTAAAAGGTTCTATTCGAAAATTCAATTGACCTAATCACTTAATTAAAATAATGTTGTTTCAAGCTCATACTCAAACTCCAGCCGTACAACACATACCTATCAAATATTCAAGTCAAGTTTGTGCCTCATGTTTTCAAAATAAGTCGGTGATGAACCTAACCCTATCAAACCCATTACTATAGCTACTAATTGCTAATTGTCACGCACCGCAAAATTCCTACTTGATGGACAGGCTAGAGTTTTCTAGACGATTCCACACTATTCTTCCATATTTAAGATAAGACTAGAGATGGGTGAAAGACTCTAGAACCTTGTAGATAATTGTAGATTATACTTGAATATGTTGATAGTTGTAGAGAATTCTAGAGGGTCATTGTGAGCCCCTAGATCAAATAGATCCTAGCCATTTATTGAGGAGGTGGAAGGCTATAAATAACTAAGGGGACTTCATTTGTAAGATGCATAGAGAGATAGAGGGCATAGACTGTTCTTAGCATTTGCCTTGTAAAGCTTTCTTAAACAATATAAGCATTCTCCAAGTTTCCTCATTTTATTCTTTGTTTTTTATCTTCCATCTTTACTAGCTTGTGTTAGTTTTGTTTCTAGCATTCGAGGGAGAAGTTGACTTGGTTGTGAGACATATAACTAAGTGTTGCACGGTTCATTGGTAAGAGACTAAGTTCATGACAGTTGGTGTCAGAATCAAAGGTTGTTCTCATCGTTGCATAGTAAAGATGTCGGGAACAAGTGGGACTACCAACGTTGCAAAAAGAGACGAAGACCAATAGGGAGAGATCCACATCAAAGGACGTCTTGTTAGACATAAATAAAAGGCTCGCAAAAGTGGAGTTCACAGTGGCCGAAGGGCAAGAAAAGTTCAAGGAGGTAGACCAACGCATCGAGGAACTTGAGAAAGGGAGAGAAGAGTTCTAAGGGGAGATGCAAGGTGCCTTGAACGTTATTGTTTCCACATGCTAAGACTAAGTGAAGGCCTTGGAGAAGAACCTTAAACTCGAGATTCTTTGCCTTAAGGAAGAACTTGCAAAGGTTGTGTATAAGCTAGTCCTTTGCAAGAGGGCAATTACTCAAGGGGGAAGCAATGTAGCACCTATGATAGTCACTACTCCTTCGAGGGTAGACGTTCCAAAACCAAAGGCGTATGGTGGGAAAAAGAACGTGAAGGAGATAGACAATTTCTTTTTGGAACTTAGAGCAATACTTCAAGGCATTTGGTGTCATGGAGGATGATAAGAAGATTGGCACCGCCACTATCTACCTTAAGGATACCAAGATGATATAGTGGAGGAGAAGACATGGTGGCATCGAAAGAGGTACCTGCACCATTGATACATGGGATGATTTCAAGAAGGAACTCAAGAGGTAGTTCTATCTCGAGAATGTCGAGTTGGAGGTAAGAGCTAAACTACGTCATCTCACACAAAAGGGAGCATTTGAGACTATATGAAGGAGTTTTTTGAGGTGCTTCTGGAGATCCCCGATTACCTAGGTAAGGAAGCATTCTTTGCTTTTATAGATGTCTTACAAAATTGGGTGAATTTAGAGATCCAAAGGTGAGGTGTCCAAAATCTCACCATAACTATTTCCATTGCCGAGTCTTTTATTGAGTTCAAGAAGCCCGAGAAACCCAAGTCCCACAAAGACAAGGGTGGAAAAGAAAAGAGTGGGGCAGATACCCATTAAAACAAAGAGAGCTCCCACAAGTATAGCAAGTACAAGAAGGGCAGCCATAAAGAGGATAAAGGGAGAAATACATCCATAAAATGCTTCTTTTATGAGGGACCACATAAGGCTAGAGAATGCTCGAAGAAGAGCAAACTCTCCACGCTCGAAGAAGAGCAAACTCTCCGCTTTAATCGAGAAAAGGGAGGAGCAACAGTAGTGTAACATCCCGTCACCGATGGGATGGGTACAGGTCATTTTATACGTATTTTGCATATGCATGCTTGATTGAATTATGTATAATTGACAATTATTGTACTAGTATTTGTACGTACATGCATGTATGACATATTTCCGGTTTGATTTGGATAACTTGAATTTGGAGATGATTAGGGCAAGTGTGCTAATTAGGTCAAATTAGGATCGAGAATCGAACTTGAGTCAGAAGTGAGAATTTGGAAATTGAATTATGAAATTAGAGTATACGATTATGAGTTTTCTAATTTTGAGGACTTATAAGAATTTCTCTGGAATTTTTAGAGATACGGGTCCGGACCGAAAAAATAGCATAGTGACTGATTAATTGTGATTTCGGGTCCGAATGTGATTGAAAATTTATACGAGGTGATTTGAATTATGATTTGAGGAATTAGGGTCTGAATCATTGGAATTCGGGAGCAATTAGAATTAGAAACTGACTTGAGGTTGTTCGGATCGGACTGGTGGCAATTTCATTTGCCAAACAAGCCCTTATTTCCTTTAGGTTTATAAACCTATGCCTTTGAAATTGCCACTCACGATGCTTGTCTCTTGTGAAAGAAAAATTTGAAGTTTTCTTTGTTCTCCATTGTGATTTCTTTGTTGATTGTTTCTTGGATTCCTTCTTGCGATTGTCTTCCTCTTCCATCCTTGAATCTATCCTTGAGTTTGGAGTTTGGAGAAGATGAAAATGGGTTTGGCTTTGGAGTTGCCGTGAATGTGCTTAGGTTTGGGGATTTGAGGTTTATTGGTGTTTCTCAAAGGTTTAAATCAAGTAAGTTATCTTCCTCTTTGTCTTTGATGGTTTGATTTGTTGATTTATTTAGTTATATTAAAGATAGATTTGAAAAAAATGGGAGATTGAATAGGATAGGATTTCTGATGATGATTTTCGTTGATTTAGGGTTGGAATTTTGGGATATTGATTATTTGATTAAATAGAAGTTAAGGATTAATTTTATGATGTGTATGGAATTATTTGAGAATGGTTTGAAAGGAGAAAAGTTGGATTTGGAGTTGTTATCAGTCGAAAAATCTGGAATTTCTGAGTTTTCTGGGCGTTTCTAGAGTCGTACGCCGCGACGTGTGATGAACACGCCGCAGCGAGCGAAATTCATAGGCACGTCGCGATGAGCGCGGGAGCACGTCGCGACGTGCGCAACGCGTACGCCGCGGCGAAGAAGGAGTCGTTCACCGCAGCGAGGCGGGCGTACGCCGAGGCGAAGGCAAAGATAAAAGGGGACTCGCCGCGGCGAGGGAGCAGGCGCCGCGGCGAGGAATGCTAATTTTAGAAAATGAAAATTGGAAGTTTTAACAAAATTGGGATTTAGGAATTTGATGGTTCAAGTGTTATGATCAAATTTAAATTATAAATTATAAATTTGGGATTTAGAATTTGAGATCGGGAATTTCAGATTAGTGTCGGAATTATCATAACATGTATAGTACGTACATTATTCGATACATATGCATCATTGGGAATTGAAATTGACGTAATTAGTAATGTAAATTGTATTTTGATTGATATAGAGGTACAAGTGGATCGTAGACCGTCCGATGTGGGCGAGACTTCCCGACAGTAGCTCGGAAGTTCTGAGGTGAGTAACCTAGATGGTTTCTCAACCTTGATGTGTTTAATTTATCGCACTCATGCCATGTGGAGATAAAAGGAGAATTATGTGTGTTTGCTTTTGATTGATTTCGGACCACAGGTGTCCGAAATATGTG
>JANIHY010000003.1:28251066-28269416 GCA_027479065.1 Erythroxylum brevipes
GGTTCGCATTCGAAGATATATCATCACGGTATAATATTAATATCATATTCCTTAATACATCCACCAATACAATTTTGATAAATCTTTGTCTACCATATCCAATCATATGCCATTTCTCATTTTTAAATATCGACAACTTCCATTTTCTCACATTATGACATATCATCACTTTTCTCACTATTTATATTAGCTCAAGCACTTAACACATGCTCATGCATGTGACTCATACTCATGCCACTCAAACTAACTTGATACATATTTCATAAAACACCCATATAAGATAATAATCCTGGGCTTTGATACCAAACTGTAGCAACCCACTCTCGCTAGACATATACCCGACATCCTGAGTGATATCCAAGTGCACATATTGCAAGGGTGGCATGCTAGAAAAATCAAACACTTGAAAATTGATACAAATTAAAAAAAACAATACAAGCATATGCGAAAATCAGTAATCAAATTGGGCCCACTTTAATCATAAACTTTTTCAATCACAATAATACAATCATCCGAATTTCAATAGCCATTTGGGCCCATTTCAAATACATAATACTTGTAGTCATAATTTCATTACATTGCAAAATCATTTACAAAACATCTCCAATCTAAAAATTTATTACAAAACATAAATGCTTGAATACCCAAGTTACAATAATTGCGGAAACTATATTTGTTACAAAATAAAAAAACAAATGCATACATGAACTGATTCAAACCTCAATCTCTTACTAATTGCAGTGTATACTCCCATTTATCTAATGGGGTAACTCTTCAGGGCCTGGAAAATATTATAAATTTTGGGTAAGTTTTGTGAATTCAATGAAGTAACCATCATCGATGTTTCACCCAATTCATGTAACACTTCAATACATATAACATGTAATTCACATCTTTGCATTTATAATTCATCATCTGTCACATTCTCACTTACAAGTAAGGTAATTTCACATTTCAAACAAACAAACATGCTTATTTAAAATGTGTATGAAATGCTTATATGACTCTTTTCCAATTATTATGTTGCTATGATCGAGTGCCTAACTGTCCTATATCCATTGTGGATACCGAGCTCATTTGTAACTGCTCTTTATCCATTGGAGATACATGACTCATTTTACATAGTAAGCCTTTGGCTCTTATACACTTTCTGAATTTTAAGCTCTTTTTCGGTGGTAACTCCAATCACAACTACCTTTATGTTTCATGCATTTATATAATGGAATGCATCACATTCATGTAATTTCAGTCTATCACATGCTTTCAGATTCACATCCAATTTCACATTCATCTTTAGACCGTGGTCCGACATTCAGCATAATGTTGAGCATCACTGTTGCATTCATATGCATATTCACAATTTTCTTTCGAAACTAAGTCCAACATTTAACAATCAAATCATATATCACGTATTTCATCAAATTCATATACAAGTAACACTTCAGTATCATGTACATGCATCAAATCTCGAACCTTCATTTTCCAGCATCAACACAAAATCAATCCGCATTCATATCATCATTTATAACATAATTTTTAAGCAAACAATTAATTGAGAGAAATCGTTTAGGTTACTTATAGTATGCTCCAGATTAGCACTAGCTTTAATGATCTGGAAACATTTGAATGCAGACGTTTATCCTACACATAAAAATTATGCAATGCACACAATGTACACACTTATTAATATTTGCACAATTATAAGTACCATTTCTACTTATGGGTTATTCCTCAATAAAATCATTACAATCTAATTTCATAACCCAACAAATCATTTCAAATGTTTCTCTAAACATTGACTTTCAGGTATATTTCTTGATCATTTAGACAATGAAAATGAAGTAATTTGGGAACACTTGTTCTTTAAAAATTGTCCTTCTATCTCATAAGTTTCTAATGACACTAAAATCATTCAATTTGGTTCAGTAGTGTGAAAGTTATACTCCAAATATTTTTGGATTGCTTTTATTCTAAGACAGTGTCCTATACTCAACTTCCACCCAGAAATTGAAATTTTTATAGTCCGATTCAGAATTTTATTTCTTCATATAATTTGTAGCCCTGTGTCTCTATTTTATTCCAAATTAAGAATCAGTCCATTTGGATAACTACAGAAGAAGATATGCTCAAATTACCAATACATGTTTAGTACATAGAAAAGTTCACCGCGGGGAACTCCTTATGAGAGGAATTCTCACGAGGTTTTGCCGTGGCGAACTTTCACAGATGCATACTAGTTTTTACTAACTTCAGGTTAGATTCGGGGAATCTTCTAGATATAATTTGAATTCAACTTCTTCATGAAAAATGTAGCTATAAGTCTCTAGTTTAATCCAAATTAAAAATCATCTCATTTGGATAACTAGAGAAAAAGTTATAACTAAATTATTGAAGCATACTCAATGAACATTTTTCCTGCTACATTTTTTTTCCAGATTTCCAGCTCTTTACTTATCACACTCAACACCAAATGCCTAATCTATCACTTCTAGCTCACTTATTCATCATTTCCCCTATTATTCTAACTCTATTTCAACTCAATATCATCTATAAAACAACTCCTTATCAATTATTTAGCATTTATGTGAAACAAAACATCAACATGTATACATTCATTTCTTGATGATTTGATATGAACAGATCCTGTTTTTAAAGGGATTAAAACCTAACAAGTTGTATTAGAGGAATTCATATTACTTCATCAATAATTTTTAATTATTTATCTTCCATGTTTTTGATGGCTTCGGTGAATGTATAAGGGTGATTTTTTTAATTTGGTAAATTTCAATTGATGATGTCGATGGATTTGGCATCTATTTTGGTTCTAATATTTGATGAAGAAATGAAACCAATGAAATAGATGTCAATAAGTTGTGTTAAAAAAATTGTTTTCTAGTTATTTTCAAAAGCTTTCATTTTTATCATGGTTTGTTGATGAGTTTTAATCAAAGCTTTGCCCATTGGATAAAGACCAAAGTTAACCATTGTATAAAGATGTTATTCTTTAACCATTGTATGTTTTCAAAGCCTTTATCTTTATCCAATAACCAATAAAGTCACGGTTCTTTTTGTTTTGTTAATAAAGCGACGATGTTTGTTTTTATATTGACCAATGGATTCAGACCAGAAATAACCCTAAAGTTTTAGCATCTTAGAAAGTTTTAAATTTATACTTGTTAGTATGCATGTTCTAGATTAATATTATGATTAGTTTTGGGGTCCAAATTTATAATTTATAATTTGATTTGTAATATTTTTGACCCAATTCTTGACTTGAGCTGACAGGATTATCAATGTTGTAACATCAACAGTGCTATATTCCAATAACAATAAGAGCTCAACAAAATCGAAGCATATCGACATTAAGTTCCTAATTGTTAAAGAGAGGGTTCAAAGTGGACAGTTGTTTATACTACACATTGAATCAAACTCCATGATTGTGGATCTGCTTACTAAAGGAGTACCACCCAAGGTCTTTCATGAGTACATTACTCATATAGGTGTTGCATATTTTCAGGATATATAGTTTATGTGGGAGTTTGTATTGTAGATGTTTTTCATATTAGACATTTTTCATGGATACAACTTTTTTTGGTTAAGTTGTTCGAGGTTATTTTTAGCTTTAAGATATTTGGTTTATTTTATCTCTAAACTTATTTAAAATTGATCTCACTAAAGCATAAGGTTGGACCAATTGGAAATAAGCTTGCTAAGATCATGTTGCTTATAATTTCTATGCTACACATCCATGCTTGATCTATGTCATTTGATTATATCAACACATGTGATCATTGATGGGTCTAGTTACGTTAATTGTAGCAAGAGACACTTTGATCTTAAGTTAGTATGATTCATAGATTGGATTGTCTGGGGATGTATATGCTTTGATCTTATTTTGGCCTTGTCAACTACTACCATAAGTTCATCAAGGGATATTCCTCCCTCGCATCTCCCCTTACGGATCTATTGAAGAAGAATAGAGTTTGGGCCTGGGATGCTAAGTGTCAAGGAGCATTCCAAGCATTGAAGTAAATGGTTATGGAGGAGCCGACGTTGGCCCTTCCCGCTCACACCAAGGCATATGAGGTACACACTGATGCTTCTGATTTTTCATTTGATGGTGTTGTAATGTAGGAGGGACATCTAATATCTTACAAGAGTCGTAAGCTAAATGATATCGAGCATTGCTATACAATAAAAAAAAAAAGAGAGAGATGACCGTAGTAGTGTATTGCTTGTGAACTTGGAGGCATTAGTTGTTAGGGTCCAAATTCATGGTTAAGACCAACAACATTGCCACAAACTATTTCCTTAACCAAAAGAAGTTGACGCCAAAGCAAGCTAAGCGGCAAGCTTTCTTAGAGGAGTTCGATTTTATGATGGAGTATAAGACGGGCAAGGCTAATGTGGTGGACAATGCACTTAGTAGAAAGGCCGAGCTACTTGCCATCACAAGTCCAAGTTTCCCTTTGGTGGATCGAGTAAAGGATGAACTGGAGCATGACCCACAAGCCAAGAGTTTGATGGAATTGGCAAGTGGGGGGAAGACACGCCAATTTTGGCTTAAGGATGGGATGCTTACTATCAAAGGTGATCGAGTGTACTTGCCGAAGTGGTATGGGTTGAGGAAAGAAACCATCAAGGAGTGCCATGACTCCAAATGGTCAGGACATCCTAGTGTACATCGCACGTTGACACACTCATTGAACATGCTTATTATTGGCCCCAAATGTGTGATAATATTGATCTATATGTGAAGACTTGTCTTGTTTGCCAACAAGACAAGGTGGATTAACATAAGCGAACGGATTTGCTAAAACCATTGCCTATTCCAGAAAAACCTTAGGAGAGTATCTCCATGTATTTCATCACATGTCTACCAAAGTTCGATGGATGTAGCAACATTATGGTGGTGGTAGACCGGTTTAGCAAGTATGGAGTGTTCATCCCCATGCATACAAAATTTACAATCAAGAATGCAGAACGCCTATTCTTTCGTCATCTGTGAGTGATCAAGACTCTCACTTCATCGGGAGGTTTTGGATGGAGTTATTCAAGCTTTTGGGGTCCAAACTCAACTTTTCCACAAGTTTTCATCCTCAAACTGATGGTCAAATTAAAAGGATGACCGCATTGTTGGAGTTATTATTTAGGCATTATGCGAGTGCCAACCAGCATGATTGAGCTAAGTTGCTTGATGTTACCTAATTCTCTTATTATTTGAAAAAAAAAAGAGGCAATGGGAGCTAGTCCGTTCGAGATTGCCACGAGATAACAACCAATGATTCCTCACACTTTGGTGATTGGGTACAAGGATCCAAGTCCTACTGCATTCAAGTTTGCCAAAGGTTGGGATAAGAAAACCTACATGGCACGACCACACTTGGTAAAAGCTACCAAGCAAATGAAGAAATGGGTGGATGTTAAGAGGAGACACTTGGAGTTTGAGGAAGGAGACTTAGTAATGATGAAGCTCCTTCCTCATCAAAGTCGATGATTCACCAAGGTGCACAAAGGTTTAGTGAGGCATTATGAGGGCCCTTTCCCGGTGAAGAAAAGGGTTGATAAGCTAGCCTATCAATTGATATTGCCCTCACATTTGGAGATGCATCCAATCTTCCATGTGAGCTTATTAAAGTCGTATCATGCTAACAAGGAAGACCCAAGTAGGGGCGAGTCGAGGAGAGCATCCACAGCGATCAATACTACTCACGAGCGCGAGGTAGAGAAAATTTTAGCACATTGTGTTATACCGAGGAAGGGTTCCCAACCAAGCTATATGGAGTACTTTGTCAAATGGAAGAAATTACTTGATAGTGAGACAAGTTGGGAGCATGAGCTCACATTATGGGACTATAGGAATGTGATCGAGGCATACAAGTAGGATGCAACAAGGATGTTGCTCGAATAAGTGGGAGAGAATGTCACGCATCGTAAAATTCCCACTAGATGGAGAGGCTAAGCTAGAGTTCTCTAAAAATTCCACATTCTATTCTTCCATATTCAAGATAAGGCCAATGAAATGTGGAAGATTCTAGAACCTTGTAAATAATTGTAGGTTATAATATAGATAGCTGTAGAGAATTGTAGAGAATTCTAAAGGGTTATTGTCAACCCTTGGATCAAATAGATCCTAGCCATTCACTGAGGAGGTAGAAGGCTATAAATAGCCAAGAGAACTTCATTTATAAGCAATATAAGCATTCTCCAAATTTTCTTGTTATTGTTCTTGTTTTATCTTATATCTTTACTAACTTATGCTAGCTTTATTTCTACATTCAAGAGAGAGGCTGACTTAATTGCGAGATATAAAATTAAATGTCGCATGATTCATTAGTAAAAGACCATGTTCGTGACATAATGTACAAAAGTCCTTAACTGCAAAAGCCCTAAAGTTGTGAGGGCTACAAAAATGGATATGACTAAAAAATTCCTAATCTGACCCAATCTAAAACACTAGTTAAACAAGGCCTAAACTTGATTTTGGCAAATCTTTTTGAGTTTGAACAATTCTAGAAAAATCAGATCATGCAGCCAAATTGCGTTTACCCAAATTCAAGCTCTAATATTTGAGTAGACTAGGGATCAAATTCAGACATGAATTTTTTTTTCCAGGTTTAAACTATAGCCCTGCCTGTTGCCCACCCTCCTACAAAACAACGGTTTGATTCCACAAATTTAAATGGCCTTTTTTTTGTTGGGTTATGTGAGAACCATTTTAGACGTTAAAGGTTACATATTAAAATGACTACTGCTCATAATAAGCTGCTAAACTATAACAAAAGCTTAAGATTGAAAGGCATCCAATTCATCCTTGAAGTTTATACATGCAATAATGTCGAATATAAAGTAAAGCCAAGTTGAAAAGGAAAAAGAAAATCTCTTTTCTGGTAATAGTGGGAAAAGTGGAAAAAAAAATTGGCAAAGCGATTGATTCATCCTTTCTTCAGGCTTTGGGACCATCTAAGACGATGAAAAGCATCATTGTTTTGTCTTCAATATTTCTAACCAATCAACTCGCACGAAATGCTAACGAAAAAAGGCCACTTCTGCAAAGTAGTTTAGCATCCACTTGCCATGAAAAGGGTTCTTAAATACCCCTTTAATGCTGCAAAGAAAATGGAATTTAGTGGCAAATCTAGACAAGGAAAATGGCTTTAATGAATCATGTGAACACTGACCTCTGCTTCAGCAGGTTTGGATTCTTCTCCTTTTACATTCTCCTCACCTACAGTTAAAGATCACAGACATCATATCTAAGACATGCCAAGTTACGCCATAACATTCTCAACTCAAGCCCAAGTAAGAAAGTTCTTTGTAACTCATTCTTCCTTGGCACCAGGCAATTGTGGGCTTCACAAGGATAGTAATCCAAGCAAAAAGATTCTTTTCCACAAGACAAAGATCTCTAATAAATCGAGGTTTCTAGTGAAGTTAGTACTATACCTCCATCTTCAGGCAAGTCGGAAGTCCAAAGAGTGAGATTATCTCTCAACAATTGCATAATCAGGGTGCTGTCCTTATATGATTCTTCACTTAAGGTGTCTAATTCAGCAATTGCTTCATCAAAAGCTTGTTTAGCCAGATGGCAGGCCCTGTAAGTTTTCACATGATAAGATTTTGCAAAGTTGAATTAAAATTGTGTTTTTCCACATAGCTAAGCGTTATAAAGAATCTCAGTGAACATACATACCTTTCAGGAGAATTCATGATCTCATAGTAGAAGACAGAGAAATTAAGGGCAAGGCCAAGACGAATTGGATGGGTTGAAGGCAGTTCTGTATTTGCAGTGGTAGAAGCAGCCTAAGGTTTGAAATGGAAATAGAAAAGACATCAAGAAATAATGAAGTACAGAATGATGCATAAACATATCAGTTCATCAACATAATATGAGAGAAGCATGCCTCATAACCCTTAAGTGACTGCTCGGCAGCCTCTTTCCTGTCCTGGTCAGTCTTGAACTCAGCTAGATAGCGAAAATAGTCACCTTTCCTGATGCATATATGATGTCATATAGAAAAAGGACCCCAAACTTACTCCTTAAGCAATTGTAGAATTTGCAACTACGCATAGAATTTTGGTGAAACTGTGAATCCCCTATGAAGGGGGCAGGTAAGCGTAACAAATGACTAGAAAATCAGCAAAAGCATTAATGATAAAGTAATCACTCAATATGGTGCATAATAAGATTAAATTTTAAGGACCAAGCATGACTCACATCTTGTAGTAGAACACAGTAGCTTCTCCAGACGTGGAAGCGGGGATCAGGTGCTTGTCTATGATAGACAGAATATCACCGCAAATCTTTGAAAGCTCATCCTCTACCTTCTGGCGATAGCCCTTGATCAGTTTAACATTCGGCTCATTTCCCTTTGATTCTTCCTTTTGCTCGATTGAAGACATAATGCGCCAAGAAGCTCGCCGGGCACCAATGACATTTTTGTAACCAACAGATAGCAGGTTCCTCTCTTCTACAGTCAACTCACAATCGAGTTGTGCAACTTTTTTCATGCTCTCAACCATTTCTGTTTCACCATTCGATCAAAATTTTTCAGAGATAAAATCAACGGGGCACATGGACAACAAAAATTAAACTTCAATAGAAAAGGTACAAACTTCATACACATCTCATGTTCAACGATCATCACTGTACAGAACAGATGATAAGTTGTTAGCAAATGCGACTGACTACAAGGAAAACATCCAAGATAATGAAAATGCCGATGATTAAGTCTTTAACATCAAGAATACATGTAACTGAATATGAAGAAAGATGTACAATCGATTAAAAATATGCAAGAAAGAAGGAACAACGAGAACTATTTTCTTAATCCAATATTATTAGGCGCATAACAGTGCATGAAATCAAACAAATAAAGAGGCAAAAGATATAAGTCAGACCCATAACATTACGTTGCTACTTGTAAATCAAACCTCCTAAACACCCAGATAAGAAAGAGCAGAAACCAAATTGCTAACAAAAAAACATAAGCAAAAGGGCATCCAAATGAAAGAACAAGACAGCGTTTTACACTAATCCAAAGCAAAAGTCACGAGGAAGGTAGGCGGGGATGTTACCATCGTAGCGCTCGGCTTGTTCGGCGAGCTTGGCCATATAAACAAGACTCTCTCTCTCCTTCTCAGTCGACATTATTGTTGAGAGAGATCAAACGAAGCAACCCACAAAGTAGTCTAGACCACCACAACGGGGAGAGAGGTACAGACACCGCACACGAGGAGGGGAGAAAAAAAAAAAGATAATTGTTTTAATTTTGTTGGAAGAGAAATGAAACGAAGTGAGAGCTATAAGAGGACATGAAAAAGGGTGGGGATTGTTGAAGATAGAGCGATTGTGGGGGGTTTGGACCATGACCGAATCTGGACCGTTAGATCTGGGGTTCCTCTTTCAAAGTGGTGGCGGGCTTTTCGTGATCGATTCGATTTCAATCCCGTCTGTCGGAGGGTTATTTTCGGTCTAACGTTAAGCCTCAACCACCATTGATTATCAGACACCTTTTTTTTGGATAATTGTTTTAAAACAACTTTTTCCTCTTCCTCAAATTAATGACATCATTCTTATTTTAAACGCACGCATAGCGCGTATATTTTGACAGTTTTTATTAAAATTTGAGTTTTATTTCAAGTTGGTAATTATACGTCTTTTTTTAATTTCAAATAAATATAACTGCTAAAAAGTAATCAAACCACTTTTTCAAATGATCTTAATATAATAGTTGAATCAGCCTTTCAATTTAGTTACAAAAAATTATATTTTTAGATAGGTTGCGGGGCTAATTTAATTGTGATCTTAATAGTAAATTGACACTCACAAAAAAATTGTTACTTAAATTTAATTAATAAAATTTTGATTGAGTTAATGATTTTTTAAAATGGTTGAATTAATGATTTTTTATTATAAGTCAATTATAATTACTTTGATAATATTGTTAACAGCCAAGATAAATTTAGTTCATTTAGCTAAAAAATGCAAATGCTAAACTAGTAAAAGTTAACTAGATTGACAGGATATGTTATAGACATAGCAATTACAAAAGAAGCATAGGAATTGGGGTTCAAAGACATGGTATGCTTATCAACTTTAAAGAAGTATAGGAAGTGGGACATAATAATAGGAGATTTTTTCCTTGGCATGCTCAAATTACAGGTTGATCATAAAAGCAATCAATAATTTGTCACGCTCAATAAGACCACGATTTTGTGTATGATGAATAGAAAAGAAATCATTATGCCTTCATTCTTGGAGGAAGAAGAGATCCCTACTACAATAGGGAACAAAGGGTTTATGCCCCGAATGCATGAAAATATTAAGAAGGCAGCATTGCCTTCAATTAAGTCTTTAGTTGACGAGAAATCAATATTGCTATACCTATCAACTAGAAATATTGTTAACTATGCAAATGACATTTTAGACTTGAAGTCCAATTTAGCTACTATGGGTGAAGCAATCAAAATATTGACAAAGAAGATATAAAAACTTTTGACCACTTTAGTACAAACCGCTAGGTAGAATTTTCCTTCTCTAGTAAGACAACTTTCTGAAGGGCTCAAAGGTAACTTGTACCAAATATAATGAAAGTTAGAGAGTGTAATCATCCTCCAACTTCTTCCTCTTTGGAAGAAAGGTATGCTCCTTTTTGTAAAAGAGGGGATATTCTCATTATACCTTTGCACATTAATCTTAGAAATGGCCAACAGGTTTGTCAGGCCTTAAGCTCTTGGAAGACAAAGATTTAGTTTTGAAGTTGAAGCTAATAGATCAAATTACAACTTAAGGAGCAACCTTTTGATTGTAAATCATATCTTGTTCCTATTATTGCTTCTCTATAAACGAGACTTCAAGTTGATATGGAAGATATTAGAGAAGTTGTTCAAGAACTATATGAGTCTAGTTTAAGACATATTAGCCGCCCATAATTCCATAAGTCTTATCTGGAGCATATTGAATATGAGAATCTTTATCCTCATGGCAATATAATTCTTAAATTTGATTTGTTTTCTGGTGAACTTGGTTAGTCAACTATTGAGCATATTGCCATATTCACTATTCAGTATGGTGAATTGGCTAATTACAAAAATTTCAAGCTTCGTTTTTTTTTCAATTTCATTAGTTGGTATGGATTTTTCCTAGTATGCTTTGCTGCCTAAGAATTCTATCATTTCATGGACTGAAATGGAAAGATTTTTTTATACTTAATTTTTCTTGACCAAACCTAAAGTTAGTATAGTCAAGTTGTCTAAAGTTAATCAGAAAAATTGCGAGAATGTATACATATTCATTGCTTGATTTAGGAGAATCAGAAGTCAATGTCAGATTGCATTTCCAAAGATTGAGTATATGGAGTTAGCTCAAAGGGGCCTCGATATTGAATTTCAAGAAAATTATAAGGTACGAAATTTGTAGCAAAAGTACCTAAATACGAAGAATTCTTAGGGAAGAAAGATGTTGAAAAAAGAGTTAAGTTGGTACTTATTTTATAGAAATAAGTCCCTATAACTAGATAGTGGTTGAAGTTAATATCTTTGGAGCTTGTGTTTGGCTTACTCTAGAGAGAAAATTACTTAAAGTCAGAAGGAAGATATAGGCACAAACCATTTAGATTTAATGCACTTTTCACACCTTCAAAATGGAGGAAATCTTTGATTTCTTGTTGTAGAAAAAGTTTCTTTGTTTATTGTCAGAGCATAAGATTCCTACAAAAGAAGAAATTCAAAGGAGTTACTATAATAAGCACTACAATGCATGGAGTGACCTAATGAATTCATTCTAGGGATTCAAGAATATTGGTCAAGATTGAATCAATAAAAGAATTATGTTGTTTGTTAAAGCTAACCAAACAATGTTGATAGATGAAGGTCCATTTCCACTAGTTACAATTATTAATGCAATTAAGTTCCATTATGTATTTACTAGATGTCAAAATGAAGTTGGAGATTTTGGAGAATCATTTGACAATATCCACAAATTCAGATACTAATGTTTCATTCCCAATTAGAGTTTGGATGTTAATGTTAAGAATGATAATAAATGGATTCCTATAATCTTATAGAAAGTGGAGATTGTAGGATGAAATCATAAAATATATTTGACTCAAATCTTCAAGTAAAGATCTGATGTTCGAATTCTAAGCTTTCAGTATAGGCAACCTCGGCTTGTAGTACCCCCTAGGGTGCCTCTATCCTATCAGTGGCATTGAGTGAGGCATTCCAAAAATATGATACGCTTAACCAAAACTCAAAAGAGAACACTTCAATGTTAAAGAGCTACCACCAAGTCCAAGAGAAGCAAGCTACTACCTTTTCATAAACCCACCCTAAGGTTGTCACCTTTCATAGGACCTGCCGCTTCTAAGGACAATACTTTGGACTAAATAATAAGAAAGAACATGTAGAAGTCACTAGTGAATTCCTAGATTTCGTAGGAAGTTAAAAAATGCATTCCTAGATTTCATAGGAAGTTGTCCCGATCAGAAAGTCAAAATGAAGATCCTAGTGAATTCTTCCAATAAAAAAATTCCTATTCAATTGCCATATGTTGTTTCTTTTGTGAAGCTTCCTGCCTCTTTTGGCAAGACTACTACGAAGAAAGTGGAACCTTTGCATAAGAGAAGAGAATATAAGGTATCCATGGCGGTTATAAGTCAAGGAATTCTAAAGAAAGTGGTGTTAGAAAAACCTGTTGAAATAGTGGCTTAACATGTAAGAACTTTGTACATTGAAGCTTATATTAACAGCAGACCAACTTCAATAGTATTGGTTCATAATAGGTCAGTGGTAAATATTATCTTGACTAAAATTTTGGAAGTTTTGGGTAAATATGATACAAATTTAATCCTAATAGAGGTGTTAATTATCAAATTTACTAGTGAAACTACTATAGCATAAGGAATTCTCCCTGTAAATATCATAGTCAGGGGAGAACCCTTATAGGCAACTTTTTTGTCATAGAAACACATGTAAGTTACCAAGTTTTGTTGGGGAGAGATTGGATTCACTCTAATTTATGCTTTCATCATCTCTTCATTAGCTTATGCTCTTGTGGAAAGGAGACAAGGTGGAAATTGGCTAGGCTAATTATGAGCCTTTCTATTTTAAAGTAGATGCAATAGAGGCAAAATTCTATGATGATCAAGTGAACTTGCTAAAAATTCAAAAGTTGTCTCAAGGAGAATGTTCAAAATAAGGATGAAGAAAAGATTATGTTGAAGTTAGAAATGTTAATAAAAATAACTACCATCTTGCCTGCTAATAGTTTAATAAAGTTTCCAATTATAGAGGAACCTGATGAATAGATTTTCACAAAGAGAAGTGGTAGTAGTGTAACCACATAAGTCAAATTTTAGATGCAACAAATCATATAAAATTTTAAAGATTTAAAAGGGTGTGAGTATGCTAAACTAGTTTTTAAAGAACAATAATTCTTAACAGAGGGCAATGGTCAAGTTTCGGATTTAAAATCTACTATTGGAAAGATCTACAACTTTAGAAGTCAGAATTAAGAACTGTTTGAGGAAGGAAATTTGAGAACTTTGGGCATGTTTGTTAGTAAAAGTCTTGATTCAAAAATAAGAATGGAATTAGTTAAACTTTTAAAGGAATTTAAGGATTTTTTTTTGCTTGAGAATATATCAAAATTCAAGATTAAGTAGAAATATGGAAAAACACTTGATTCTTATAAAGCTAGAGTTTCCTCCTTACATTAACCTTTTAGATATTGGTTCCAACGAATTCAAATTAAAAATTAAAGAAGAAATTGAAAAGTTATGTGAGGATGGTTTCATTGAACTAATCATATATATTTAGTAACTAGACAATGTTGTATATGTAGTACAGAAAAATGGTAACTTAAGAGCTTGTGTTGAGTTTTGGGATTTGAATGCTGCCACTCTCAAATATGTGTACATAATGTAGATTGCCAATTCTTTACTTGATGCAATGATTATGTATTCTTCATTTTCTTTTATGGATTGTTTTTTTATGGTTATAATCATATTTTTGTAGTTGAAGATTTTATCTCTAAATTGGTCTTCATATATCCTAAAACAATAAAAACATTTGAATAGATTGTGAAGTTTTTTGGCTTAAAGAATGTGGCGGCTGCCTGTCAAATCTTCCATGATCTAATAGATTGTACATTATAAGAATATATATATATATATATATATAGACACTTTAGAACATATAAGTTAAAGTTAAATACCTTGAAATGTGCTTTAGAGTAAAAGCATAAAACTTCCTAGGTTTCTAAGTTCATTAAAGAGGGATTGAATTGGACAAAATAAGGTAAAAACTATCTTTAAAGAAAAACTACCTTAATATAAAAGGGAACTGTTAAGGTATTTAGGCCATGTAAACTATATCAAATGTTTTACCACTAATTTGATCGGTAAGACAAAAATTATTAAATCTCTTAAAGTTGAGAAATTCCAAAGAATTTTGTTAGGAATAAAGGCATTAGGCAAGCATTTGATAAAATCAAGAAATGCTTGATTAAGCCTTCGATTTTGATGCCGCTATAGAAGGGAATACCTATGAAGCTATATATTTTTATCGTAGAGGAATCTATGAGGTGCTTACTAGCCTAAAATAATGAGGTAAGTTGTGAACAGGCTATTTATTATTTAAGTAGAATTTTGACACCAACTGAAAGGAAGTACATTCCTATTATGAAATTATGTTTGCCTTTATATTTTGATTTTCAAAATTAATACATATTTGCTTTAAAACCAAGTTGATTTGGACCTTAGTTCGTACTCTTAGAGGTCAAATCAAAAATATAATCTAAGGATTACAATATAGGGTGCAACCTCAAGTCGTCTCACTTAATCGAAACCTAAATGAATGGATCTAAGCTAACCTATATGTCATGAAATGCAAGCTAATTTAGTAAGGAGGGGGTTTTTGATCTTTGAAAACATTGTTGTACTAAATTGAATTGTAAGAAAAACATGTAAAATATATTTTTGGATTTTTGGGAATATAAAATAGAAAGATAAAGGCAAATGATCAAATAGGGATAGTATCCTCTTGAAAATGAGGTTTGGGTATCATAGTTCGAAATTAATTTTTTTATGGGAGTTAAAATCACTAAGTTTCAAATGGGTAAACCTTAAAGAACTCTTTAAATCCAAGATCTTAATCAATGAGACTTCATTTCTTAAAACCTTGTCAAATGCTCTTAGTGTGTGTAGTGGACAAGTCAATGCAATAAGTCATTTTGGGATCTAGAATCAACTCAATATTGAACACAACTATGCAAGATGAAAGAGAATCAACAAGACCACAAATGGACATATATGAGACTTCATATATTTAAACTCAAAGTTCTACATCAACAAATCCAAATCACACATTGAATATCCAATACTTGATTAAACTCTAATAAAAAATGTTCAACTATAAATTACAAATCCTAAACCTAGGAGTTCATAAATCATAACTGAACATGAATTAAGCTACTCTCATTTTAGGCCCATTTAACTCCATCAATTACTACATCTTCAAGAGGAGAGAGGTGCCTAGCCACTCATAGCTCCAAGAGACTTCATAACCGAGAAGAAACTGAAGACATCCATGGTAGCAGTCAACTATGGAAAATGGAAGAAATTGATATCGATGAGAGAAGTCAACAGTCTGTTGCGTAAAGATGGAATGTGTATGGGTGATGTCGACTCCCCTCCTTTTGTAAGTTAGCCTAAAATAGGTTTTTCTCCAAAAACAGGTTGTTAGATTGGGTTGCACAATTGGTTAATTCGCCAAAAATGATCCGAGTCTGTGCCAGCTCGAATGCGTTGCCTCGGCGAGAGGATGAGTTCATTGCGACGAACTTTTCCTGAAAGATTTTTTCAGTAAATTTCAGCTTTCACTGTGACGTAAACATTATCTTCGCCGTGACGAACTTTTCCCGAAAGTTCTCTTTAAATGATCTTCTGATTTCACCAAGCAAAACATCAACGTCGCCGCGGTGAACTTGCCTGTTGCCCTCGTTGACTTGTTGACTTGTGCTCTTGATCTTCACTCCTTAGCTTTATTTTTTGAATCTCCTACAATGAAAAATAGTAGTTTGTAGTATCAATTGTTCTAAAAAATCAACGTAGTGCAATTACTAATTATTTGTGACAACTTTACCCTCAAACTACATTAATTCAAGATAAGTACTCAAGAGTTAAATTGAGCACAAAATCCAAAAATAAGAACCAAGAAGTATGATAAAAACCATGAAATTGTCACCAATTGATATAGGAAACTTGGGTTCAATCAAATTCTCTCACACTTAGACCTTTGTGCTCCTGGACAAGGTTTATAAAAGTCAAAGAGACACAAGTGTAAAAGAAAATTTCGACCATGCTTAAAAATGAGAGCAGAGAATCAGTTAAGTCACTTCCTTAAAAATCAACCCAAACAAATTTTAAGACCGCTAAGAAAATAAACATTATAAGTATTTAATCCAAGAGATTGGGCAAAAGAGATTTCTCTCAAGGTAATGTGTTTAATCTCTCAACTCACTTATCGTAGGATAATTTCACTCTACAATCTGCTTAGTTTATTCTCTTCCATAAGCTTGTGATAATTCTACCTCTCCACCGTAAGAACTATAATTTCGAGAATCAAGAGGACTTTTAGGGTTGTAATGTATGGAAGCCTAAATGAAATGGATTGAAAAGAAGAAGGAAAAATGAGTACTTGCTTCACAATTATTTTTCTCATTAAACAAACACCAACTATGCATAAGAAAATATTTATACAAACAACAAATGCAATTTAACACATTTTTATTACATTTGTCTTTTGAGAAAGCTTTCTGTTTTTTTCACACTTTTTGGAACATTTTCTTTCTTTCTTTTCTTTTGTATAGGACCCTTGTTTTGTTTTGTTTTTAATCAGCTTTAACTGGAGATGAGATACTCACATTAATTGTGAAATATGCATGAACTCAAAAGAAGGCTTAGAGGGGCTAGCAATGGTTAAGTGGTTGGCATTTGTGTTTGGGTAAGTAGGGTTTCAAAAAGAATGCCTCTATCATATTAACAAAATTTTAGTTCACTAAGCTTTGATCAAGAATTAAAACAAGTTCTAAAGAGATATGAAATTAAGCAGATACACACATAAATGAAAGAATTCAGACCCAAATATCCTTCCAACAAGGATAGGATCTTAATTAAGTAATCTTAAGGTTTAAAAAATGCATAATGCTACTCTCTTAGTGTATCCTCACGTACTTGTCGTGAAAACATTGAAAATGAAATTAACCAAATCAACTATCATTTAAAAAAACATAGATGGTGTTTTAAAAAACTCATAGACAACTTTGAAATTTATAAAATCCTCAAGACATAGAAGTGAAAAGAATCTAAGTTAGGAGAATTATTAAAATGAGGAAATTAAAACAGCTTCTTTTATGAAAGGGATAGCTTCGCCACGGTGAAACCAAGAGCTCGCCATGGCGAACCACAAATTTGGAACGTCGCCATGACGAAACCAAAAGCTCGCCGCAGCAAAAAATTACAGAAACACTTGAAAAATGAAATTCACTTTAATTACCAATTTTAAAATTTTGCAGATGACACACAAATGACTTGCACAAGCAATTAAATGGTCGAAAATGATGCATAAACAAAAATTGTCAAAAATGAAATAACCTTCCCCACACTTAAACATCATATTGTCCTCAATGTGAATAACAATTAAAACACCACAATGCAATGAAAAGTAAGTGGAAAGCTATTAAATAACAACACACCGGGAATGGACCTAAGTGCAACCTCGAGTCATCTCACTTAATCGAAACCTAAACGAATGGACCTAAGCTAACCTACATATCATGAGATGCAAGCTAATTTGGTAAGGAGGGGGTTTTTGATCTTTGAAAACATTACTGTACTAAATTGAATTGTATGAAAAATATGTAAAACATATTTTTGGATTTTTGGGAATGGAAAACGGAAAGATAAAGGCAAATGATCAAATAGGGATAGTATCCTTTTAAAAATGAGCTTTGGCTATCATAGTTCAAAATTAATTTTTTGATGGGAGTGGAAATCACTAAGTTTCAAATGGGTAAACCTTAAAAAACTCTTTAAGTTCAAGATCTTATGTAGCGCCCCCTCATCGTAGGGTACACATCGGGAAACCCGAAGGTCGCTCCGGCACGTATCCCTCGATAAAGGCGCACTACCAGAACAGTTTCCAATAATATCCACATGGCATCGCGGTAAAATAAATCACAATATAACAGAAATCAGTAAATTAAAATCCAAAATGATAATCATTTTATACAGTCATCCAATGTCAGAATAGACCAGTCTATCAGTCTCCTAACAAAACCAAAAAGG
>JANIHY010000003.1:28370178-28382236 GCA_027479065.1 Erythroxylum brevipes
TGCCTTTATTTATTTATTCATAAAGTCTGCACACGACTTTGAATAAAACGCGCTAAAGGGGATTGCCTTTAGGGCACGATTGAACAGTACCGTCCTTGAATAAGTCGACTTACCTAATATACAAGTCAACTTAACGGTACTTTTCACGTGTAAGTTGACTTACCAGAGTGTACAAGTCGACTTACACTTACATATGCATCATCATTACTAATATAACATGGTAAGTCTTTTTGTGGTAAGTATGGATATATTGATCGATTTTGTTTTCTTAAACCAATAATGTCAAGTAAAACGTTGAAAGTGTGGGCTGAAAAGAAGACGGAGACTAACAACCAAGGGACTAAGCTTATTTAGGCCCTAAAACACATCAATCACCTTAATTTGTAAGGCTATTAGAAACGAAAGAGAAAACATTATATAGTAGAGATAGAAGTTATTGAACTGAGTATTATTGAGGAGTTTATGGATTTTATCATAATAAATATGACCTTTTTACCTCCAAGAAAGTCTTTAAGATGTTATTTAGGATATGAAAAATTTAGCCTCTAAAAACTTTTCAAAATAGATAATTGTTAAACTAAGTAAGAGAGATAAGAAGGTTGAGATGCCTCCAATAAATTGTAAACTTAAGAAGAAACTTCATTCAAATCTCTCATAAGTAACATTCAACAAGAGGTAGTTATTAGTTCCTAATTTAGAAATTTGTCACAACTTGTTTTATGTATCAATTGAGTCTAAATTCTTGGTGATGACTATTTTGCTTTGCATTATGAATAAGGAATCAATCATTTTTCAAGGTATAGTGTGAATTTTAGTCCCTAAAATTAGAGACTGTTGTACAAAATAAGACATTAAATTAGAATTTATATTAATTAAGCAACAATTTCTCTAAACTTTTGAATGAGGATAAATTAGATATGGTTATTTGGGAATTCTATATGATAAGGATAACCTTATGTGATTTAACTACTACGTTAGTTGATATATGTTTTAATAGTTTTGATTTAAGATTTGATGTTATTTTTTTAAAACATTTTAGAAAATACTAGTCAACTAGTATCTAAGTTTGATTGACTAATTGTTGGAACCCCTCCCCGGTAGATCACAGGTCTGACGTCCTACGTGACATTTGGATGCTCATCTCACGAGGGAGGAATTCCTCACCACAAAAGGAAACTTGAATCGAACTTATATTAATGTCATCCGAACAAATCTTGTAAGATTCACCTTAATCTCTCTCAATAAAATTGATCTGCTTAGGGCCCAAAATTGAATCTAATTCCTAAGCTAAAATTAAATTTCATGTCTCTAGGTCAAAAAGAATTAGAAATCTCCTCAATCGGATCTCTATAAATCGCAAAATTGCTCAAAAACGGAATTGTATTCAATAACGTCACATAATTGACTCTTTTTCATTTTATCCGTAATTTTCAAATCAAACCCAAAAATTTTAAATTTGTATAAAAGGGGTAGGAAATATTTTTAGAAAACCAATGCTTCAAAAACCGAATAAATCAGAGGTCAAAACAAAAAAATTACAAGCGAATGAGTAGGAGGAGGTTTAATTTATCAAATAGAAATAGAAAAACAAAAAAATCAATTAAAACATCTGAAACTTTGGAAATTTATAGCTCTTCATCCCGAGATCCAAAATTTATAAATTTAGTATCAATAAAAAGGTAAAAGGAAGCTCTACAACTTCCATGAAGGATTGAAAAACTAGTTTAGCCCTTAAGAGGGTCAAAAGTTGCTTCAAAGTCACTGCCCAAAATGAAGTTATCCAACACATGTCAAAAGTTTGGAAAGTCATATCTTTTAACACAAAAGCCTAAAAATATCACATTTTACCTCAATGGAAAGATAAAAAGATTTTTTACAATTTTCATGAAGGGTGAAAAAATAAATGTAGTCATTAAATAAGGTAAAAACTCACTTAAAGTACTACTCATATAAAAAAAACCAATGGAACAGTAACATTAACCAATTGAACGGTAACTGTAAGTTTCCCAACTTCATAACTTTTTACTCCTCACCCCAATAATTGCATATTATACATCAATGAAAAGGGAAAAAGGTGATCTACATTTTCTATGAAGGATGCAAAAACCAAAACAGGCTCTAAAGGGGTGAAAAACTCTTCCAAAGGATCTGCCCAAATTTGTCAAATAAACAGTAACTGAACTAGGTCTAACCCCCATAAGTTTTTACTCCTAACTCTAAATAAGGCACATTATATACCGTTAGAAAGATCTAAACATATGCTACAATCTTCAAGAGACCTCCCAATCCAATTCAAACTCTAAGAGGGTCTAAAATCTAATCGAAGTTTCTGTCAAATTTTGTAAAAATTTGACAACACCTCCTTTAAAAATTCAACTAGCCAAACTTCAACTTTCTCATCCAAACTCCATATACCTGCACAAAAACCACAATCTTTATAATCTTTAATCACCCAATCACCAACCAATCCAAATATCCCAAAATATCAACTCCAATGGCAGCAACACACTCCTAGCATTCTAATCATTTCCAAACTATAAAGCAACCTCTATTTATACCATATAATATTACATGATTATGAAACATATGCAAATTACACAAATTACATTAAAACCCGACACTCTTGCATTTACATGAAAGTCAAAAGTCATTACAAAGCTTTAGAGGAAATTTTAGCCCAAATACATTGAAAGTGTTAAAGGAAAAATTACAAAGTACACCATTTGCCCAAAATGCTATCTAAAACCTTGTTTTCTCAAATACAACTTCAAAAGCAAAAAGCATCGGAGGAATGCCTCAATCCTGATGCGGTAACTCGGTTTCTCGCTCGTCACCTGTGGAGGGAAAACTGGGGGATGAGCTCGACGGCTCAGTGGGTAACAGCTTAATAATCGAGAATAAGCAAAAACCTTGTTTATACATTCATTTTCAAAATCAATATCACATTGATAAAAACATTTCCAATTGATCAAACATTTTCACAAAATTCATCACATCAATTTATTTACAAACCAACATATCACAAATCAACATATAACACAATCAACATATCACATAATCACAGACAAAGTGGTTCGGGTGGATCCGAAACAGAACGTACTACATATTCCCGCGAAGCGGTCATGTGTAGCCATGAACTTATGGGAGTCCATGAGGAACTCCAATGCCACTAGCGGGCAGGCGAGAGAAGCCTAAAATTTGACAGGTACACCTGGCTCTTATGGGACTACCACAAACCCAAAGAAAGCATGCATATCACATATGTCACATAATTCATAAATATTTTCCACAATTGGCCCTTACAAAACTCACTTTCACAAAGTTTTCACATAATTGCCCAAAATGGCATTTTTTCCGAAATCACACATTTTAATCTTTTTCACTTAACAAACCATTTCGCAAATGTTTCCAACATGAATTTACATTCAAAAGACATCACACACAAGTTTAAATCATCACAAAGAGTAATTAATACAAAAATCTTAAAACATTGGAAAGCATTTATTAGCATTTATTATAAAAATTTCATCAAGCCTATAACTCAATTATTAAGAAATCACCCACCTTAATTCCCTTAGCTCTAATATTGGCCAATTTGCCTTTCCTCTACCTCCAATGGCCTCTCTTGACCTTCATCAAGCATAATAATCCCATATTAAATTGAGATAACAAAATTGACAATTCTTAGGAAAAGAAAGCATGAAAAAGAACCTATATAACCTTACCCATACCTTTCCTAAGCTATTAGAACTTCCATCAAAATTTTATCAAGAATTTCGAAATCTCTTACCTAAGGAACAACCCACGAAATTGCTTCTTTTGCCTCTTATGGAAGATTAAACTCTTCCTCTTCCTTTTCCTTCTTAAGGAACTCTTCAATTCTCCTTTCTAAAGCAAGGTAAACCAAAGCCCTAGCTTCTTTTCTTCTTCTTCTTCTTCTTCTTCTTCTTCTCTTAACCGAAGGGTCACTCTCCCTCTCTTTTCTTTTGTAATTTCGTGACTTCTCTTTCAAATGCCTTAGGGAATTTGTTTCTAAACTTAAAACCTAAGCCTCCAAAATGTTGTAGTTTCACTAAAACTCTTCTTTTCTTTACAAAATGCGTGTCTCTCCTCTTCACTCACGGCAACAAGGGGTCTCTCCTTTTATTCTTCTATTAATTGATACTTAAAGGACTAAAATTCCCCTCCTTATAAGCCTTAAGCCTTAAAAGCAAAAGCAAACTTCCTAAATTACCCCTACACCATCTTATTCTTTTTAATCTCTAATAACTTATCAAACCTCTAATTTAACTAAATTCCTTCATTTAATAATCATTAACTAGGCACTAAACCTCAAACTAATTTTAACAAAAAGGAAATTAGCAAACTAAGCCTCAAAATAAAATAAACAAACTTATTTACTAAGAAAAGAAATCGGGGCCCAACATGATTAATGAACCACCAACTAGCAAAAGGGTTATTAGTCGATACCTCAATCAACTAGTCAATCCTATAATGACTAGCTCTAACGACTATTTAAAGTCTTATAGGATATCAATAGTTTAGTTTTTTATTATAGAGCAAGTTTATGAAATTTTTACAAAAACTTATTTGAGAAAGTTTCTTGACATTCTAAGCATACATATATTTATTATGAATTGATTGTAAGTCTTAAAGTATTAAAGCGAGCAAATAAGGCTTATTAAAGTTGTAAAGTTTAAATAGAGGATTGTGTCTTTCACTTATTTGAATAAAAAAGGTTTTGGTTCCTCTTCACCACTAAAAAAATTGTATAAAGGTTCCTCTTTATCCTAGATAAACAAAGGGACTTATAAAAATATTCCTCTTTAGTTAGTTAAAATAAGAGTTTTATGAAATGTTAAATGAGTGATATAGAGTAGACATGCACAAGATCATTTTGTAGAACAACTACAAATTTAGTTTGCATTCTCTTTTATTTATTCTGTTTACATTATTTGCTTTTATATAACTGCACTTCAACTATATAATGATTTCATATTGTCATTCTAATATAACTTAATCGTATTCAATTTTTAAGTGAATTTTATTTTTAAGATTCAATAATTTTTAATTCATTCCTTCCCCTTCTTTTGGTGCCATTAAGACTAATTAAGTGCTTCTTAAGTACTTAGTATTTCAATTCTACTTTGACTTACTTTCAATCCTCAAGTTGAGTTTAAGATTTTTAATTCACTGGATCAATCTTTTTTTATTTATGAAAATGATAAAAATTTATTAAAAACTTACAATTTGTTCACTAAAATACTTTTCCATTTTGGTTCTCTTTTCTTGATATTTAGCTTCTTCCTAAATTCCTTATTTATACTCCACATTATCAAACTAGTCATTGAAGTTTTCATATGATCATCAAATCCTAACATGGAAGATAGTATTGAAATCATCAAATCCTAACATGGAAGATAGTATTGAAATTCATCTAGTATTGAAATTCATCAAATGATAACTAATCATTTGATACATTACAGAGAATAATTTGATAAATAACTACCTATGAGCATTTACCTATGCTATTAAGGCTAAATGCCTCCTGCTATGCACAACTACTTCAATTTTTAAATTACTTTGTATGTTTTTAGTTATCATTATACTTAATGTTATTAAATGGTTACACAACTTGTATGATGCCAAATTGTACTTAAAAACTTTAATACCTTCAAATTAGTCGCACCTTTATCATCATCTTAAATGTTTACTATTAGATTACTTTTGTCTTTATCTTTGAATATGAGTAATAGATTAGAAGGTATTATTCGGTGATTATTCTTGAAATTGTCTCCTTTTTTCACTTTAATCACATCAAGGAAAAATATTAATAGCTCACTAATTTGTAATAAACAAAGGGTATGAACATTCTTTATTTAACTAATTTTCATTTTGTTACGAAAACAAAATCTTAAGTTATGCAAAATATATTAATTTTGAAGTAATATATTTGAATGAAAGGCAAAGGAAAGATTGATATACATTTAGAGTAAAAGACTAATTAAGGGTATTCATAGAAATTTTTACATATCACCAAATCAAAATGCAATATTTTTAGGGCAATAGTTTCTACCTATTGTTATGTCTACACTTTCATGTCATATAAATAGCCACCGATGATAAGATGTGTTTAAACTATTTTCTAACATGATATATATAATATCATAAATTGAAATTGAGGATGTATTTGAATCAAATGTATCCAAACTCATAATTTTTATCCTAACAAAATATAATAATACTAATAGTTTGTTTATTATTAATAGATGACTTTGTAAGGTTAGATGAAGCATGTTAGAGGTTTAAAGTTGGTTCTTAAAGTTATTTGTAAGAGGTCAGGGCTTCAAGATGTTATTTGAAGATCCTTTAGTCTTGCAATCACTTTCTAGGTTTAATTACACTAGACTTTCTTATAGTTGACCTTTTTTAATTTTATATTTTTAAAATTATTATTTTCTTTCTTGTATAATAGCTGTCATATAAGTTCTTTAGCAACAAGTCTTTATTGAATAAGTCTATATAAGCCACATTTAAGATTAAGGGAAAGACAAAAGAAAAATTTTAAATACAAAAAAAATGAAAGCAAGAAATTCAAAAAGGTTATTATGGGATTTTAGTTCATCTTGTTTTAAAGTTTTTTTTCAGAAAAATGAATTTAACTCTTTTAAGATAAATTTTGTGAAGATATCTTTAATCGAGCATTTTTCATAATTTATTATAATTTGAAAATTAAGTATCTGTAGTTTGAAGAATTATTCAGGAGTTTATTCATGTACGTGAAGTATTAGTTTAGATAATTTTTTTAGGATTACAAGGCAATAATAGTGGATTTTACCAAAAATAACTGATAAATTAAATCTCATTTGGAAAGTGAAAGTTAATATGCTGTGTTAGCCCGTGTATTTCTGATTTTGCATTCTTTATTAACAGAAGCTAAAAGAATGATGTAAGGAAAAGAAACTTGTCCCAACGGCAATTATATGTGTGATGTAAACAAAAAGCTTTAATGCTATGGAGAGAGTAAAAACATGGGCGGATACGGACAATAAAGAGACAAAAGGAATAAAACTACAAAGCAATTATAAAAGGCAGACAAGGAGTTTAAATTCTAAATTTTCTTTTCAATTTTATGATATTTTATTTTATTTTATTTTATAAATTTTAGTTATTTATTATGTATAGGTAAATTTTGCATAAATAAATACATAACTTATATAAATAAATGACTAAAATTTATAAAACAGAATAAGATACCATAATATTAAACAGATAATTTCAAAAATTTAGTACTATATAATTTACATATTTACGCTTCCACACAAACGAAAAAAGAAAAAGATGGAAGAAAATGCCAACGTTGAAAACGTCAAAAGTTGAACAGCTTTGGTTGTGTTTGAAGAAACGTCGTTATCATATCAATACTTAGTTGAACCTAGCCTACCTCTCGCTCTGTCTAGAAGATCTATGAAAATGTCTTTATCAAGCTATTCATTGACACAATCTTTACTTTTTTTTCTTTATAATATGGGATATTTATTATGAAGAGGTTGGAAGAGTTTATGATGTTAAATGCTCAGCATTGATGTAGAACAGACGCAAGCAAAAGCTTGCACCACCATTCTTGTTTGTGCCATAGTCCCACAAACCGCCCCAGGAAATACCCACTTGTTCATTTTTTGTCTGCCTAAGCAATCCCATCCCAACTCTTACTAGACGATCTCGACTAGGGAGTGAAGATCATAATTGATGAAATCAATAATCACGTAATACAATCGAACGGTTGGTAATAAAGAAAAAAAATTAGAAATTAAAATAGTTACGAAAAAGACATGCATCTTAAGATTAAATAAACGTCCCTCTTCTTTCGGTACCACTAGTGTGTACGGCAATTCCTAATCTTGCACCTTGTTTGTCTCGTTTCTGTGGTGCATCGATCTATGTGAACAATCTATGGCGGGCACAAATATCTTTGCTTTGCTTAGCCAATTGTTCATGATTACCTGGGATGAATGTTCATAATATTTCATCAATTTGGTACCAAAAGGAAATTAAAACTTGTCTTAAAATGATATGCAATATTCTTTTAAATGATTCCAATTTGAGTTGAAAAATGAGGAAGGAGAAAATAGAGAAAATGGTAAGTTCATAGTTGTTCTTTTCTTAAAGAGAGAGAATGGTGTGACCAAGCCACAATTTCCCATAACAAATTCTTTATCAAATATCCCAATTTATTGAGGGATGAGATTCTTTGTTTTAGGTAATTCATTTTTATTTTGTTTGATCTCATTTCAACCATATATTTATACAAAACTCAGATAAATACGTGGATAAAATGAGCGGTAACAAAAATAAGAATTTGTTAACTAAAACAAAGAATCCTTTCTCGAAAAAAGATAGCTTGTTGGAGTGGAATCCCTCTGTAGCGGCCACTTTAGTGGCCTTACTGGTACCAAATTAACTACTGTCCTGGAGCATAGTTGCCTCTGAGTCATCACATATCTCTTGTAAGTTTTTAACCTTAAACATTGTTATCTTTTCTGTGTGTTGTAACGGGCAGTAATTAATAATGTAATCAGGAGCAACCATGTGAACTGAACCAGTAAGCTTGTGGTGAACTGAACCAATGTGCAAGAGAATAATAGACTTATGCTTAATTCATGATAACACCATGAAGAAGACAGCAATTCATAAATTTCAATTTCCAATAAATAAGTATAGTTCGTTTCTGCTTCCAACTTGGATTGCATCATCACGGAAGTGCAAAACCATCGAATACGATAGAAAATCTTATACAGGTCTTGTTCAATTAACATGCTTCTTTTCATACTTTTGGGTTCCAAAACAATGAGATTGTTGTCGAGAAATATAATTCTAATAATCTAGTGAATTTACTCAGGACCTTAATTTTTTAAAGTATTTCCCAAGTGTTTTTTTTACGGTAAAAATATAAAACTATAACTTATTCTAAAAAAAAAGGACATGGAGAAAACAAGTTGGAAATCCATCTGTAACAAGAGTTACATCCAGGCATCAACTAATTTTAAGAAGCCTATGCAAATAAATAAATGCTTAATTACTTTGAAGTTTTATTCCTCTTTTCTCAATTGATTAATGATGATTGCTTATCTTAATGGGCATGGTTGCATGCACCTTTGTTCTGCGGCTATGTTTAATTTGCAGCTTTTCAAAAACAAATCATGAGTAATCATGAGAAAATAATGCTAAATAATTAAAAAATTAACTGAAAGAGACTATGTTTAATAAATTTGGCCAATATAGGCAATGGTCATTGGGTTTAGAAACTTTGTCTGATATATGATCTAACGTTAATGGAAATCCTTGCTTCGCATAAGAATTATAAAAGGAGAAAAGTCGGTTGATCGCATCAGATTTTGATGATTTAATTGGATTTGATTCATGATATCTCGGACCCATTTAAATGCTGTTTAACATAGAAAACAATTTTAAAAGACAAACTTCTTTTCTTATACTGTAAATAAAATATAGAAGCTAAGAATTACATATCACAAGATCAACATTATTTTAATTTACAAATTAAAACGGTGATGTGATCATTCAAAAATTCACAAGCTGTTTAGACACAAATCAAAACAATATCATAAGTTGTTTTTGTTTCTTTTTTTAATAGTCATAAATATGAATAGAGTTGAGTACTATTAGTCATAAAACAGACTAGCACCCAAAGTCCAAACTATTCTAGCATTATAGCGTACTGTACCAGTAACCTCTTTAGTTTTCATTTGTTCTCCTAATGCCCTTAGTTTGAGGGTGTCGCAGTTATATAATATGAAAATCAAAGGGTCAGGGTATCCGAAGAATAAATTGAAAATTAAGAGAAAAATTGAAATCAAAGCGTAAGATTATCGAAGCTATATAATCTGATTTAGGTCATTTTTAAATAACGATATCATTTTAATTATTTGATTAAATGACGTCATTTTATTAATCTTTATTTTTTGTGTTAATTTTGACTGATGTATATGAATAGATAAGATTTTTGAGACACATGATAAGTCACGTCAACAAACTTAACGAAAACACTAACATCGGATTAGAATAAAAAAATTAAAATTTTGAATATTTTATTACTATTTTTAAAATTTTGTGTTAGAATTGCAAAATATAAGTATTTTATTGCTATATTTTAAATTCGAATTATAATTACAAATTGACAAAATTTTAAACTTTTTTTATTAATCCTAAAAAAACAAAGACTAGATGCTTAATAAAAAGAAGTCGTGCCATGTGAGTGTGCTAAACTCAAACCAATGATTACGTATACTCTCTTGACCTAAGGAAACCTAATTAAGAGTGGGCTAATTAAATTATCACCCAACACTTACCATCATGGAGATAGTGCATTCATAGTACAGCAAGAACATCATGTTTTAGTCCCACTGGCTTGACATTGACCCAATTTTAAATTCAAAGTGGCCATATTAGCTAATCCTCGGTTGCTAATCACACAAGTTGTCTAAAAGTTATCTTTTCTTCTTCTTTCTTATCTCTTTAGGTACGTAGAATGAGATATATGTTAGAATTTATAAATTACATAATTAAAATAATATAAAGTTGATTAACGCTAACAGAATCAATGTGGCTCTCCTGTGAATCCTCGACCTTTCCAATGCACCGCCCACCACCTTTGAGAAGTATAATTGGCGTTGGCTTATGTGCACGGTGCCTTTTTTCCTTGTTTTTAAATGCATATGGTGGTAAAGTTGCGAGTTGTATGTACCTCGTGTTTTGGCAACAGGGTTTGTTGGGGCAATCTAAGAAAGAAACTAAAACTGTCGATTCTTTGAGTTCAGATTTTTTGTCTAATATTATGGTATCTTATTGTGTTCAATGAATCTCAACCATTTATTTATGTAGATCCTATATAGACTCTACATGGATCTCACAAATTAAATAATTGAGATTTTATAAGACAGAATAAAATAAGATAATACTAAATAAAAAATTTTAGCTCCAATTTTTTGCCGTTGATTTTGGCATACTGTACGGTTAAAATATGAAGTCAATGTCAATCATCTATCAGTAGTTGAGTTGACAGATTATTGTGATAATTCGTGACCTGCCATGTTTATTGGGCGTGCTTGCGAGGAGCAATGTGAATTGTGAAGTCACTACTCACTCGGTACATGTCACTCGGAACATGTGATATTCAAAGCTTTCGCAGGCCCACGATCTTCTCATGAAAACTACTTTGAATTAGGGAGTAGTACGCACTAAGTGTATTTTCAAGTTCTACATAAGTAGTTTTCTATTTCAATTACTAACACTTTGTAGGTATTGCTTAAGAACCGAAATTATGTTATGTGGTTCACAAGGAGCCGCTAGAGCATGAAACGAAAGCCCAATTAGATGCGCAAAGTTAAGCCCAGAAACGAAAGAGAATGGTCCAATTGTTTTATTTACATTACAAAGCCCGACCAAAAGCCACCGTCTGTAGCACAAGAAAGAAACTCTCTAATCTACTGGGGCCAAATCCTCTTACTCTTTATTCTGCCCTATTTTGGCCCCTTTTTATCTGAATTATCTACTCAGGTAGAATCTACTTAAGTGAATGATTCAGATAAAAGGGAGCTAGAATAGGTCCAGGAGAAGAGGAACAGAGGATCTCTTCCTCTGTGCTATCTGTTTAACCTGGGCTCACTAATTTCTGTGATTTGTTCTGATTTAGAATCTTGATCGTCGTCATTTTCTTGCTATCCCGATTAATTATGGTAGTTTTTGCGCATTGGAAATATGCGTGCGAAGATTTGAGAGCTTTATTGTTTTAATCTTTTGTTTGTTTACTAATGTAGTGTATGGTTGCGGCGAAGAAGTATGATAAAACAAAAAAATTCTATACCTTTGTGTATTTGATTGCTGTCTTAAGTAATTTTAGTTTTATTCTTAGATGATAAAAATAAAATTTTTGTTCTTTTTAAAATTGGAGGATAAAATTTGTTGTCCTAATCTCCAAAATAAAACACATAAACAACTTTCAAAAGTACCCCTTCTCTCACATAAGTAAATTTTTTATTCT
>JANIHY010000003.1:28679793-28692566 GCA_027479065.1 Erythroxylum brevipes
ATTAAAAAAAATTAAATTAATAAACTTTTTATTAATAAAATTGTTATTTTTTAATTTTAATATCTTAATTAATTCTAAAATTGAATTAAATTATTATTCATAATTTTATTACGAGTTAATACTAATGGTAAATAATTAAATAAATGAAAATAAGAAATAAGAAACAATAACTCTAGACGTGCGAGGGCTTGGGAGAAACAATGAACTAATAATACTGCAAACTTTTAACATTTAAGCCCCAAACAAGCTCTAACAAAGGTAAGAAGACCTGCGAGGACTTGGGAGAAACGAAGAACTAATGCCGCCAAAATTTTAACATTAAAACCCTAAACAGGCCCTTTCGCTTCATCTCAAAAGTCCTTCTTTAGGGCTTTCCCTGTCTCAGGATTGAACCGCTGCTACTCTCCCGCAGTACAACCATCTTATTCGTGGTAACTAAAACGCTGAGACCATAAACCGTAAAAACGCCGTTGATCTTTGCATTTTTTTTGTTTATTAGTTTGATTTTCACTTTCAGCACCTTACCTCCCAACAAGAAGCAGTACAGTGGCCGACAACTCACCCAGAGATCAGCCACTCCTACGAGGTGTCTTCTCTTTCTCTCTCCCCCCTTATGTGATATATCTTTATTTTCATAAAGCCCTGAGATTTGTTCAGATTAAAAAGGCGAAATGGATTTTGTGGTGAAATTGGAATATTGTGATCTTGAGCTTATCATTCCAATTTGCTTCTCTGGAGTAGTAATAATTTTCCATTAGTAATTATTTGTTCTGTTGCAGGACGAGACCTTTAATTTCAGCAATCAGACATTCTCAAATGGAAAATTGGGGTAACATGCTTTATTTTCTTTAATTTCAGCTATAGAATGCGTCGGAACTTGTATATGGGTACAGTAGAAATCATAAAATGTTGGGTTTGACACTCCCTATATGGCAGCTTTGTTTGTGATGTCTGCAAGCATATGTCTGTTTTGATAGTTGCATTATAGGGAATGAATTATGCTATTTATGCTGTAAATTAATAGGTTTTATATTTAATACAATTTCAGTTTAAGGGGTCTTCTAGGATTTCAAGAGCGGTTATTTCATATTTCCAGAACATTGGCTATATTCTAGGATGATTTTAAATCCACAATATCTAAGGTCTTAATAAGAACCTGTACATAATAATGTCCTGACTTTGTAGAGGTTAAAATTGAGGGTTATAAATAAAGAATTGCAGTTGTTTCAAGTCAGAGAGACAGACTATTATTTCACCGGGTAATATTAGAAAAGATCATTGTGGAGTGTTTTCATGTCCTTTGTTGCATTTGACAAGGTTGTTTTGCATTAACTCTTAACTAAAGCTGGTATACATACTTGAGTTTCTAGAAGGAAGGGTTTGAATATAATAGTTTTGTCAATGCCAAAACGGAAGCTGAAGAAAGTAATCTGACTTTGAGTTGGTCTTACCAAATTTGCTATCTTACTATTCCTGATCGTATTTTCTTCATTCTGATCACGTTTGATCTATTTTAATCTATTATGGGTGTGACTAAAATGTTACAGAGGATGAAGACATTCCACCTATTCTTCCAAAAGAGCATTCAAGAAGTAAGTGGGACGATGAAGACTTGGACGAAAATGATGTGAAGGAATCATGGGAAGATGAAGATGAACCAGCTCTGGTACTATTCCTGACCTAGACTTGATAATGTATAATTTCCTTTTGAACATTCCTTGACACAAATAGGCTATCCACTATCCAAATGAAGATGTAGTCTGACATACTTGGTTTGTAATTTGAGAATATGGTTTGCATATTTTGCCCTTATCAGTTAAAACTTAGGACATTAATATTAAATTTATCTGAAGTATATTACTGATGCCACTTGCATATTACTGATGACACTTTTACAGTAGAGGATAATTTGTGTAGATGTCATACTTACTCATTTCAAGCATAAAGTTAGGCAACTTTTCTGTCATGTCATGTTGAAATATAGCAAATAAGACAGATTATCTTTTTGTGTCATCCTAAACAAGCTTTGATTTACAACTTGTTCATTGTTTAAACTTATGAATAGGGCTGGTAATATTTTTTCTGTTGCTTCTAAATTACTAAATCATAAAATTCCAAATTTCTGGGTCAAAATCTAACTGCGGTTATAATTTTCATTACTCCCCTGAGCGTAATGTGGAAGAAAGGAGAGGACTTATATGTAAAGTTGTTTTCTATATTAATTTTCCTTAACATCCATGCTTCTTTTGATTCAATGTGTTTTCCTACTTGTCATGATATTGTAGTACTACCAAATTCATGATATGTTGCGAGTCAAAAAGGCATTCAACTTATTTTCCTTGATGAGTTGACATCCACATTATATATATGCTATGGTTAATTTAGATACACAAGTTTTTGGTTAAATGATTAGCTGTATGTAGCCTAATGTGGGTCCCATCAACTACTAGTTCTTCACAAAAGCTATTAAGTTGGTTTCGTGAAGATCAACAAACTCCTGATGCATACCGTGTATGGTGCCTTTTATTTATTTCTGCTATTGTTTTAGGATGGATTCTATGAATCATTTTAAAAAGTGATATGTCTATAAGAGAAGCTTACGAGAAACGACAGATTATTTCTTTTCCTTAGATTGATTATCATTTTATTTTCATTGAAAGTGCTTCCATCATGTGCCAACTACATTGTGCTTCATAAAGGGTTTGAAGAAACTACTTAGTTATGAACATTAAGCTCCACCTTAGGGTTAATTTCTGAAATTGTTTCTATGGGCTGATCATATACATTCCATTTATCTGAGGGTGCATTTAACCTGTTCCGTTGTAGTTTTTTATATGAAAGAGCAGGTTGTTGGATTTAGATTTCTCAAGTCATTATACCCTCATGCATTGTGCAAAAAAGGGTCCAGACATGAAACATTTTATCTCATGTCTTTATGTTACATAGGATGGAAAACTCGAACAGTGGGACATAACATAAGTCATTGCTAATTCTGCAGGAATTCTAGGAACGTCTAATTCCAGGACATAACTTCTTTTCTCCTTTACATGACACCGACCAATGGAAAAATAATGTCAACCTAGGAGAATATATGAACCTTATTTATCTATGGATGCAAGTTTTTACACTGAGGAACAAATTTACCTTTCTTCAATCATAAGAGTTAATATGTGACACAGATTTTCTATAGGCATACAGATATCCTCTCAATAAAACCTGCAATTCTTGATATTATATTCTGAAGGGTTCTTGACTGCAAACCTAGGGCAGGTAGCTAGGAAGCAGGATAAATTGCAAACCAATTTGATCTTTATTTAATAAATACTAATGGTGTTGGAATTGCTTTAGAAAATGTACTCTCTATTTCATTAAACCTCTATCTGTAACTGTTGCATTATGTACTAATGATGCTCTCTGTTTTTTTTTCTTCAATCTGGATTGTTTTCTGCTGGATGGTAACAGACCTCTATAGAAAAGCCTCCTGAAAAACCCGTCAAGAAGACTGCAGGAAAATCTACTGATAAGAAAGGAAAAAATGTGGAAGTAGTTAAGCATGAACCACTAGATCCTGTAGCTGAGAAACTTCAGCAGCAAAGGTACCAACTACTGCTTTAAGCCAGCACGTTTTTTTGTTTGTTACACAATTTGTCGATCAGTGAAAATGTTACCAGTTGACCAAAGAATCAGCACCAATTCTCTAAATTTGTCAACTATGTAAAGAAGACTGATTGACAAAATTAAGGTTGCCAAAACCAATGCTGACTGAATAAAATCTAAAAATGTAAAAATATGAACTAAATGCTAATAACTCATCTCTTTTGTTCATTACTAGTTAGTTTGTTTGCAAATTTCTTGCAACCATGTCTCCCTTTTTGGCAATTGGAATATCAGCCCCTTTCCAGAATCTGGTGAAGTTAGCCCTAGCTAGGATTGTTAGATATGATAGAGAAGAAGGTATTCAAGGCACTCACCAAAGCATATGATAAGGTGTGGTGCGAAAAAGGACTGGAGCCTATCTTTTTGTCTATACGCTGGCTTTTCAAAATTTTCCAAGAATTTTCTTTTTACTCTTGAGTTAATCCACTTATTTGGGCTTTTAATGGTTTTAACTTCTCATTTGAACTTTAAAGTCCTATTGTGGTTAGACTTTTAATAACTTGAATCAGGGCCATGAAAATTATTACAAGCACAGTCAGCTGATTAAGGGTCATGTTTAGATGTATTCAAGGACTTGTTAAAATGTTTTGGATAAAAATAGAACCAAGTTCGGAAACAAAGTAGCTGTAATTCTGAGTTCTTTCCCCTCACCCCAACAGCATCCATTGGATTGAATTGAATATCAAGCATAGTATCCAATTCGTTGCTGTAAATATTCAATTTATATATTTTTTTCTCATTAATCGTGCCCAATAATGTCAATCAGTATCTCCTTCAAAATCCCATAGTGTATATGTACTAGATGGCTGCGGATGTTTCCATAATTAAGACTGCTTCGTAGCTCAAGTTAGTGCCTTTTTGACATCTTCAGCCTTAAGCAGTGGAAAGGTTCTAAGCTCTTGAGAATGTCTATAACTATTTAACTTATTAGGTACTGAGGCTTTAGTCAAATCGGAAAAATAAAATAGTAGTTGTTTGTTTGGCGTTAGAGTGCAACAGGTCTTGATGTGAGGGTTAGTTTCATGAAGTGGCAATTGCTCCTTTGTGTTCTAATTCCAAATAATCAGCTTATCCTTATACTTTGGAGACAAAAAATTCAACAGATATCCCATCTTAGCACGCCCTTTAAAGGGCCATGTAGGAACATTTATTTCTAGAAAATGAAATGTGTCATACATTATTGAAGGGAGTTTTGGACTGGGACTGTTCCAGTCTGACCCTACTTAAACATCAATGATTGTTCAATTCTTAGGCCGACCTGACCTAAGCAGAAAACATGAAAGCCGTTCCATTTTAGGTCAGATTATATTATCAAGGCTACCTGAACAGCTTTATTGCTGGTGAGCATCCACGTGTTTTCCATGTAATGGTAACACAGAACAGAAAAGAGTGTTATCTTTTGGAGGCTTCTTGTATGTCTAAGCAACTTGCTTCATAATTTTGGGTCCATTTTCAGTGAATTTTCCTACCAATCTACTGCAAGATTTGTTTGATATCTAAATCTTGTTTACATTGGTTGTTCGGGATTTTAATGCCTTTTTTTCACGTTAATGAAGTTTTCAACCGAAAATTTTTGCTTTGAATAGGCTGGTAGAAGAGGCTGATTACAAGTCCACCACAGAACTCTTTGCCAGGAAAGGCGATGAGAGAACTCTTGATACTTTTATACCCAAATCTGAAGGTGACTTTTTAGAATATGCAGAACTCATTTCTCATAAGCTTCGGCCATATGAGGTCTGTTACATGCATCTTTTATCTTTTTCTTTTCATTGAAAGTATACATATTTTTGGCTTGGCTTCATCCAATGTTCTGTGCAGAAAAGTTTCCATTATATTGGCTTACTGAAGGATGTGATGAAATTGTCAATGACTTCTCTAAAGGCGGCAGATGCGAAAGACGTTGCATCTTCAGTGACAGCTATTGCTAATGAAAAGCTAAAAATGGAGAAAGAAGCCAATGCTGGTAAAAAAAAGACAGGTACATGGTTTACGTATTCCTTATAATTTCTTGGTGGTGGACGTGAACTTTTCTTGGTTGTGTTAGTCTAAATGTCTAGCCCTGATTGCAGCCTTACAACTCTTGTCTTGCGCTTTTTACTCGTCTTGCAGCTTTTTCTTGCTGATAAAACAACAATAATTGGTGTAACTGCTTTACTTTACATGGACTTTGTCAGTAATTATTTTTAACAGAAACTCGCACAATTAAATCTATACCTTCAAAGATCATTTGGAGTCAATGAGCCATTGGTTTTTATCATTTTTATCAAATGGTTTGTCTATGGATTCAGATCGACTTAGCTATGCATTTCAACCATTCTATCCTTGCAGGTGGGAAGAAAAAACAGCTCCATGTTGACAAGCCAGATGATGATTTGGTGGTTGATCACTACGATGCTCTTGACGATTACGACTTCATGTGATCAAACTTGCTGAACTCGTAGAAAGCATTTTAGCATATGGTCCATCCATTTGTTTCCATTATGCTCGTTTACGCCCATGATTGAAACCTGTAAACGAACACCGAGAAAGTCGAATGAGTTTTACACTTTTTTTGAGATGTATGTTCCATTGTCGAGTACAGTACATGTACACTTACGTACTTTGAAGGTGTTTAAAAGTTGAAATGAAATAAAGTGTAGTTGCCAAATGTCCATGGCATGTTGACCTATTTTTATAACTACTTTTAAGAATGTAATAGTAAGAAAAAAAAAGTAGAGATGACTAATATTAATAAAAAATTAAGTGATATAAAGTTTTCGTAGTATTGATATATTAAGAAGAGATATAATATTTTATTGAGAAGATGGTAGAAGATTGTAATTAGTTGTGAAAGAAAAGAAGGATTAAAAACAAATTAGAGGAAGGTGATTAAGAATGATATAGATTTATTGAAATTTGCAGAGGGTATGATTTTTAATAGAAAACTTTGATATATTAAAATAAAGGTAAAAAATCTCATATAGAGTGTTGGGACCTGATTTCGAAACCGGACCCCAATTGGAAAAAAACGGAATCACATATCGAAAACGAATCGAATTCTTAATGAGCCATAGAAAAATCGAAAGGCTCGGATTTACAAAATTTTGGAAACAAAGAAACAAAACGGATCAATTAACTACAAATGTTGGATCCCGTTTCTGGAACCCAACCTCAGAATCATAAATCGAACACATGTACAAAATGTGAGCAAACTTATACTTGGCGAAAGCGAAACGAATTGGCTCGAAATCAAAGCAAACATATCGCTGAAGGACAAAACCTTAACTCTGACATCCAAAAACAAATATTTTGGAAACCTTGCGTTGGAAACCATAAGACAACCGGTCTAAACTAATCCAAAACCAGTATAATTTTTTTCTTTCTTTAATTCATTCCTTCTTTATTCAATCTCATACAATGAAAAACAATTTCCCATTTGGAAATCCATCCTCAATCAAAGCTCAATTCATATAAATTCTTCTTATACAATCATATCCCATCGTGTTAAACTCTTACTTTTCATTTGCGATAAAACCTCACACGTGTCAATATACCCACAAATCATACACACATAAGAACTTCAATATTTCAATTCCATCACATCAATCATCGGACCTTCTGTCCGGAATCCAAACGCAATTAATCACATTCATATACACATATAGTACTTCAATATCCAAGGCACATTCACATTTCGATTCTATAAACAAATTCATTGACATCAAAGAAATACATGCTTACAAAATCTTAATGGCATTCCAAGCCATGTTACCACATCAATATCAAAATCCAAAATGCACAAGATACAAAAATTCTAAAATTTTCAACATGTCTGAGATCTGAATCTTACAACAAATTAAATTAAAAGCCAATCATATACATAACGAACGAACGTCTAAACTTTCTTTCATCCGATCTCCATCTTGATACCTGGAGATGAGGTTGAAAGGAGGGTGAGCTTTACAGCTCGTGGATAACACGTTTATAATAAAAGATAAGCAAAAACCTTGGAAACAATTCACTTGTCTTAAAAAAACTTTCACTGCGTTTATAAAATGCATGTTTTCTAGGCTTTCAGCCAAAATCCATAACTTGCAAATCATGAATGCATCAGACTTGATCAAACATAACATGAGCACATAAACACATCGGAATGGTTTGGGTAAGTCCAAATTCATGACGCACTACACAATTCCATCGAAATAGTCCTGTGTAGTCGTAGTTTCTTGAGGGAGTCCTTGAGGGAGCTCCATGCCATTAGCGGGTAGGCGGGAGAAGCCTTTAACTTGGGTCAACGTGCACGTGACGGTTCTTGAGGGATTACCACAAACCCACATAACACATAGATTTCAAAGTCTTGTAACTTGTTGCCCAAAATGACACTTTTCTTGAAAACTTGCTTATCATATGCTTGATGTATATCTTGAAAACCTTTCTTGAAAACATGATTTCATAAATATGCATCTTTTTCAAAATATCACTCAAATCATGTAACAAACATATTGCATATTTCACAAATCATTCATAAACAATAATGTAGCACTTATGATGCAAATGAAATCAGAAAACTTCTTTGATTCAAAGAAAACAGTAGTAGCTTATTTAAATTATAAACATGTACCCACCCGAATTCCTTGCTTGGATACATGCTTAAAAGATGTCTCTCCTCTTGATCCTCTTTCCTTCCTTGATTCCTTTTATCAAATGAAAAATTCTCATTCAATAGGAATACAATTTGAGGACCTATATATTGCATATTCATTAAGATAAATTCTAAAAACTTAAACTCTTCCAAAAGTCCAAACATTCGAGTCAAATTTCCATGATCACTCTGATCATGTAAATGACAAAATCTGATAATACTCTCTTATAGAAAAATGTTCCCCATTGTATTAAGTTTCTAATGACTCCAAAATCATTCAATTTGGTTCATAAATCCGAAAGTTATACTCCAAACATGTTGGGACTATCCTTATGTTGAAACAAGAATCTATACTCAACTTACGACTAAAATTTAAGATTCTTAGAGACTGAATTTCAATTTCATTGCTTCACAAAACTTGTAGACCTATGTCTCTAGTTTACAACGAATAAAAGTCACCTCATTTGGACATCTACAACAAAAGTTATACCTAAAATATGAAAACATATTGGTGTAGAAAAATGGGTCATCGCCGCGGCAGAAAGGAGCTCGCCACAGCAAATTTGGTGGTGTGCGTTGCGGCAAGGCCAGCAGTTCGCCGCGGCGAACGATCCCAGAAACTCATTTCGAAGACCTTTTTTCAATATTCATGTTGGACCCCGATTCGCATTAAGCACGTTTTACGTATTTTGAGGATTAGTTTGCTAATTGCCTGTTTGTTAAAAATAATTTGGGATACTAGTAGGTTTTTAGTGTTTAATAAATGGAATTACATTGAAGGGTGTGAGTTAAAATTAGAATTTTGATGAATTATTAGAATTTAAAAGTATAAGATGGAGTTAGGATAAATTAGGAATTTTGCTTAAGTTTTAAGGCTTAAAGTTTTTGAAGATGGGCTTTTAGCCCTTTTAATTGTTATTAAATGAAGGAGAATTAAATGAAAAGGATGAGTTGCCGTTTGGTGTAGAGTAATTCACGAAATTGTAAGGGAAAATAAGAAGGAAAGATGAAACTACGTCATTTTGAGCTTAGGTTATTAAGTTAGAAAGTTAGTTCCTAAGGCATTTCACCAAAAGCACCAAAGAGAGGAAACTTACGACTTTCACCAAGGAGAAAACAAGAAGGAGACTTTCGGCCATGAGATAAGGAGAAGAAAGAGAGAAAGAAAAGCTTGGGTTTTTGTGTTGTAAGCAAGAAGAAAGTGGAAAGAAGAGATTATCCTCCATTAGAGTCAAGAAGAAGGATTTCGTGGGTGTCTTGGAAGGTAAGAGATTTCGAAATTTTGTGATTTTTGTAGCTAGAATGTTTCCTTTCTTGTTTTAAATGGGTGTTGGAAGAATGATTGATGAAGAAAGAAAGGAAAGAAGAAGAGTTATGAAAGTGGAAGAAGAAAATCTGATTTTCGTGGGTGACTTTTAGGCTTGGGATTTTCGAATTTTTGTTGATTATTTGGATAGGTTTTGATGTTAATAGTTTAGATAAGGTATGGGTAAGGTGATGTTGAATTAATTTCATGTTTTCCCTTTCCGTAAAATTTTCCAGCAATGGTCTTCTTTGTTAATTAGGGTTTTATTGTGAGATTTGGTCTTTTTGCTTAATCATGGTGGTTTGAAGAGTGAATATGAAGGATAGGAAAGGTTAGATTAGTTTCAATGTCAGTTTTTGTCATTCTTGGAAAATTTCAGCATGTTGAACTTTTATTAATACATGGTTTCGTGTTAGAATTTTGCCTTTCTTGCTTAGAAAGGAAAGTGTAAGAGGTTTCCTTACAAATAAAGGAAAGAAGAAGATTTTTTTTTTAAAAAGAAGAAAAATCAGATTGGAGTTGGTGTCTTTAAGGCTTGAGATTTTCGAAAATTTGGATTGAGGGCAACATTCGTTGATGTCTCTGTGCTTTTGTGCCTAGCCAATAGTTGAAGTCTTGACTCAGGTCAGCATTGTTTTTTGTTTTCTTACCTTGCTCAATGCCTTTTTCAATTAAACATTGTTGACATCTTCGGAATAATTTGGGTTTTATTCATCTGGGAATAGGGCTTCTTAGACTAGGCAGAAGGCGAGGAGGACAACTCATCTTCGAAGAAGGTATCAGATTTAAGGTTTATAGCACTTCCTTTCTGATTCTTGATAACTTCGTTGTTTAAGCCCTTATCCATTACTGATAGGGATATGGGTGAACCATTGATCTAGATATGTGTTCAGTTCAGAAGGAAAAGAGGAGATTCTAGGTGAGTATGTATTGAGATATTCTCTATTTCCTTTGATATTGCAACAAGTAGTCTGCTTGTATAGTCATAGGGACTGAGGTGGATTATGAATATGGTTTCATTTCTGACAATGCATTGAGTATCTAGTACATAGGAAGGATCTATCTGAACTGTTACTGTTATATTCTTCAAGCCAGGGAGGGCCATTCACCTACTACAGTATAGGTTCAACTGATTAAGATTAGATGCTCCCTAATGCTAGCAGTGGTGAGATCTAGTAGAGAGATTATCGAAGTAGATTGATCTTTAAACCCTCTTCTATTTATCTCTTTCCAGATAAAATGAAAACAAGTAGCCACAAAGATTAGGATAATAGCCCTATCGAACTTTGAAAGGTTCAATTTAGGTAGTTCCCGTATGATATCTATGAGTTTGTCGTAGTTGAAATCTGGACATATAGAGTGGAAATTCTAGCCCATATTCCTTTATAGAAAATACATGCAAAGAAGAGGTGATCCCTAGTTTTATCCTCTAGATTGCATAGGATACAAAGCTTAGAGGAGGATACGAATTTCAGCCTATCCAAGGTACATTACCTGTCTCACATTGCTAGCCAGAGTTGAAAACTATCATTAGGCTTAAGTACCTTATTCCAGATCAGAGTGTCCCACCCTACTCGATTTATAACATTTTCCCTCAACTTTCTGATTTCCTTAACCGTAATCACAGAAATAGGAATACCTTATCACAAATATATGTCTTCCTCACTATGACTTGTAAATGGGGGAATATTCAGAAGTGAAGCCTCGTATGAGGAAATAGTCTAGTTCCCATGCCATTTTATTTCTTTAAGCTTAGTGTCCTTAGGGAACTGAACTAATAATGAGTTTGCCATTTAGTTTTGTGTTAAAGGACCATTCCCTGCACCCCAGGGCGCAGGTGAGTTGGTAAGGGGCTCTCCTGGCTTAAGTGAGGTTACAGGTTCGAACCGTCCTCATGTATGCAGCCGTTTAAAACTTGGAGCTAGAGTTTTGCCTCCTGCAAGGGACCTACCTGGCTTGAGCGGGGATTAGTCTAGATGTGGATGGCTTAAAGGTGTCTTCCCATAGTTGGGACCCTCTTAGGACACCTCGTGGGCAACAAAAAAAAGACCATTCCCTATCCAGTTGTCATACCAAAAAGTGAGTCTATCTTTTGTTGATACACGTCCTCTCTCATTGTAAGGAGTTGGTTAAAGAACCAAGTGTAGCTGACTTTGGGTTCTAGAGTCTAAAAATTCCTTCATTTTAATATGAATGAATCCATTTAATCCACATTGATTGCTTATCACCCAAGATTCTCTAGATCCTCTTGGACATAAGGAGTATGTTTTTAGTAGAGATGGACTCCAATCCTAAACTCCCTTCATCTTTCGGTTGACATATGGTCTTCCAACTTACTTTGGCTATTCCTTTCACTCCATTCATTTTCCCTTGTGGAAATTGCTTCATCAGTTTTTCTGCTATTTCATTAGTTTTTTATTGTTTTTATTAGCCCTTGTAAAAGAAAAATGTATGAACACCAATAGGTATTCATAGATATAATAACCGACTTCAGTAGTTGAAGTTTTCCACCATAGGATAGTGCTCTATTAGTCCATGACTCCAATTTTTTCTATCAAAGGATTACATTCACATAATCTTAGCTTCCTTGATGAGATAGGAATTCCTAGGTAGTGTATAGGGGGAGTTTTAGTTTCTATACCCATAGTTTGAGCTAAAGTATTTGAGATATGAGAAGCATTTTTGGAGAGTATAATAAAGCTCTTATGCTGATTGACCCTTAAGCTTGACATTTCCTTAAATAACTTAAGGGTTTCCGTTAGTAGAGAGACTAAATGAACATTTGCTCTAATGAGGAGAATAAGGTCATTTGCAAAACATAAACTAGTTAGAAATCCTTTCTTACATTTGGAGTGAAATATGAATTTGTGATCAGATGAAGTTTTGTGCTTCAATAGTTGAGTGAGGACTTCCATACAATCTAGGAATAGGTAAGGGGAGAGGGGACCCCTTGCCTAAGTCCTTTCCTTCCTTTGAACACTTTTGTAGGGCTCCCATTAATTAATATCCTATAGGAAACAGTAGAAATACATTGCTGATGTTGGACCCCGAATTTTCGGTAGAAATTAGAAATATTAAATGGAATTAAATGAGTGTGTTTGTATAGGTATTATGTTATAGATGTTATTGTACTTAAAGGAGATTGATGAGAAATGAAGTGATTGGTTTTGATGACTTTGAAATTCGAGT
>JANIHY010000003.1:28811268-28821344 GCA_027479065.1 Erythroxylum brevipes
TGCCTAAAATTTTAATGTTAGTAAGATCCAAATATCACAAATTTAAGTTGACTACTATTCTTAACCATTAATATTTATGAAGAATAAAATAATAATTCATATAAATATTGAAATATGGTAAGCAATAAAATACAACGATATATGAAAGTAATACAAGATTTTAATTAGAAGTTTAACAATTCTTAAAAAAATACAATTAATAAAGTTTCACGCTTATTCCATCGAAATGGAAAAATAATTATTTTTCTAGATTTTAAGTGACATGAGACCCAGTAAAAAAGGTAAAAGAGTTTCCTATGTCTGGATTCCCAAGATATATCCTTGCACGCTCGAAAGCATCAATTGAAATAGTCAAAATCATCTCTCAGGTGTTGGTTTATTAACACCCTCTTCTAACAACTTCTTGGCTTTAGCTACACTAGCAGAAGATACAGTGAACGAATCCCTAAATGTAGTAGGGATCACTGAATTAGATGAACCACCTGTACGATATATTTCACTTAAGAAACAAATAGTATATAACTTAAACAACTAATTAAGTCAAATGTTATAAGGAACCCACATGCATACCTGATTGAACATACATAATTTTTGGAAATGATGATTGCTCCAAAACAACCGATTTTCTTAATTTTGTACCGACTATCAAGACATTGCCATTGCCTCGATTTTCTTCTATATTCTCTTGAAAATTTATGGAAGCTTTACAAAATATTTAGTATATAAAATCAAACGTATATCTCTTATAGCTTCCTCACAAAAAATGAGATACAACTAATAAAAAAGAAAGGTAATTTGAATGATACTAAAAATCTTGAAGAAGAAGATCAACCATGGAAGGCAAGGGGTGATTAGTGTTTTATGAGGAGATTTGTTGTGCATTGATTTTTTTCTTAATTAGGGAGAATTTTGCCATATTCCTCCCGACAAAGCTTACTTCTATCATTAAAAATTAGTCGCCACATAGACATTTTGCGATGCATTAGTGTTAATAATTTTATTCTGAAAAGTTAATTTAGCATTAAAGTCGTTATGTTTAATTAAATTAAGGGAGGTATGAATTGATCCAAAATTAAATGGAACTTTACCATACAAATCCTAACAATAAAAAGAAAAGGTCATTCCTTTTAAACAACGCTAAAAACAACATTCTCTCCAGCAACTTGTTATTTATTATGATAAAAAACAACAAAGCTTAAGTCTAACTTTAGACTTGAACCAATTCTTTTTTTCTTGATGCCCTTGATCCTATTAACGAATGCTCAACAAAAGCTTTTGTATATTAATAACATAATACAAGAGCTTAAGTTAAATACATATTAACAAACTTGCCGAAAAGATAAGAGAAGCTTAAGTTTAAGTTATTGACAAACATACATATTAACAAACTTGCCGAAAAGCTTAAGTTATTGACTCAGGCAGTTCCTTATTGACCTCAACTTCAATACAAATAAGCTTAAAATGTATTCTTTTAAGGTTTGTTGTATTTTCATTTAGGCCTAATAGTCAACCTATAGAGCTGGTTATGTAACTCAATCCTTCTAATTACCAGTACCCAAGTAAAACTCGATAAAAATTCATCCAATTTAGAATGATGCTTAACCTAGCTTTATCCAAAGAGAGACCTAGTCTCCCCATAAATATGCCAATGACCCTACTCAATCACCCTTTACTCCTTATCCTTTAAAGAAAATTTATTGATGAAGGAATCCTTTGCACTAACCAACACATTTTCAACATCAAGAAGTTTCCAATTAGAGTTAGCTTAGTTTTTAACTTGTGGAAAGGATAGACATTTTTCTAAAAGGTTTCCAATAACGGAAACTTGCCATTTCTTCACTTCCAAATGAATAATTTCTTTAGGCAATAGAAACTTTAGGTAGAGAATTATAGACATATCATAGCTTACCAAACATTAAAGAATCTCTAACCACCTTATTCCATGCCATTTTACTATTTATAGATTTAATAGGTACCACAAAATTGGCATTCTCAATTACATCATGTTCCAATTGTTGTAAGGTAGGGAAGACAAGGTTAGAGAAGAGATTTAGGCTTTGGTGAATGAAATAAGTTTTAATGGTATCTCTTAATGGTGGGTTGTCAAAAGTGGTCAAGGTCAAAGGCATCTTTCCTTTAATAGTAACAAACTGTCAGAGTATAATGGTAGGAAAATAAAAGTTAAGTTAGGGAGGTTGAATGGGGAAGAATATGGATTAAGTGCACGTGAAAGGATCTAGGAAAAAAAGATCAAAAGCTGAAGTTGTCATGACCCAGTACCACATCGGGCACATGACAACTGTTAATGGCATTTTGTATTAATTTTTGATACATAATTTACTAAACTCTTGTCTATTTAATTTTTAAATTGCACTAATTAAGAGTTATTTGTTTTAATTCTAGGTATATATTAACTTTGGGACCTTTAAAAGCCTAAAGTAAGAAAAACTCTTAAAATAAGCAAGGACCAAAACGTTAATGTTTTGGCAAGGCAAGAAAAAGGAGGGGGTTTTACATGAATGAGAACGTTGGACATTGAATACATAAAAAAACAAAAGAAGTTAGCTTGCGGTGGAGCGAGTGGTGTGCATGAATAAGGAGGACAGTTGGGAGACATTTCAACTCAAAGAAGAGAAAATAAAGTAGCTACGCAGGAGTGGAAAAAAATAGAAAGATGTGTGCGTGAAAGGTGACAAAAAGTCTACTAAAATCAAATAGAAAATAGTTGTGGACAACAAGAAAAACAAGGCTGAAGGCGTGAAAAGGAACAACATATGTGTGCGTGGTGAGGGGTTGGTGGCAACATGAAAAAAATAATAAAAGTATTGAGTATGGTCGGCATACAAGAAGGGAGACACTAGGCATGTGTGCATGGGCTGAAGACAAAAAAAAAAAGTAAAAGAAGAGTTGTAGTGTTGTGAGATTTTGAAAGTGGACCACCTATCTTATTCGACACATGAGGGAAACAAAAACAGAAGCAGCTGCAACATGAGTGTAGAGGTGTTTGGTAGGATGAAAAGACTAGAGACCTCTATTAAAAACCATCTACACAAGCAAAGAGGAGGCAACGTGTGTGTTGGAAAAGGTGGCATTAATAGAGGAGCAGCAGGTGGCGTGAATGAAGGAGCTACGTGGAGACAAAAAAATTAAACAGGAGGTGGTAAGCAACGTATAAAACAACTGCATAGAGAAAAGAAAGAAATAAAGGAGCTCTTGGTGGAGTTAAACTGACGTTGTAGCCCTCGCTTAAACTATTACACTCCACTCACACTGCACTATTATTAAACAAATCCTCCACTTATAACATTGTATGACATCTTGCTACTAGTGTGAAGATAATGAAGTAGAATGAACTTGAGCTTGTGGTAGCATATAGGAGACATTGACAGCTGGTGCATGAACAAAGATTACACATGAGTTGAAGGAGTAGAACAACGTTGCAATTGATGGCGTTAACAAGTTGAAACAACTAGGACCAACAGAGACACAAAAATAAAATATGAGGTGGCAAGCAACGAAGGAAGGAGCTGGTGGAGAAAGAAAAGGTTGAAAGAAATGTTGAGGTTGTTTGTTGGAGAGGAAAGGAACATTGAGCTGGTGGAGGAAAAAGTGAGCCGGTGGAGATTAATTGTGTTGAAGCTAGTAGCACGAGAAAATACAGCTGTGGGAAAGTGGGTGCTTTTAATTTGTTTTTTATTTCTTATTTATTTTAATTGTGTGGATTTAATCAATGCAATCATATACTATAACCATAATTTATGTTACATTGATGAATATGTGTGAGTAAGTTTTTTTCTTTTCAGTTAAGGTTAAGATTGATATTGGATTAAGATAATTTTGTGGTATTGATTTTTGCATGATTGAATGCATATTTAATCATAATTTAGCTTGATCACCTAAATTAAGAGTTTAGATGATTGAATGCCACAACCAATGGGATTTAATTTGTCGAAAAATTAATCGAGTGACATACTTGAGACTAAAGTGTAGACCAACCTTAGGATCTTATGTGAGGATACCTAGGATTAACGAACTTAATTTTATACTTTTTGTATTTAACACCTTTTATTCCGAATTATCTATGAACCAAATGGGTGACTCAGATTTAGATGAGATGGGAACACCATGAACATTAGGTTTGACTTACTTAAGTGAAGTATTTCGTAAATCAATCCACCGTTAAAATTGTATTTTTAATATCCAATCCAATTGAAATCTAATACCTTAATCGATTTTTGTCATTTGATTAAATCTAGTCGTTTTAATCCATACCTTGCAATTTTCATATTTCCTTGACTTGCTTACTTTTATTTGTTTTTTTCAAATCAATCAATTCTTGATCGTTCGAGTAATTTTTCATCATTTAATTTAGTTGTCTTACGTGTTGGAATTTCCTTTGGGTACGATATCCGGTTTTTATCGATTTATATTACTTGTCGATGGGGTGCACTTGCCTCTAATTGGTCTAGATAAAATTTAATTTATATTATTTGGTTTAGAACGCAACAAGTTTTTGGCACCGTTGCTGGAGAAATTCTTTCTATTGTAAGTCATTAGGCTAGACGATATTAATTGTCTCAGATTTAATTCTTTCTTCATTGTTTATTTGTGTACTTTAGTTGTTTGCTTGATTGCTTTATTTCGATGTGTTTTGTTTTCCATTCTTAGTTCTGTTATTATTTTGAACCAAATTGAGTGATTTTAGTGTAAATAGAAAGATAATACATAGAGGAACACTTTTCTAGAAGAGAGTACAACCAAATTACATCAGTTTCACTTTTTAATTGAATGTGAACAGTAGACTCGAAAGTGTGACTTAGAAAAAAATCTGAAGTGACACAATAAGAAAGGAATAGAGATTTTAATGGTTTAGTGAGGCATAAATCTAAGTATAAATGATAGTTAGATGAGTTTTGATATGAGATTGATTTTGTGATGAAATTGATGGATAAATACCTAGGATTATCATGAACATGCATTGTACATAATTCATTTCATACATGTGCATTATTGAATACTTAAAATTGTGCAAATTGTGATATTATGTATATTATTTGTGATAGAGAAGCAACTGGAACGTCAACCTCTAGATGTTGTCGGATCTTCCAAGCATTAACTTCAGAAGCAACTCATAAGTAACCTAGATGGTCTCAATTAATTACTTGTTTGCTTAAATTATGTTTTGAATGATAATTGAATGTGTTTAATTGTGGATTCCAGATAGAAGGTCCGATGAATGTGACTGTGGATTGAGATATTGAAGTGCTACTTGAATGTGAATGTGAAGACCTAAGTGTTTTATAATGTGAGTGATTGTGGTACATGCATTCCATTCATGAATGCACAATCAGATAATGACAGTTGTGATCAGAGTAGCCACCGATCAGAGCTTAAAGCTCAACGAGTGAAAAGAGCATCGAGCTCAAACAGTGATTAAGAGCCTAAGGCTCACTATGTATAATGAGTCCTGTATCCCTCAAGTGGATAAGGGACAATTATTAATGAGCCTAGTATCTAAATTGGATACGAGACAGTTCAGGCACTCGGTCACAACAACGTAATAAATGAAAAGTATCTCATGAGCATTTCATATGCATTTATATCAAGTATGTTGGATTGATTGAAATGCTGAAATTTCCTATGCTGGAGTAAAATGTGATACATGATCTTTTATGCAAAATTGTGAATTACATGTTATGTGAAATGGTGTGTTGCATGAGTTAAGTGAACAATCGATGATGGTTTCCTCATTGAGTTCGCAAAACTCACCCAAAATTTGCAATTATTTTTCAGGCTTGAAAAGTACCCCGTTAAACAAACGGGAGTAGACCTATGGCATGCAAGTAAAAGATAAAGGTCGGGATCAGTTGGCGTTTGCATTAGTATTTCCTTTATTTTGTTTCAAATTAAGTCTTCTGCAATTATTGTAACTTGTGCATTCGAATATTTCTGTTTTGAAATAAATTTTCAAATTGGAAATGTTTATAGTTTTTGCAATGTAATGAAATTTTGACAAGTATTTTGTATTTGTAATGAGTCCAAAATGGCTATTGAAATTTTTGATGATTGTATTACTATGATTGAAAATGTTTATGAATTAAAGTGGGCTCGGTTTGGTAATCAATTTTTGCACTTTATGTTTGTGGTTTTAAAAAAAATTGTACTGAGTTTTGAATAATTGAGTGCTCTAGCATGCCACCCTCATAAGGCACGGACTCGGTTATCCCTCAAAATGTCGGGTATGTGTCTTGCGGGAGTGGGGTGCTACATTTGATTGGTATCAGAGCCCAGAATTACTATCTTATATGGGCATTTTCTGAAATATGTGTCAAGGTAAATACATATTTGTCATGTAATAGCAGACAGCAGCAACTAATCCCCAGTTTGAGTCACATGCATGAGCATGCCTTAAGAGTTTGAGCTGTTAGAAGTACTGAGAAGAATGATGATCTGTCAAAATGTGAGGAAATGAAGGTTTATGGACATTTAGAAATGAGAAATAATATTTGGTTCTGTATGATAAATAAAGGTTCACTACATTTGTATATATGGTTGTATAATTGAATATGAAACCAATATTGTACTGTGATAATATACCCTTGAATGTGACATATATGTGAATATATTGTTGTGAGTTGATTGATGAAAATAGAGATATGGTATAAATGTAAGATTTAAAGTGTATTAACAAAGTTAGATGAAAAACAAAGTTTTCTATAATCTTGAGAGGCTGAAATGGGACTTAGAATGGTTGTGTGATTATTGTGATAAGAGTTTATGATTCAGTATAAAAATATGTCTGTGAAATTGAGACTAGAATTTCATAATGGTTCTGCCTCTATAATTCTGAATTGATTAAGGATACACATATTAAAGAGGAAATAAATGACAATAGCAAGATAAGATAGAAATGAGGAAAGAGTAAAAAGGGAATGAAATAGTTATAAATGACTTTATAAGAGACGAATGATGTGTAGGAAGGAGAAAGTTAGAAATGCATATAAGAGAGGATTTTAAGTATGAATGAGATAAAGAAAAAGATGACGAATCAAATGAGAATAATTGATGCACTCAATATGATAGTTGACTCATTATGAAATGAGGTAGCCTCGGAAGAAGTAAATTCTAAAAAATTAGAGTAAATTTTGTGTTAGTATGTTTGATAATGAGAGAAGGAAAGTGTAGGGCACAATAGTGGCCTGACAAAAATTGGTTTCTCTCACGTTCGTGTTGGGATACCCTAATCGTAGGAACAAAGATAGAAATGTTGTCTGGAATCAATTGGAATTAAAGTATCATTAACGAATGTTATTAATTGGTGAATTATCATAAATACCTCTCTAGATTAGATGTAATGATTTTGATGGTATATACCAAGGTATTAGAGTAAATGAATTTGCTTAATGCCTTACTGAGCCTCATTATAAAGGATGTTCTGATCATATAAGTTATGGCATAAATTGATCTTATTGGGATATTATGAAAAGTTGAAATTGATCTTCTTGAGGTACTAAGAATGACTGATAAGTAATCATGAAAAATAGTTAATTGATAAGGATTTCATAAGTAGTATCGAGGGTAGTACCAAGAAATCTTCTTTTAAATAAGAATTTCACCGAGATAGGTTCAGTAAACCAGATGGTTCAATGTAAGAATGATCAATGAAGGAACAAATCAAAAATGAATAATTGATGAGTCAAAAGTGAATATTGGAGTCCTAATCCTAGCCGAAACTCAAGCATAGATGCAACATATTTCACTGCGAGTGTATGCATTTTGTTGATGTATACCCAACTGGGATATTGGATTCTTGAAATTGAGGTGACATTAAGTATAAGAAATACAAATTAGATATGATAAATGTGTTACCAACACAGGGAATTAAATTTCTGATAAATCGAAATGTGTGAAGAAACTAGTATGAATGAGCAGGCATTAAAATAAATCCATGTGAAAATCAGAAAACAATAAATGAATTGAGAAAATCATTCAAGAGAAGAAGCCAATTGGGAAATTGAGAATAATATAAGAGAATATTACCTCATTGGGTAATTAGATACTTAAAGAATTATGAGAATAAATCATAGGCACAAGGAGTTTTGAGTTATAATTGTCGGAGTTAACAAATGCTTCGACAATATTATGGTATTAAAGATTAAGAGGATCCAAGCGAAGCTGGATCAGTCAGTGGCTATGATCATAGATGATATATTGAGTGTATTCGAATGTTCAATAAGAGTGAATTTTAGCTTGATCAAATAAAATATATGGGTTGTATAATATTTGAACATGGCATATTGGGAGATCCAAAGAAAAGTAAAGGTGACGATAAAGTGAGAAATTAAAAGGAATATATGTGAGATTCATAGTTCTTTAGAACTAGCTATATGTTGGATACTACCAGAAATTGTTAGGAGATTCTTACTAATCTTAGCCCTTTAAAAAAAATGTTTGAGGGAAAACGTGTAAATCGTATCATTGATAAATGTAAAAAGGAGCTTTGAGGAATTATAAGACCAATGATAATAATATCATTTGGAATTGGAGATTATGAAATATATATTGGTGTTCACACCAGAGATTAGGGTGAAATCTAATGCAGTAAAATAAAGGGATTTCATATGCATTGAGACAATTAAAGTCTCATGAGTTGAATATTTGATACATGATTTAGAACTTGCTGCAATAGTGATTGTTTTGAAAGTTTAGAGACATTATATATACAAAAACATTTTGGGTATATATAAATATCATCATCATCATCATCACCCAGTCTGAAATCCCACAATGAAGCAGGGTCTGGGGAGGTCCGATAGTACGCAGCCTTATCCCTACATAGTAGAGAGGCTGTTTGCAGTGGACCCGCATGCAAATGAGACAATATAAGAATGATGCGGTATACAGAAACAATAAAAAAGGAACAGATGGGGAGTACCTGAAGGAGGATAGATCTGTGAGAGCTTAGTTTTATAAAAAGTCCATCCCTCTTTGTCACTCACCAAATAATGGGATTGGGAAACTGGAACAGTTAATCCTTTACCCTTATTCGATCACGTCAAACTTTTCTATTATGAGCAACTACCTCATTAAGGGCTAACTCTGACATATCCGTCTTGATCACTTCCTGCCAATTCTTGTACGGTCTCCCTCTCCTCCTCTTATAGTCACTAAGGGTTATGCCCTCACAGCTCCGTACTGGAGCATCAGAGGACCTCCTCCGTACATGCTCATACCACCGAAGCCTAGTCTCTCTCAACTTGTCTGCAAAGCTGGCTATCCTTAAATTATTTGTAGTCATTGTTCTATTGAGATTGGACATTAACAAAACATAAAAAGACTAGCACATTTTATGTTTTTCCTTATAAAGGAATTATTCGATCTCATAAACTAAAATATGGAGATACTTAAACAAATGTGTGAGTACGTTTTAAAGAATAAGTTCACTAAACTGACCTAATATGAAAAATTCATTTGAAACATTACTTGTATTTCTATGAAATTCTCATTGTGATGATTGTGTAAGTGATCTTTCAACTTAAGGTCTTCAAAGTTATCTTATATAGGGATTAGTATGTTTTGATACTACTTAATGACATATTTTAATAATAAGTCATTCAGTTGGTAGTCACTAGATATAACATGACCTATATAGAGGTAGTTGAGTGATCAAGATATGATTCGTCATCCTAAAGTAACAAGAGAGAATGTTTTGTTTTTTTTTATATTAATATTAATTTGAGAAATCTTTGGCCAAGGTAAATGATTTTGTAAATCGTTTACAAATGTCATTAATTGAATTAGCAACTAATGGTAGAGAACTAATATGATTGGACTCAAAATAGAGTATAAATTAATTTTATGTTCTATGTCTAATCAAAATATTGTATGATGAAAGGAGTGAATTATATAAAAAAAATCATATAAGAAAAAGTTAGTCAATCTACTTTGACTTTCCTAAATATTTTGCTTATGATATGTTGCTAGACGTCAATCTTAATATATGATTATAAATTGTTTAATTGGAGAATTAAAGATAAATTAAAAGGAGTTTTAATTTATCTAATTCTAATTATGAA
>JANIHY010000003.1:28908906-28944180 GCA_027479065.1 Erythroxylum brevipes
TCAAAGATTGAGGAACCAACTAGGTTACTCACCTGTAACTTCCAAGCTACTGCCTGGAAGTCCCAGCAATATCCGTGGACTGTCGATCCAACGGTACCTCTATAAAAAATACAAATGAATTCTCATCACTACATGCTCAATCAATTGAATTCACTAATGCACATGTCTCAATTCAAGGTTGTATGATGCATGATCATGATTTTCCAGCGCTCTAATCCAATTCCGCTGTCTCTCGCTTCACAACCAAAATTCACTATTCACTAGCTCAATAGCATCTATCAATTTCGCAAATCTCTCAATTAAACTCTAATCATACCACTTAGGTTGCATTTGATATTATAATCGACTCACTTTCGATAAATCACGATCCTTCTATTCAAAATTCAACTCTCAATCGATACCGCACTCGTAGACCTCTTTCTCTAGTTCATAACGAATAAAGGAAAACCTCAATTGGAGGTCTACACTAAAAGTTATACTGAAAAGACTAAACCATTTCACTTCAAAATTCTCACCCTTCGTCGCGACGTAAGTCTCTTCGTCGCGACATCTGGGTCGTTCGCCGCGGCGTCCACGAATAACTCATCGCGGTGTAAAAATCATTCACTCGCCGCGACGTCTCACTTGGCTCGTCGCGACGTCCAAGCAATTTCCACGTCCCGACGTCTAAACATTTTTTTCGTCGTGACGTGGGACTCTGGTTCGTCTTCTCCGATTCATTTTCCGCCATTAATACTCTTAAAACTATCATTAATACTCTCAACTGCCCAAATCTCTCACATTTATGCTCATTAATGCAACAACCACAATAAATAACAACATTAAACCACATAAAACTTACCAAATCAAAGAATCGATCGTAACCCTAAAAATCACAGAAAATCCTCTATCTTCTTCTCCTTACTCCACAACCACGATGATTCTCCAACTTTAAGCTAGACATCAATGACTCAAATAATCCAGCAGATCTTCACTCACAATGAAGAGAAATCAACGAAATCTCAAGGGGAAAAGGTCATCGACGGGGAAGGAGAGAAACGAAGGAGAAAAACGCTTAACTCCTATCTTCAAAAATCATTTATATAAATACAAGGGTTGATTTAAACACTATAGATCACTATCCTCAAATTCATTTAATTTCAGTCTCTAATTTCAATGGCTTATCACAATAATTCTCAAACTCACAAATCTAAATTTTCAAACCATTTGCCAAACACTTTCGACTCCGGAAACCAATCTATCAGTCTCTAAGCCATTTTTTCGGTCCGAACTCACAACTCTAAAAATTCTGAAAAAATTCTAATAAATCCACGAAAATGTAAAACACTCGATTCTTTACTCAATTCTCAATTTCCAACTCTCAAATTTCAATTTTTACTCTAACTCAACCATACAATCCAATTTCTCTTAAATTCTCAATCAAATCAAAATCTATATTCCTCAATTCGCTTTAAGTCACATCTAACTCATTTATCTCTAAATTTCATAGTTCAACTCATAATCATAATTAAATGCTGGAACAATCATGAATGCATGTCACTATATATGCATGTGTAATTAACTCATTTATCACTGATGCAGAAGCAAACTATACGTGCAGATTCAATTATGAATGCACTCACTGCTCACCCATCCGAATTACCGATATGCCATCACATCGGTAACGGGATATTACAATGATGCTTAAAGAGAATGGCACATCCAAACATATCAAGTTTTGATTGGTCTTCAAATGTAGAACCACTCAAGTTTGGCAACTCAATCTCTTTAGGATGCAAACCAAGATCAGTAGAGTATTGTCTTTGTATAGGCCTATGAATTCCAATTAACACGTTTTCATATGGTCTGTTCTATTGTAAGGGGAGACATAGGAGTTATTGAAACTTTAGACAAGGCTTTGCTTGATGGTTGTGAATTGTGTTCTTTTTTTGAGATGTGTTCACAAGTAAAATGAATTTCCTACCATGAACAACTACACCATAATTAATCTTAGGTTTTAGCTGCAGTAGAACCTTAGTGCTAGGTTGGATTAGATGTACCTTGTTTTGGAACACGTTAATTAGAAACTTAAACTTCAGTGGGTCTCAAACTTGTTTTTCTACAAGTCAGTTGCTGTACTCATTACCTTCACAATCATAAAATGGCAAGTTCTTGCACATTTTGTTATGAGAGCTTCGTTTTGTCACATGTAATTGATTTGAGATAAAATGAAAGGCTAGCTAAATCATAACAACAATTTATAAAACATTGGCCTTTATGTAGCAACATCAAGAGTTCCAAATGATGGTTGTTCTCTTATTCTACTTTATGCCTTCATCTATTTTGAATTATTTGATGTTTGTTCTCTTACATTGTACATTGTTTAAACAAATTTATGTAAAGACATTAGAAAAACAAAATTGTAGTCATGGCTCATTTTAGTTTGAGTGTACGTAGAAATGCAGAAAGAACAAAAAGGATTGTGGTTGTCTTGATTGTATGGTTGGAGTTATGTAATATTGTCAGTTCGCTATTCAGTTTGTTAGCATTGGAGGCTTCTTTATATAGTTATAGGCCAATGTTAGAAGTGATTTTCTAAATTTTATGCAAATCGAGATTATGTGAGACGAATTGTGCATGAAAATGATGAGTCATGTATTTCAGTGGTTGGCATGAATAGGCAAGCTTTTTTGAAGCTACGTGAAATGTTAGAAAGGATAGGAGGATTAAAGTCAAAGAAAATGTTGCTTGATGACCAAGTAGCAATTTTCTTACATATTATTGCTCATTATGTTAAAAATCGAGTTATTAGGAAAAAGTTTAAAAAGTCGGGTGAGACAATTACTAGGTGTTTTCATAATATCCTAAATGCAGTGATGCATTTGCAATAGCTTTTGTTTGAGAAACATGATTCAATACTAACAAACTCTTCGGACTATCGGTGGATGTGATTTAAGGTAGATAATCACCCTATTACTTTTATAAGAAAATATAGTGAATGTGATTAAGGTTTCTCATAATATTCTTTTTCATTTCAATTTTAAAATTGCCTAGGTGCTCTAGATGGGACATATATCAGGGTTAATGTGCCAATTAAATAGGCTAGATTTCGAACTCGTAAGGGCGACATTGCAACAAACGTGTTAGTTGTGTGCACACCTGACATGCAATTTTTTATGTTCTACCTAGTTGGGAAAGGTCAATAGCTAATGGTCAAGTTCTTCGTGATACAATAACTAGGAGACATGGACTAAAAATGCCTCATGGTAAGCTTTTCTATATGATAAAAAAAGGTTGTTTGGAATTTTGCATATGAAAAAATATTATTTGTATAACTTATGTAGTGTTTTTTATATAGGTTACTATTACCTAGTCGACACTGGTTATACAAATTGTGAGGGCTTCCTTGCACCTTTTAGGGGTGAAAGATACCACTTAAATGAATGGCGTCAAGGTTATCAACCAAGAATTGCAGACGAATTTTTTCATATGAAACATGCGAGTGCACACAATGTAATTAAGAGGTGTTTTGGGTTACTAAAAATTAGGTGGACTATTCTTAGGAGTCCATTATTTTATCCAATAAAAACACACAATCGAATTATTTTAGCTCGTTGTTTGCTTCATAATTTTAGCAGGAGATGAGTTTTGATCCCATAGAGAGTCATTTAGGGGATTATTTTCACACCAATCCAGTTGTTGAGGAGGAGTCTATCACTGCTATTGAACCAACTAATGCTTAGAAAAATTGGAGAATTGGATTAACACACGAAATGTTTAGTGAATGGCGAACATCTATGCAAATTTGAGAATTTACTATTTTTAGGTTTTGTAATTTGTTTTTAGTGTTAGGAGGTTTGATATTATTTTTTATGTAAGTTGTACTCTCTGTTGTTTATATTGAACATTGTTATTGTAGACAATATTGTTCTCGTTAGTTGTTGATGGATAATGTTAATTGGTATCAATAATTTTATGAAAATTTTTATTTTTTATTTATTATGATGATCATTTTTAATTTATCTCTATTGCTTTAATTTGGTAGATAATTATGACGATGAATTCACCGTCAACTATTGGCACTCAAAGTTCAAAACGAACAAAATAACCACTTATGATGAGGATGTTGTCCTAGTTTCCTATGTAGTTGATTTGCATAATGTGGGAACATATAATGCTGATACTAGATTTAAAGCTAAGTATCTCAATAAATTAGAAAGAATGGTAGCAACAAAGCTCCTAATTCAAACTTAAGAGCCAAACCTCATATAGAGTCTAGGATTAAGACTTTAGAGAAAGAGTGGAGCATTGTTTATGATATGATAAGGAAAGACATTAGTGGACTTGGATGGAATACGGAAAGGAAGATCATCATTGTTGAAGATCATGTATGGGATTCTTACTTAAGTGTAAGTATTCAATTTGTTTATCTTGTTTTAATTATTTTCTTTAATTACTTTCTTGTAATTTATTTAAATTATTGACTTTTTTTCATATGGTTGAAGAGTCGTAAAGATATTGCTCAATTTCAACGAAGGAGCTTTCCTTTTTATCATGAATTGACTGGAATTTATGGAGAAGATCGTGCAACTAGAAATGACGCACAGATTGCTACGGATGTTCTTGAGGAAATGGAAAGGCAAAAAGATGTAGGTTGAATAAATGAAGGTGATGAAGATCAATATGAGCATAGTTTGGATGAGATAGATGAGCCCTTCACCCAACCTCAAACCTCAAATATTGAAAGACAAGCTGATAATATTTCAGCATAGAGGAGAAAAAGGAGTAATGATACTGGAGAAGCAAGCCATACAAATTCAGTTATTGTTGCTGCCAGAATGTTGGGTAATACTATGAGTTAGATTGGAGATAAAATGTGTAAACGTATTGGGACTGAAACATATATTCAACAAAAAGTTGAACAGTTAGATAGTGCATTGAGTGAGATAGAGGGACTTACAGAGGATGAAAGGGATATTGCTTTAGGCAAAATTCTTGATCATCCTACACAAATGCTTGTGTTTTTCACTCTGGTGTCTTCTCGAAGACTTGGGTAGGTAAGGAGGTTTCTTGCCATACACTGAAGATTATATTAACGTCGAAGTTATTTTGTCTAGTTATGTAAAATAGGGTTGAAACTTACATCCAAGCATGCTTAAACTTGACAACAAATCGATAGAATGAGTCAAAAGTATTCAGTTTTAGATTATATAACAAGAGTTGACAGTTTAATAAACCCATAATTATCAAGTTAATAATCATTCGAAGAGAGATTTTGTTTGAATAATTAATTATCTAATAGATAGCTTCAGATCTTCGAAAAAGTTCTGTGAATCGAGATATTGCAATTCTAAAATTTTCAAATTCAATTATAGTTAATTGATTAGATTTTCAGAAAGAGTAATCAATATCTTAGGAAATCTAGAATCAAACACATAATTGAATCAATAAGATTAAAGGAAACAAAATAAGAAAATAATAAATATTCTATCTTGATCAAAACCCTAAATTTTATTGGTAGCTCATTGTTTATTTGTTTGATTGCTTTCTTTTATTATTCTATTTTAATTTCTATTATTTACTTCCATAAAAAAATTTCAATTTATCGTTACCTTAGGCAAATTTTGGTTCGAAATGTAACTTTTGCATAATTCTCTTGGGAAAGATAACCTCTTTATACTAAAAAATACAATTTGTATACTTAAAGTGTATTAAGAGTTTTATTATTAGATATAAAACTTGCTCAAGAACCTCTAAATATTAAACAATTGAAAACTTAAAAAAAACTTCTCTTTGAGACATAAACTAACAACATTACGAAAAATTAAAGCAAAAATGGACTTAAGAGTGGTAGATGCTATGTGATTAGAATCCAGACCCATCGATTCCAAAGTACCTCTGATCTCTTCCTGTTCCTCAGTTTCTTCTCGTACTTAATTCTTTTGACACACCTTTTAGTTATTCTCTCTTTTGATCTTGCATTAAAGAAAGAATGAGAAAATTAAGTTGCTAAAGCTGGAAATCATTGGCTATCATGGGATTCACATTTAGATCATTTGGGTTTTGAGTAAATTTGATGGTTCTTTAGATGAATGCATGCATTATGCTGATAGACTCCGTACGTTTAGATTATTTACTAGTAAGGGGGTAATCAAGCTGGTTCAGCATAATTTTTAGCGTTCTATTTTCGAAATTTCGTCACAAGTCCAAATTCAGACGAATGTTTAACTGAGTGATTGATGGAGATCTGGTTGAACAAGGATGAATACTTTTAACCCAAATCTTGAGAATTCTAGAGAAAGGTGAAGGCCTCAAAGTTTAGTGAGGAAGTTGAAAAGAAAAGTTAATATTTTAATATTTCATGCAACATAACAAAAACAAATTAGAAATTAAAATATTTATTATAATTTTTTAAAATTTTTAAGTTGCCATGTACACTTTTGATAACATCTCATCACAACAATAAGTTAATTATTTTGAAGAATAAGATAAATATATAACATCTTTTAACACGTTCAATCACATTTCAAGGTGGATGCGATTTGCTGAAACTCATCAGTTCATGCTTCACTTCAAAAGTTGCCTTTTCGGTTTCGTCTTGTCTATTTTGCCTTTTATAGATCATTGTCGGGTAAACTTTGCCTCGGCGCACCACTAACTATGTATCTTGTCATTTCATGAGCAGCCGAACTGACAGATATTCATAACGTTCACTAAACGAAGTCCACAATTTACAAGATCATACAAAAATGGCATAAATAATGAAAGCCATTTCATGATGTTTACATGAGGAGCATTAAAAGCCATCTGGAGTTGATAGTACAACTGGAAAATCATTCAACCACGTCATCGATGACGGCCATTATGCACCAAGTGGGTAAAGGTTTTTGAGCCGTAGCAGAGAATTATTTCCTATGCCTCCGCTTCTGCTCGCCTCTTTGCCTCTTATCGTCATCCCATTCTCGGTCATACATCCTGCAAACTGGTTAAGGATTTGCAATATAAATAACCATCCTAAAGTTTAATCAAGACCACAACTACTCCAACATCTCATCAAAGGGAATTTATTTTGAAGAGGCAGTTCCCCAGGTAACCGATTTGACAATACCGAGACAGTAGATTTTGCAGAAAAATGTTGATTTATAGACAGATATGACAAGCCCTTCACTGGCAGGCACAGTCAAAAGATGGAAGAATCATTAGTCTCAACTAATCATGTACCCACACAACAGAAATAGACGGCCACACAAGCACAAGAAAACATCACATAATATAAGGCAGATGTCTAGAGGAATTTAAAGCTTTTCAGGATACGGGTCTGCATCACGACGAGTCATCTTGGTTGGTAATTCTTTACCATGCATTCTCATCTGAGGCTCCTCCAAGTAACCTGAGCGCTGGATCATAGCTCCCTTCCGATCTCCCCTCTCTCTTCCATCATAAGACTGTGATATTCCAATAGTGATGGGAGGAGGTGGGGCAACAGGGGAATATTCACCAGCTTCTCCAGACGGAATATGGTCCCTCTTAAGTTTTCGTCTCTTAGAAGCTGCATTAACATCCATTTCTTCCTTCAATGCTTTCTCTCTTTCTCTCTCTTCCACCTACACAGATCTTACATATATATCAGATATGATTATTGATCAACCATCTTTAAAGTCAAGTCTCACAAAAGTGCCAATAGTTGTGCTATAACTGTATACTGACAGGATGCGGTACCACATGAAGATAGAACCATTTAACTTTTTGGACTGCCAACTATATCTTCATCCCCTCTCTTAACAATTGCAAAGGTAAATTAAGTCGCTTTTGTAAAATTTAAGGAGACGAGAACTTAAAACACTGAAAACAAATAAGTCAATTACACCATGATCCATATAGTTCCACTGCTTAACACTTCCAAAATCCCATTGGTTTAACACTTCCAAAATCCCATTGGTTTAATAACTAGGAAAATACATCGTTAACCACATTGTCGGTAATTAAACTTTAATTAGGAATGTTCTAATAAACAAAATTAATCAACATATGAAATTACTTCGTGATTATAATCATTATTTAGTAAAATTACAAGCTAAAATGCTGATAAAAGGACTTGTTTGTTACAAAATCACAGATGCCCCTGAGGTTGAATTAAAACCAAAGGTTTTCTTCGAAACATTATTAACCCCAACGTATAGGCCAAAATTTAAATCAAAGGAGGTTTTCTAGATAATGACATGGGACCTTAGTAACCCCAAAGTAAGTAATTTCAAGATAGAAATACTTTGAAAGTCCATATTCATATAGGGGAAAAAAAATACATTCAATTAGAACTTTTGGCAAACAAATACGAGGGGTAAAGAACTGCAAAGAAAAAAGTGAATGTTCATCAAATTTCAGCCATAATTGGAACATCCGTTTGCACAACCAGTTGTGCTAGAATCTTTGCAAAACATTTAAAGATGTAGATTAGCGAAAAAAATAGCTAAGGCCTGTGGTTCTTGAGCCATAAGCCCATTTATGAAGAAAATATCAGATTTGAAAAAAGATAATTGAAATAGCAAGTTCTGGTGACATCATCCATATCTAATTTAATTAACAGAAATGTAAGAAAAAATTTCCTCTCCATCTTTATGGACCCTTTTCTAGAAACTGGGCCTGAATAACCAATATGATTGAAAAGACTGCATGATTTGACAAAAGACACCCTTAAGGCAATTCCCCAATTACTACTGTTTCAAAGTGCAGGTTCACCAAATTCATCAGATAGTAATATCAGATTTTATGAAAATGAATCAATCACTAAATCGAATGCATACCTTCAATGACAACCCTTCTCGCTCATCACGCTTTCTATCTCGAAAATCATCTTCTCGCCTACGTTTTATGTCATCTTGTGGGACCAGGGAATTTTCCTCTGATCGCCTTCGTTCTTTCTCTTCGTGCCTTGGAGAGAGTCTCTGAGCGTGTCTGCCAGTGGTGAACCTTCTCTCAACATCTTCATCTCTTCTAGTGGCACTAAATGACTGGGGAACCACATGAGGAGGTAATGGTGGTGGTGGAGGTAAGTTCTGCCCATGAAATCGATCATCTAAGTGGGACTTTTCTGCAACTGTATCCATATACCTCAACTTGTTTCTGTCATCTTTGTTTCTATCATCTTTTCCTTTTTCAGTTACCCTCTCAAAGCTCCTTTCAGTAGCTCTCTCTTGCCCTCTCTCAACAGAACGATCTCTTACATATCTTTCCATTGACCTGTCTCGAGATCTTTCTGTTATTATATCATCCATGCGAGATTTATCAGGACGGTCTGACCGATCTCTGTATTCCCTGTCATATCTTTCATTGCCCTTATCTTTAGACCTGTCAATAGGTTTATCTGTGGTCCTATAGACACTTTGTTCATCAATTCCAGTCCTATCAAGATCAGTGGTTCGAGCATCTGTTGATCTTTCCCTGTCAGAAAACCGAGCATCGACCTCCGTATCCCTTGATTCTGTATCAGCTTTCTGCCGTTTAGTTAATCTATCAGTTTCTTCAGCTGGACTTGCCCTCTTTGGCAACTTGTCAGCTGACTTTGAAGCAATGTCATGCTTAGGAGAAACAGGAAGCCGTGAAGGGGGTTTAAGTGCATCTGCAACTTCAGCTGAATCATCTTTAACCACCATTTTGGGAGCTCCAACATCAGCCCTCTGTTCACCAGCATGAGCATCAGAAGTCCTTGCAGATGAGGCAAAACCTTTTCCTGATATCGGAACAGAATTGCCATTGGATAACAGTGCAGAAGAAACAACCATGCCTGCCCCTTGCCTGCCATCAGATACATGACCAGGTATTTCTTTTTCACTTATGGAAAAAACAGAAGTTTTGCTAACAGCTTTTCCAGGTTTATAGTCATCTTTTACAAGATCTTGTTTTGATGTCTTAGCCACTGCTCCGGCAGACCCCGAACGTCTTGCTGGGACTTTTAACTAAACAGCAAAATGCAGTATTAAATAATTTTCATAAAAAATCAAATATGTGATCAAAATATGGTATTAAATAATTTTCATAAAAATAAAAAATGTGATGAACTTTTAAAGATTCTGAAAAGGCAGATCAAAAGAATATATTCTTGGACAACAAGAAAGTCATGATTATTCACTGATAAGGCCTTGAAAGTCTGATGCAGAATCCACAGCAAAATGATCCAAGTATTTTCTTCCTTTGGGGTATATACAACATGATTGTAGTGTGCTCTCATATGTGTATTAATCATAACACACTGAAAAGTGATCAGTTGCAGCAAAAAGAAAATTCATCCAATGACATTTTATTATTCTTTTAGTATTGTGCAAACCCTCTTTGGGGTCCACTGTAACAACAAATAGAGATTTTCTATTTGCGGGTGCAAAACAAAACAGCTTGGTCAACAATCCATTTAGCCAGTTTTTTCTTATGATAAATATGTTATGAAATCTCTTGAATAACTTGACACCTACGTAAACTGAAAAGCAGTATACACATTTACTCCAACAATAACCCATACGTTTTTAAACTGAGCATTTTTGCATTTACTCCGGTAACAATTCTGATTTAAATGGCCCCAACTGCAAGTTGGTTAATAATCTTCCACTAATGTTACATTAACATGGAAATATAAACTGAAGGAAAACCACCTATCTGCTAATAAAATGTTGAACGCATATCAAATCCATGATACTTTATTACACAGAGTTACAACAAAATTCAGTAGCATGCAGATGCAGAATGAAGAAACATTAAGGTACAAAGCAGAATAAGGAACTTATACTGATTTGGGTGATCATTTACAAGACCTTAGGGGCAGAAAAGCTACCCTCTTCCAGAGGGAAAAATCAACTCATCTTAACCTATGGCGGCAAATCCTTTACATCAGCAGAAAAAGGGAAGGTCAAAAGACAACTAAAAAATTGCTGAACTTAATCACACCATCCCCACTTCCTAATTAAAGCTCTAAACAATACTGACATACTGGTACAAAAATTTCTTTAGCGCATTCACAAAGTAAGGATTTGAAAAAGGGAAAGAAATAAATTTCAATCTGGCAAAAATAGATTAAATGACAAAGTAGAGTTCAAAACATTCCAAGAATCTTACTCTTGCTAAATTCCAAAAAGCAGCTGATCAGCTGCCAACATTAGTAAAAAGTAACTGGTTGGTGATCACAGGGCCCTCACTTTGTTATGCGTGTAAATTAAGAACAACAATTCTATCCTAAAGCCAATGAAACATATGTCTACTATCCGTAAGAAATTAGTCATAAAAGATAGAACTACATTAATTATTTATATTCAACAGAAGAGGGAGTACCTCAGAGTCTACAGAATTTTTCTGGGCAAGTCTGCCCATGCTTTCATCCAATGCTCTATTTGTTGATTCATCCATCTGTTTTTTATTTTCTACTGCTCTCAATGATACTGGCTGCAAAGCAGTAGAGGAAGAAACCAATTGAACATCTGACGCATTAACCAGTGGACCAACTTTCATCTTCTGATGTCCTTGATCAGGTTTTACATTGGCGACATTTTCTCCTTTTTCTGGCTTAGAATCTGAAAATTTTGCTTTCGATATCTGTTCTCTAGTTGAATTCCCAGATTCTACTGGATGGGTTAGAGTGACAGAAACTCTACCTTCAGCAGAGTCACCTTGCAAAACATTTGGAGTATAATTATTTTGAGTTGACAAGTTACCAGAAATAGACTTTGAAGGTGCTGATGGAGGCTTTATTTCAAGATATCCCATGCCAAATTCTTCATCAGTAACCCATGATGGCTGCAATGACATAAAACCTACTAAGAATTGTATCAAGAGGAAACTCAACACAGTATTACGGCCACTCACCTTTCTAGCAGCCAAAGCTGCAGCCACACCAGTTGCCAACACCTTAAGATCCTCTCTTTCATCACCCTTGATTCTAGTAACCTGTGGAGCACAGAAGGGGAATCCCACAGTTAAATCAGGGAAATAAGTAAATCAAATACAGCAAAAACAAAAGTTTATTATCCTCATAATCTCTTACTCTCTTCTCAAGGTTAATTCCACTTCTTTTAGTAACTGGAAATACACCAGAAATTTTTGTCAACAAAATGAGCGCATTTCGAATTTCCATATACTCGGTTGATTCCAAGCACTGAATCAGTAAGCGTGATATTCTTTGACTCCACTTCCAGTGTACCTATCACAAAAACAGTAATAGTTACAATTTATCAGCATTAAAATATGATGACATCATAAGAGATAAAAAGGTCATACATTAAAATTCAGAATTGAAAATATGCAAGTTGACAAGAAACACCATAATATCTCCGACAACTAATATGGTCCTAAGTTTGAAGTTCAGATCAAACTACAATAATGCATGTAATTAAGCAGATCATATCAGAAAATCCTTTTAAGAGGATCAAAGAAAAGAAAAAAGGTATGCTGATGTCGAATCACCTCAGATTTAAATTAACTTCAACAAGGTATAGAAACCATTGTTAACCCCAACTTCATGAATGAAAAACATTGATAAAGTTGAAAAGCTACAGAATGAAGAACAAGGATATAGCATCTTCTGTAGCCTCTAATTTGGCAAAAACAACTTCAATGAATGGCCATTTTAAGATATATGTTGAAAATCAAGAAGATCTATGCAGTATTTAATATTAATATTATTATGTATTCAATACAGGAGCATTTTGTAAATAGATGGATGGGAAAAATTAATATTATTATGTATTCAATAAAGGAAAACTTTGTAAATAGATGGGCAAGATCTACGCAAGTACCTAGTGGTCTTTGTGTCCAAGGAAACAGGCTAGACAAGTGAACCACATTAAACTAGACTGCATATTCTCCCTTTTCTTTAATCTTTATCTCTACTTTCACATATTATCAAGGTTAATTACACAGTATCCTTGTATTCCTAGTTTTGTGATTATGTCCTCGCTCAGAGATCAGTAGCTCCACGGATGATTAGAACTTAAAGCCATGATTCATCTTTCTTGAGCACCCAAACCTCCACATAATTGATCGCAAGCCTGGCCCTAAGGGCTAATCATATTAATCCCAGGGAAATCACACACCAAAATTTTTTCTGAGAAGTATGACTCGTTCAATCCTTCAAGAAATGTTGAATGCCATTGTTCTAGATACTTCAATGAAAAGAGGATCATTTGGCATCAAATCGTCGTAATGGAAGGATATTGCCAATCTCATAGTCAATTAAGTTTGGCATGATGAATCCCATTGTTAAACATTTGAATCAAACTACATAATGAGCCATGAACCACTCAGACCAAGCACTCGATGGTGTCCCATGACACTTCCTTCTAGTGTCAGAGTGTTGTCCCTCTATTCTATTCTCTCTACCACAAACCCATCCCCATACTAAATCAAGATTTTGATTTTCCTGAAAGAAAGTATCAAGGTAGCTTAAACTGAAAAGACATTCACTGTTAATTAGCTTGTTAGTGTTCTTAAAATTCAACAGTTAGGAATGTGCTCATAGCAGCTCTATGCTCCTCTCCTCTTTCCACAATTCTTATGTAAGATCTCCACAATAACAAGTAACTTGCAAAATATTGCAAACCACTTGAATCTTATTTTCTAGGCTATAAATGCTAAATTTATGCTAAGCTCACCATATGTTACACATATCTGCATAGATAAAACATATATTTTTTTTAAAAAATAAAGATACGAAATAGAGAGCAATAGAGACACTTTCAGTGGCATAGCATTATCCCCAAAGAAAATACTAGAAAATGGACAAAAAAAATTCAGAGGAAATACAATTAACTTTTCCCCAGAGCACATAGTTAAACAACAAATTAGAAAGTGCCTAACATGAAACTACCAGGAGAAGCCAGCAGATTAAGATGGCCAACCAGATGTCTACCAAATGCAGAGGTATAGAATAAATATTATCCTAAAGGGTAGAAACAGACCTTAATGAACTGGCCATATGTTACTCGTTGACTGTTTGGATATCTATAGTACACAGCAAACCCTGGCATGTTTCCACATTCACGCTCATAGATAGCCTCGTCACTCTGTCAACAAGCAATAGCCAGAAGTTAAAGCCAAAACCACTCGAGATAGAAAAAGCAATTGTCGATTGATTGAATAATCAACACCCAAAGAAATTTAAGAAACTAAATTAATTACCTTCCAGTGGTAAGCAATCTTTAATGTTTCATACAAAAACCTCCCAAGCCTCCCTGCTTCATACTCCGTACAGCAGCATATCATAGGTTGCAAGGTTTTGCATATCAGAACATCAATATGATTTACAGTGTTGAAAAATGGTGTTCCGAGGGAGTGAAGTTTATGTACAAAAAATGCACAATATACAGCATCTTGCATGCTGAAAGTACAGCGTGGGAAAATGCAGCGTTGCAGAAACTCCATGTTGATTTTCAAAGTGTCAGGGCAGGAACTAAGCCATTTATCCTTTTCCATTGAAAGGCGTTTATGAACAGATGCAACATTTTCTTCATGTTTATGGAGTTCACTAGTCAGGCGATCTAGAGATTCTTGAATTCTTTCTTTGTCTTTCTTCCTTTTAGAAATTGCAGAACTCGAATTATCAGAAAGCTCTTCCAAAGCTTTAAGGGCAGCATGTTGTTTGGAAATTTCAGACTCGTAGCGACCTCTAGGAACATGAAGATCATAAAGCGTGAGCCCCCAAAAAGTTGCATAAAGATCAGGTGAGAGGCTATTCCAAGCTCTTGATGGCAGCATGGTTTTCACAGTCTCGAGAAGTTCCGACCACCTACAACATGATCAACATGTTATTACCACAAGAGATATAGTTTAGAAACTCAGCACCCACAATTACTGCATACATATCAAAATAATAGTGAGCATGTCCCAGAAAAATTTGTGGAAAAATATTCCACCATTACAAGTAAATGATAAAACAGTTTTATTTACATTATGGGCTCCTGAGAAGCTCCCAGTTCCAAGGACAAATTGTCGGAATTTTCCACAGTTTCCGATTTCACATTAGCGGTTAATGCATTCTCAGATTCATTGTCGTTCAAAGGCCAGCAAATATCAGGTCTATCATTGCACTTGAAGAGCCTCATTACAGGACGATATATTAAGAAAGCCACCTACAATGTTAATATAATAAAACAACATTAGTTTTTCCTGAGCAAAATATGTACTGCAAGCATTAAGTCTCAATTGAGTGCACACAAGTGATGCCATAAAAGTTAGAAGTAATGTTAATGCATCTTAAAATTGGACCCTTAAATTAAGAAAGAATTTACATTTGTTAAGATGTTAAACAATAAATGTTATGTTATGATATGCAATTAAAGAATATTGCAGGTCCAACTTTTCATTATTAATATACTAGGTAACTTCAACATTTTCTTTTTTGAGATCACTAGGCAATTTTAACTCATTGACACTGACCACCATCTTGAACTTTTATCTTCTAATATGCACTGGGTTTCACAATAGTAAAAAGTTTTAAGAGCAGATAAGATTACCGTTAATCACGCCAAAAATATTTTTATAACTGGTTAGACAAATTACATATTCCAACATTTTTATGCATCTCATTTTGAACCAGAATATACATAACATTTTTCCATTAAAGACAAATCATTGAATAAGTAAAATCATATACAACATATAATTCATCAAAGCAAACTCAACAATTTTAACTCTTTAGTTTATGAGCATGTTTAATTTTATGCTTAAAAACTTGATATGTTTGATTGAATCCAATGGCTTAGTACGCAAGCCCCACTCCTGCTAGGTAGTAATCATAAAACCAAAAAATTCAAACACAAAGCAAGGCCAAAACTTTCAACAATCGGCGAAGGATTTTTTTAAAATAAAGCAGAAATAAAGAAACATATGAAAAGATGTAGTTTAAAAACAAGCACTGACCTCTGGATCAAGGTGGTATAGGTGGACAAGATCATTAAGAGAGGGAACTAATAGAGCATAAGCATTGACCGGTGCCACAGCACCAGAAAGGAATTCAACATATTGAAGAAGAGTTCCATGACATCTGTCAAACTGCTCACTGACCATTTTGATGTAAGGCGCATCTGCATTTATTACAACCCTGTATAAAAAACTATAATCAGAAGATCAACAAAGAGAAAATCCTAACAAGGGTTTACCCATCAGAGCAGAACAATAATGAACTCAATCATAACAAACTATGCAAAAAGCAACAGAAGCTAGAATCTGGAGCTTCAAAAATTCTCCACATAAAATAATAACCTAAAATACATTCTAATAGTTTCAGAACCCAGAAACCAACAGTTAAGTAATATATATTTTAAAAACAATAAAAACATAGGATATAGCGTGAATCACAATGTCTGAAACAATACAAAATAACATCTCTCTCTCTGGGAAATCATGTAAATAAGAGTCAAAATATTTAAAGGAAACCAGAAATTAAAGGTCATTAAGGTCGAAGTCCCCCATAAACTAACATCCAAGATCAGAAAGTCTATAATCAGTTCAACTGTCCAAGTATCCTATACATAAATATCTAGAGAATTGTTTTGCTATCATAGAAAATTACATCGCAGATCAACTTTGTACTCACACAGAACGGTGTTGAGCAATAAGTAACAGAAGGGGGATTGCCAGCTTTGGTTCATCCTTCGGAAGTAGTGAATCCCTTAGCCTGTTCGTGGACTTGATCAACGCCTGAACAAACAGATTTCAGAAACTTTAAAATAAGACACCTGGCTTTGTGCAATTGCAGTGAGTAAACCATGCAATCACCATTAGGTCCATTACAGACCAACAAGACAAGGACAAGGAGAAAAAGAGGCATTAAAAACACATACGTAGCAAGAGAGAGAAAGAGAGAGACCCCGAGGGCACTACATTTTCTTAAAAGATATACAAAAGTTACCAAACATTGCAAGTTCATCACTATGATTTTTTGTTTTTCCCGAAAGATTCATCACTATGATATTGCAAAACCTTCCATGGCATACTAAGTTTACCAAACATTGCAAGTTCATCACTATGATTTTTTGTTTTTCCCGAAAGATTCATCACTATGATATCGCAAAACCTTCCATGGCATACTATGTTAGCAAGCTATCAAAAACAAATTGAAAGAGTTATGTCTGAAAGCTTGTATGCGTATAGAGCACATGAGTAAAAGGCCAACTTTTACTGAACCTAGTTCAACTGAACTAATTTCACCCTCTTACCTCTCAAAACTGGCTTTGTGTTTGGTCAATAAAGCAAATTATTTATTGCTGGAAGTTTTTAATAACTTTTCTTTTCCAGAACCTTCCCCGCTAATTTATTTCTTCAATCTCTTCTCTCTCACTAATGCCACTAAACCAGTTAACTAATGCCATGTACTAAGCACAAAAAGGGTTGACTGGTCTCCACACGATAACTTTTGCTGTTATTACGTCACAATATTGTAACAGCAAGTGCATTTAAATACAAAATGGCTAACTTCTAAAGTGAAATGGAGGTTGGAAAATATCATAACTTTGGGCTCATCTCCCTCTGCTTAGCTAAATCAGTAAGAAACCATACTAGTGGAGACGAACAGTCAATTTGCAATACTGAATGATAGGTCATTTTCACAACTTATACACCAACTAGCTAACAGAATCAATTCACTTGCAATCCAACTCAGGAATAACGATTAATACACATAAAATATTCACAACTTGACCAACACAATGAAGAAAACCGAAGGGAGGAATGTACCTAATTTCCAATTGTTTAATGCCAAACATAGGATAAAGTAATAAATCTGACACAGATCCCATCCCTCCATATTTTATTTCATATCAACAGATTTTCAACTTTAGACTTTATAGATCTAATATTGTTAGCTATGGTTCCCACTTATCACATGTATAACTATGAATGGTATGTTAATGCACTCCAACAGTTGTTTTTTGCACTCAACACGTCACAAAAAAACAAGGACCTTGTTATTCCGTGTAACTCCAAAAGAGGTTGCCTGGTAACGGAGAGTCTCACTCCCAGCCATGGCATCCAACTGTTCCTCCGTTAGATTCTCTGTATATTGGACATTTGCCATTTGTTGAATAAGCTCCTGATAGATCAGGAAGGCCAGGTATTAGATAAAAGTACTAGCCTTCAACAAGAAATAATGAACTGCAACAGCTATAGTGTACTTAATAAGACCTGAAGTAGAACAAGCTCAATTCCTTGGCCCTTCTTCAACTGGTTCACAAGATATTGGAAAAGGCCCCTCAATTCCATAGACGGGTACTTCTTGCATCTATACACAACCAAAACTATATCTGTTAAATCCTTAATATACAAGTGCTGTAGGTCATCCCCTTAAACATAACATAGATACAACAAACAAATAACTAGCACCAAGCCAAAGTTAACATAACAAGGAAGCACCAACATCTATAGCATGAGAACAGAAGCAGCACATCACACAATGCATCAGCAATAAAATTCTATATTTTCATCATTCTCTTTTATCTTCCTTTTTTGTTTTTAAGGCCTCCAACTTTACCTATTCATTGTCAAGTCAAAGCATGCTAAAACTCTAGAAATTCCAATTCCCCAGCAAAGCAATGCCTATGAAGATGGAAGAAAGCCTGCTACCTTATATATCCCAAGACACCACTATGATTAATCTCACAGCACAAAGCAATAAACAATTTTGAGGAAAGTAAGAAAAGAAATATTTGAGAACACTTGTTGGAAATTTTTAGGAAAACAAGTATCACAGATCACTCAGAAATAGTAAGATGCACATGGTTATAAATCTAGACGAAGTACAGCACCATACAGGAAGACTGCTTAGCTACAAATTAGAGACAGAATAATAGCCCTGTTCAGTAACATTTTGACACAGAGACACGTACACATAAAAGCATAAAAAAAGGTAACAAAGGCTGAAGCTTAATCCTAACATTCAATTTCTTTGTTTATAGCATCAAATATTTCTCATTCCATAGTGAAGTTAGTCTCAGTTTTCAATAAGCTCGGACACTATCCCTTCCATATTAATAGACAATAACATGCTAGAATAAACCATCTAAATCTTAGTCAATTAACATCTTATTACTAACAGAAGACATGAACAGTCAATCAGTAGCTGTGAGTACAGTGAAATTACGTCATTATTTTAATCTCTCTTTCCTTCACTGCTTCATCAACATAATTTTTTTAAGTGACCACCACAGTTCACCACCAAATGGCATCAGTTAGAAGACAATTAAAATAGCCATAAAATTGCTGTTGATTATGCAGATAACCAAGTGCTATTGACATTGGTAATAAATGTTAGAAGGTAAAGAGCAATCCTAATAGTTTTCACAACAATTTACAACATTATCTTTTAGGTAAACTTAAGACCATTCGTAAGCAAAATTGTTAATGCAACAACAAAGGGCAAGATTCTTCCATGCAGCAAAGTCAGAGATTAAGCCATAAACATTCTACAAAATGTATGGCTTAAACTGGCAATTTCAAATCATTCATTTTTAAGAATCCATTGCAGGTCTCCTACAATCCAAACTTGTTTAATAGTTTGAAGACCTCTAGCCCAGCTGTACATTGGCACATGAATCATTACATAAGGGGGTAAAAAGATGAAGAGATGAAAAGCTTTAAAAAAATCAACGAACTCCATTTGAAACTACCCCTTACTATTGAAACCCAAGAATGTTTCAAGATTTGACCAAAATTAGGAGTGCTGCCGCCACAGAATTAGCATTCTACCTCAAAAAGTTGCAAGCTAGAACCAGTACGTTATGCACTACTATGGCATCCCCTGACCATGAGAAACCTGGATGTCTTGACAAGCCAAAATGAAGAGAATACAATGGCAATAAAACTCAAGTGTTCAGTTGCTTTCCTCATATCCAGTGACACAGCTCACAGAACAACATCAACCTTCCACATGGTCTGCTAATACCATGTAGTTGACGTTGTATCTGACCAAAAAAATATACTCTCAGCAGCATTCCAGCAACATATGGATGCAACAGACTAAACCAAAGATATATGAAGAGGAAAGGGTGATAACAAGCATTTGTAACCCAAGGTCACTGCACTTTGGCATCCCATCTAGGCAAGAAATATGAAGAGGAAAGGGTGATAACAAGCATCTGTAACCCGACGTCACTGCACTTTAGCATCCCATCTAGGCCTACATCTTCAAGAAGCCAAAAAGTGAAGAACCTCAACAATTAATTTGTCAGGTGTCTGCTTGAGAAAAATTATCAAATCACACTCTCAATCTCAGAATGTCATTCAAGTTACACACTAATTTTTCTCATGTGACCACAACAATTTCCATTCACCTTTCAGGTTGACACCGACCGATCTTCCACCTTCCATGAGGAAACAGACATCAAGCATCCCCGTAAATCCCACCTTCATCAAAATATCTCACATTTTCTTGAAAACATTTTATCCAATTAGGTCCTCCATATAAACCTCAACTCTAGTTCCACGAAAATGGAACTTGGAACCGAAAAGATCAAGGAACAATATGAACTTTGAACAATGAAACCTCATCAACAAACAACCACAGCACAAAGGTCAAATGTAACTTTAAGAACCTAATGTTGACTCTTATGAGATCATCCGTTTACCCCTCTCATGATCCTGAATCTCAGCCCATGAAGTTTCTCTTTCATGACCCTGGATTCATCCCAACTTCATGGAACATCCATTCTCACCTTTACCCATAAGCATATCAAAATCGAAAAGAGATGAACGGAAACCACTGAAAAGTTCATACAACGCATTCCGATCACCCTCTCCCCTTAGCTGTGATCACATTCTGGTGCTGTTTCATACAAACCCACCCCTAACAACAACAAAGCTCAAGATATCTCTATTCATCCTCAAGCAAGATTCTGTATTCATCCCAAGTCAAGCTAATGGAACTGATCTGGATTAACAATTTGGCTAGTCAGTAAATTATGCAATGCCCACAAAACCCTCAGCCGCAGCCATGCTTTTGCTGAGTATGATCTGCAACCCGGAAACTCAAGTAAAGCATCCCAAGATATGGCTATAACACTCAATAGTATGGAAGTAATTCACAGTGGACTGTCAAAAGTTTCATAGCAATGCATACAAGCAGCATTTAAAAACAATCTCATTATGTTGGAAGACATTGGAATAAGCAAGTAGAAAAAGCAATAATGCATATATTTTGCTCGAAATCGTTTGCATCACACACAACAAATATTGCTATCAGAAACCAAAACTACAAAGCTTCCAAGGACTGAAACTTCACTCATGCCAGAACAGGACCATATAGAAGCATCAAAATATTTGCAATAAAAGATTACACATACAGGTGCCCCCAGAATGAAGCCAAGGATTGAAGCCAGTCAGATAAATTAAGGCCATCATCTTTCAACTTATCACGACCACCTTGTGCCAATCGCTCAATCACAACATATTCCAAAATGTCGTATTCAAGCTACACCAGAAAATGATAACAATAATCAGGCTGGAAAACAATTCCCCATCAAATAGGACTACTCTCTATCAAAACCTTATTACTTACAGGACACAGACAACAAAATTACTACTATCAAATATTAGGTTTCCTCATCTACCAGGAGTCCATTTGGATACTTTACTGCATAGCTAAGCTAGTAAAGCAACACAGATACAGATTAACTATTTCTTAAGCACAGCAGGTTTAATCCAAATGAGAATAAATTCTCATACGATCAAAGCATGTCTGTTTATCATTACTGTATCTCTGATAGTCAAACCTCCTTAAAATATAAAAACTCCGCTACAGACATAAAGATGAAAAGAATAAGTGTACTGAATTACCAAACAAATTGAAAATACAGCAAAAGGAAGCTAAACCACAGGAGATGGTTTCAGAAGCTTCTCACTCAGTCATTTTGTTTCCTGCTTTGATCAGTTAGTAGTTAAAGGGCCAATTTTAACTACATAACATGATCAAAAATTGGATATTGTTTTAAAATTAACTTTTAAATTGAAATACAAAAAGTGGGAAAGTTTGCTCTTGCGAGTAATAAAGGAGAAACTCCAAAGACGAATGCATAAATTTTTTTACTACAAAAGGCAAGAGAATACAATGCCAAATATTCTTGCAGGAAATAAATAGAAACTCCAAAGAGCAAGTTAGAAATATTTAACTATAAAATGAGTGAACAATTGTGCAAGAGTGGACAACAAAATTGTTTAGAATTAGGAAAAGATAAATAAACCTGTGTCAAATACTTGAAAGCATCCACCACAGGAGTGATCATATCTCTATATGCCTCAATCTGCACACGGATTCAAAGATATTATGTTCAAGTACTTAAAGCTTCTTTACGCAACGTTCCTTATTAAGTACAGCACCTGATGAACAATTGTTCGAAGTACAGTCATTGGATTGGCATGAGCTAGTTTTGCGACCATGCGTCCCAGCTGCTTCAAATTTTCCTTTGCAAGCCTTTTCAAAATTCTTCTAGTGTCCAGCTGCAGAATTGCAAAGGAAATAAATATGAAAGACCAGAAACTAAGAACTGATACAAAGACAAATGGAAAAATGAAAAGAAGGAAAGAGATATGATACCTTTGCAGTTTGCCTTGCAGCCAAAATCATCGGATTCCACTCATCATCTTTTTCCCATTCACCATATAGACGATACCGCACCTAGACAGATGGTATTTATCTAGCAACGTTATCTCTCAACCCAAATACATTACAACTTGGAAGGGCAAAGGCTGCATTGTAAAGCTAACCTCATAAGGAAGAAGATTCATTACTTCCCAGATTTCCTGTCCAACTGCCGGGTTTGCAGGCACCAACTGTAAAGAAGGAAGTAAACATGTAGCTAAGGCTTCCTCTACCCTTGCTCTAACTTCCCTTAAGTGTAGACGAGGAATCCGATCTCCAGATGAAAGAGTTCCACCATCTCCAACGCCATCACTACTACCTACAAGCTCAAGTGCAGACATGTAATAACCTCTCAGTACCCTACATACCTGTCCATGAAGAAACCAGACATAAAAACTAGGAAATTAATAGGAGAAAAAATGAATAGAAAATAAAATGCAGCAAAATGATTGAACTTAAAATCAGAAATATGCATGATGAACCTTCTGCAGCAATAATGTATCACGATAAAGATATGGTCCCACTGTTGAAAGCATCTGGAAAAGCTCCTTGGGAAGATCAATCACCGATTTACTGGAATAACTTGTACTAATGACATCACTATCAGTTGCCAAAGCAGAGGCAAAACTTTGGAGATGTGTCTGCCGAATTGTATTATATGCTGAAGCTATTGACTTCTCAATAAGCCTGAAGATACATACAATGTTTTACTGGAAAATTTAAGCATATAGATCTTCTAGCCTTTAGCTGACAATTGGAAGAACGAATATGCAACCAATGCCTTTCAATATTAACTAGTTATCAACTTGGAAAGACTGGGAACATGCTCATTCATAAATCTGTGTGTGCACATGACAAGAACACATCAAAATATTGGAATAGTACCATACCTGAACAACCCATTACATATTTGAAGATGAGCCACTGGATTAAGTGGAGAAAGGCGATCAAACAATATGTGGGCATGATACCTTCAAGAAAAAGAAAACAATGGTTTGTTTAAGGCATTACAGATGAAAATTGATTTTATATTTTAAGTCCTTGTAATTAACTTTAAACCAGTTTTGAATATGAAAGAAATGCATACTAGACTACTCATATGGTTAAATGAAGGAAAAGTTACAATACAAGAAGACAATGCACTCGACACAAATCAAAAATCTTCATTTATAACGTCCAATCTCAAAAGGAGAAACCTGAAATTTAATGTTTAAAGTCTTAGAAAAGTGCCACTCAAGAACTCAAAAGAATAACGTATAGAAACTCAAAAGAATAAGGTAATAGAGTTTTATAAGACGATGACTAAGTTAAACAAAAATCTTAATAGCTAATGCCCAAATCAGATGAATATCAGTTTCTTCAACGCTAAAGCCCAAATCAGATGAATATCAGTTTTTCACCCTAATATAGAAGTAGATATGTAGTAGAAACCAAATCTAAATAAATCTCAATGAGATTTGAAGTCAAGTTTGAATGAGGAACCTTATAATAACTAAAGCATATATCTTGAACTAAATGCCAATCAGAATCAAGTACATTATCCAGTCACATTACTCTAATTCAAAAGCACAAAACTTGATCACACTAGAAAAAGAGTAACTATATAATCAAAGACAGATTGGAAGATAATGATGTGACCACAAAATTTTGGAATAATATGAGCAAGATGCCAACATAAGAATGGATTACAAGTAAAGCTTTAACACTTGATCTGAGCTTCAACCTACCAATCATCCACTGAAAGAAAACCAGTAAGCAAGCCCAGAGGTTGGCTATTTTCAAGCTCTATAGAACGTTCTGTGATTGCATCAGTTTCCATGTCTAAAGCAGAAAAAAGATCTATTGTCACATCACCCTGTTTCTCATCATCCATGAGATCCTTCCCAGTAGCTGCGAGATTTATTTTGCCAATTTTGTTTGCCTGCAGAAGTCTGAATTTACTTAAGCAGAAATGAATGAAAAACTCTAGAGGTATAGAAAGGAATGTAACTTCTATTATTTTTAGTAACCCATCTACGTTTGGCTACTATTGATGGAAGTAGTAGTACCAGAATTTATGCAATTACCAGGAGTCACTCCTACATGTTCTATGGGGCAACAATTTAATTGTTTACGATCCACAATAAAGAAGTCTATTTAGGTCTCCAGGAAAAAAAAATGTACACTGATCTCAAAGCATGAAACATATCCTACCAAACAGTTAGATTTGAAGTCATATGGGAACAACAATGATAATACTAGCTTCCCATCAATATACCTCATCCAGTCGCTTGGAGGAAAAATTATTATAATGTTCAAAAGCCTCATCATCACCTGGAAGTAAATGTGCATATCTGCAAGACATAGGATAGAAATGAACAAAAACTCAATGTCAACAAACAAAGAAAACAAACCTGCTAACAGATCAGCAAGAAAGCCAATAAAAAAGGTAAAACAGTATAAACATACACCAAAATAGAGGAACGACCCCAGATATGTTCATAAGCCATGGGTTAGCATCCAACAGAACTGGGATCAGCCTTGCAGTACATGTAGGTACTGATGCCTTGACATAAACGAAATTTCAACGCAAAAATCACAGGTCTCATACGTAAATGTCTTAATTTATTCCATTTCCAGATTATCCTAATTAATATGCTCAAACCAATGGCAGAGAACGTATTCCAATAACTGCTGGAATTAAAATTGAGCAGATCAATTTGGTAGTTTTAGAAAAGATCTGTTTCCAGTTATACAGAAAAATTGGCTAACCTTAAAAAGGCAAACCCACCATCTATGACCACTAATTGTAATATGACACCAGCTCTGAAAGTGTGACAACCATGACAAGGTCCAAAGGAAACAATGGCTCTTAACATGATTGCAGTTCCAATATGTACCATGACAAGGTCCAAAGGAAACAATGGCTCTTAACATGATCGCAGTTCCAATTTGTAAATTAATAAACATAACCATAAAAATGATTTTATTCATATCCACACAATTCTGTAGAAAAAAATTGCTTCCTTTCAGAAACTGGTAGTAGGTTAATATGCCCATCTATCAAAAGCTGACCTCCACTTCCACACCATAAATAAGTCAAGTCAAAGAATTCCCAATACATATGCTCTCTATGTGAGCCGCTAAGGATTTTGGCACCTCAGAGTCCGATCAGGTATTTTGGCTATTTGAGAACACGTTCAGTTGTGACTTCCTCCAACAGCTATTTCTCAAACAAAGCCTACTCAGTCAGTGCAGGGTGTAGTACAAAATGAAAAAAATCTGCAACCTCCTCATTGTGATTGTAATGCGCTTGAAAATTTTGAATCATAACCCTAGTCAAGGATTCCTCTTCGTATCCCTAGAAAAGATGAGCTAAGGGTCTCTTCCTTTCCTAGAAATACTCCAAGCTCCAGACAAAATAATTGCCACAGTTGTCCAGAACTAACAGAAGAAACCAATTACCTACTCTCCATAAACCACTTCAGTGTATGATGTGCTGAACTGACATCATGCTTCCCAACTCCCAACACACACTAACCAGAAGAGGTTATGATGTTCTATGTAGCTTAATTATAATCACATGCATATTTCATCCACTTAGTCAAAGTATTGTTATTATGAAGCTACTGGCAAACAGCTTACAGCATGCAGTTAGATTCCAAAAATCAAGACTTTATGAAACCCAAAACTCTATAGCAATAAAAACTGGAACAGCCAAATTATAAGAGTAAACGATTGAGCAAATTACTCACATGTTATCAAGATCAATGAACTCTTCTCTCACTAGTGAAGCTGTAAGCTTGTACAGCCCAAATGGTACAGGAACAGTTACTTCCAATCTCTGATAATATTGGAATTTAAAGCCAAGAATTTGCGAAGCATGAGACTGCACCAAAAATCAAATGATGAGCATGTGAAGAGTTCCATACATTCCTCTATATCCAAACAATATCCAGTCTCAGCAATAACATCACATACCCTAGGAAAGATGGGAATCAATTCAAGAAAGACCTTGCTGTCTGGTTGAAGTTCGAAACATTCTAAAACCTGACAGTTGAAGGAATAATGAAATTGAAGGATTAGACTGCAGACAACAAATTGTTTGGAAATATAAGAAATTGAAAAATTAATGAGCAGCTTACGATGTCAAAAACACGGTTAGGGTCCAGATCGAAATGACCAATTAATGACTGCAGAAAATATACTTGTCAGGAAGAAAAGTGACTGGAATAAGACCATAGATGAGGGGGCTGAAAAATATATTAAGGGACAACCTTAATGATGCCTATCATGGCTGCTGATGCATTTTCAGTTGCATCTTCAGAGCCTCGACAAAGAAGAGTAACCTGTTGATCCAACTCAACAGTAAATGTCCACATGATATCTCATTTTTTCCAACAAAAAATAATAATACAATGCCCCTCAGGAAGTTATGAACGAAGGAATAAGAAATATTCAGCAAGAACCCGTCAAAAAATATCTTGGGATTTAGGAAATATAATATTGGATATTATATTTCAAACAGATGCTAACTGTATAGGTGGTATAACCATGTGAAATATGCACTTATAAGCAAAAGCACATTCTTATTGACTGCTACTTCATTAAACTTTAAACTCTGATGCAGATATGGGAGCATCAATTTCCACAATCGATTGTTCATACTCCCATATACCCTTAACTTTAAATCCCCAAAACCAGCATTATCAAGCCCTAAACCATTCCTAGTGGTTGTAGGTAGGTAGAAAGACATTCTTCATCATTGGCATACCCTCAAGATGGAAGACACCAGCAACCATCATTCTTCATTGCTCCACAAAAGCAATTTCATACCAATAAATATAACAGATTATGGAGTCATAAGAGGATAACTAACCCATTCTTCCAATCTATGACGGTTTACATTAACCATAATTCACTTTCGTATGATTCCATGATGTTGCAAACAACTTAACATATCTACATTTTCACATTGCAAATAATATAATAAACAGAGGCAATGTTGACTCCATTGAGTTATAGGCATATAATGCATGTTTCTTGGACAATTTTTACTTTGCAATGCAAATGAAAGAGGAGAAAAAAGTAGTTCAGCATGATAATAGTTCCTCAGGAGAAGAAATAAGAGCACTTTGTGCTTTACCTCAATTAAAAAGATGTAATTTAAGAATCAGATTCCCTGACCAACATTTTCAATAGTAAAATTTCAAATTTCCAAAACCAAGACTAGCATTGTCTATGTCATTAAAATCACACTACATTTGATTTCTATTAATCCTAAATCAACAAGATTTGACACAACATAAATCTCAATGCAGCAGAAAGCCCTATTTCTAACTTTTGGCAGTTCCTACATGACATTTCAACTCTGCGTCAAGCAATCATATCAACAAGATATGGTGTTGGGAAATATCCACCTGGATATCTCCTAGATATTATTGACTCATAAAAGTTAGCAAATCAGATAAGTTAGGATATTATGTACAAATATTAGGATATCATGTACAAATATTAGTTTCCTAGAATAGCCGTCTATATATCTATATATCCTTATACCTATGTATTCATCAAATATAGAATAATATACAATTGTTCAGGATTTCTGCATGGTATCAGAGCTATACCTGAACAATCCTAACAAACCCTAGCCACAACCTACTATCTCTAAGCCTACTACCTTAACAGACCTAAACCCTAGCCGCCACCTACTGTCTCTAATCCTACCAATCTATGCCAACCATATCCGGCATTGGTGAATCTTCTAGCCCATCTCTTCAAACACCTCCTCCTCATAATATTACCTCTTATTCTCATTCCATTCACATCATTACTATACGACTGAATGGATAGAATTTTCTTCACCGGTCCCAATCAGTTAGAACGTACATCTGAGGTGAAAGCAAGATTGGATATTTGACTAGTGACAAAAAGGAACCTACAGCTAATGATCCTACACACAAAATATGAGATGTTGAAAACTCTATGGTGATGACATGGCTAGTAAATTCTATGAAGGAGGATATTAGCTCCAACCATATGTGTTACCACACAGCTAAGGAGCTATGAGCAAACGTGAATCAGATGTATTTTGATTTGGGAAACCAATCCCAAGTGTATGAAATAACTCTCAAATTGGGTGAGATCCACCAAGGTGAGGATAGTGTTATTAAGTACTTTAATTCTCTGAAACGTTTATGGCAAGACTTAGATTTGTTTAATGACTATGAATGGAAATCCCCTCATGACTGTAACTATTTTCAGAAAACAGTAAAGGATAACCAAATTTTTAAGTTCTTAATTGGACTTAACGTTGAGTTTGATGAGGTTAGAGGCAAGATTATTGGAAGACAACCCCTTCCTACCATTGGAGAAGTCTTTGCAAAAGACCAACTTGAAGAGAGTAGATGGTTAGTGTTGCTTGGCAAATGAAATCCTACACCCACCATTGAAAACACAGCTTTAGTTGCTGGAAATACTACTGGTCGTACTAAGAAGACTGAGGAAAAGTCACGGGATTGGTATGACTATTGTAATAAAGCACGGCATACTCGTGAAACATGCTAGAAACTCCATGGAAAGCCTGCAAATTGGAAGGGATCACATGAAGGAAAATTTAATAAAACCTCTTTTAGTCACTATAAATCATATAAAATCCCATCAGCACATGAGGTGGATGCTGGACAGTTCTCTCAAGAGCAGATTGACTACATTCTAAAGCTACTAAAACCCAATTATGAATCCTCAAGTGCTCCTAATGCTTTTGTGGCGCAAACTAGTAGTGATTTTAATGCCTTATCATGTTCCTTTCCATATAATCTTGCTCCTTGGATCATTGATTCAAGAGCATCTGACCATATGACCAGTTCCCCTAATTTATTTCATACTTATGACCCTTGTTCGAGCCATGAAAAAATCCATATAACAGATGGATCACTTTCTGTTGTAGCTGGTAAAGGTTCAGTAACTCTATCCTCGAATATCTGCCTTAAATATGTCCTACATGTTCCAAAACTAACTTGTAATCTGCTATCTGTGAGCAAACTAGCCCGTGACTCTAATTGTACCATTACATTTTTTGACTCGTATTGTGTCTTTTAGGAACTAACTTCAAGGAAGATGATTGCAGTGCTAAGTTGACAGATGGTCTCTACTACTTTGTTGATGACAACTTGAAGAATAAAGAAGCTCATGGCTTAAGTAGTATTTGTTCTACCCCTGCTAAAGAACAGATTTTGATTTGGCATAATGGATTAGGAAATCCTAATTTCTCTTGCCTCAAAAGGCTATCACCTCATTTATTTAAATTTGTGGATTGTTCACAACTTCACTGTGAGCATTGCATTTTATCCAAAAATCATAAGATTTCTTACCATACAAAATCTTATAAACCCTCCAAACCATTTTATTTAATTCATAGTGATGTTTATGGTCCATCCCGTGTTAAAACCCTTACTGCAAAAAAATGGTTTGTAACTTTTATTGATAATCATACTCAGTTATGTTGGGTCTATTTGATACATGAAAAATCTGAAGTTGTTCAAATCTTTCAAAATTTCCATACCATGATTGAAACTCAATTTCACACATGCATTAGGATAATTCACTATGACAATGGTACCAAGTATTTTAATGAAGTCCTTGGAAAGTTTCTCAAGTCTAAAGCTTTGTTCACCAATCTACGTGTGTAAACACTCCTCAACAAAATTGTATTGTCGAGAGGAAAAATAAACATTTGTTAGAAGTCTCTCAGTCCTTTATGTTTACAATGAATGTGCCAAAAATACCTTTGGGGTGAGGTTGTTTTGACTGCATCATACTTAATTAATCGAATGCCTAGCCATGTTTTGCATTATGCTACACCCTTAGATGTGTTTAAACAATGTTTTCCTAAAAATAGACTTTACTCTACTCTTCCTCTTCAAGTCTTGGGTGTACTGTATATGTTCACAATTCAACTAAGGGAAACTCCAAACTAGATCCAAGAGCTGAAAAGTCTGTATTTATTGGGTATGTTCCTACTCAACGAGGTTATAAATGCTACAATCCTTGAACTAAAAAAATTGATGTCTCCATGGATGTCACATCCCTAGAACATAAAGGAAAAGGGGAAGAACTCTAATGATGTAGAAAATTTTTGGGCTATAACACCTAACCCCCTACCCACTGTCATTATTGATCATAATATAAGTCCTGGTAATGAAGCCAAAGATACTACTTGTAAATTGTCCATGCCAAGAAGTCTCGGTTTAACTACAAGGGGAGAAATACTACTGTCCGTTCCTAAGGAACAAAATACTAAGCTTCGTGTTTATACTAAGAGGAAGACTCAACTGAGAAGTAGAGAATAGCCTACAATTGGAAACAACTCAAGTAACCCTTCTGGTACTTTACCCCTCATTGTGCCTAGTAGTAATCAATCTATATCTACTGAACCACAAATTACCAGTAATTTTTCTACTAATCTCTCTACTGATAATTACCTACCCATAGCATGTAGAAAAGGGAAATGGGTTTACACCAATCATCCCTTATCAAAGTACCTATCATATGGGAAAACTATCGCAAACACATAAATCATTTCTCTAAAATCACTAACATGTTTGTGCCAAGAAACATTCAGGAAGCACTTCAAGATCTAGATTGGAGATCATGGAAGAAGTAAATGCACTTGAGAAGAATAAAAACCTGGGAACTTGTGAATTCCCCTAAAGATAAAAAGCTGGTGATGCAAATGTGAATTCATCAAATATAGAACAATATACAATTATTCAGAATTTCTGCATATGGTAATTGCAACTCCTTTATCACCGCATCCCACATTGTTTAGAAACATGATAAGACCATCTTAATGTTAATTTAGCTACTGCACCAGAATGAAAGTGCAGGATAAGACCATCTTAAGAAACATTTACCCTCCTATTTTTAACAAGCACAAACTCCAACTCCATGAAAATTGGCTCGTTTTGTATTTGATATCTCACCACATTTCTAGATATACATATTTTCATGCTGAAGAGCAGAAAATGATGCTCCTAGTAGTTTCCATCATACATTACTTGGTTGATAATGATACTCAAATGTACATCAAAATGACATGACATTTCCTTCCCTAATAGTGCTAGATGGTCTAGCATAACCCTTACAATGTTTTGTTTTGATCTGGACAAACTATATATTCAAATCTCTCAATAATATTTCATGAACCCATTCATCACACCAATATGGTCCAAAACTTGACGAATAGATCTTGGAATAAGAATTCAATGAGAAATAAAGTCCATGTCCTAAAATACAAGAAAAATATCATAAAAATAAACCAAAATTTATAGAAATTTAGAGAGGATATTATATGTACACATTGTTGTTAAATGAAGTATACGCAGCAAACTAAGAGGAGAAAAGTAAAAGAAGAAAATAATATGATAGGCAATATAAATAATTTAGCATACCAATTTGGCATAGCCCTCGCTTTCTTCTCGGAGAAGATTGAATTTTGTTTGCTGATATAGGAGACGAGTATTAACTCTGACCTGAATTTGACAATCAAGCATGTTAACTAAAAATATCTGCTCAACAAAGATCCAATGGCACTATCATTGCATGACATTATCATCGCATTGAATGTTTGCATGACATTACACTTGTATAGATGGTGGAATAGACTTGATTCCATCTTCTTAACATATTGTAGGTCATATTGTCCCAAAGGTGTTTTAGTCTTTATGTATAGAAATATCAATGCAATGTGTTTTTACCTCTTTACCCTTCAAATCTTGGGCCTTTATCTTTATCATCTCAGCCTCCCACAGAAATTCCTCCTGCAAATTTGGGAGAAATTTTAAACTTATAGTCCTTTTCCATTCCACTTTCAATGAAAATCAAACATTAAAATCTAGATGCATGAAACAAAAAAAGTATTGCCAGCTCACAAAAAGTAAAGCTCTAATATAAATCAAGAAATGACACCAATTCCCACCTCACAACGCTCTTGGAAAAGCCTCAATGGGACGAGTGTGGATTCCAGCATCCATTTAGCCTGGAATGAAACATGTGGATTTCAAATAAAACCATAGCACCAAAATGAATAGAAGATAGAAGAATTAAAGTCACAAAGGAAGTAGATTACCATCAAGTCAACAAAACCAACAAATAATTAGATAGGCGTAAAAGATTATCCAAGTAGTGAGCTCAATAAAGAGATCATTTGCAAATTACCAGACTACCATCTTCATAGAGCTACTTGCAGGTAGGCTAAAATAAACAAGGAGGGAAGTAATGTTGCATAAACTACTACACAACTAGTACAGAATGTAAAATGAAAACAAATGTACATACCCACTAAATAACATATCAACTCAACGTTTTGGATTCTTAATGTCAAAATGGAATTGTAAGAATCATAAATAGAATGTTGCTTAATATTACAGTTCAACGGCACTTGTTACACAAATATATTGCTTAGCATTACACAGAAATGGGACAGCTTAAGTCAGTGCATGAGGTTTTGGCATAAAATACAGCACTATAGAACAGTCACTTTACACAAAAGGAAAGGAATCAGTTGTTTGACTACCATTAGCAAAAATCAAAGATCAAGTTAGTGTCATATAACTTACCAACTTTATTAGGCGAGTGCGATACTCCCCACTTATTGCAAGCTGCAAGAAAACTTAGCACTTTACATTGGAAAATAACTTGAAAACATATTCATTGAGAAATACTAACGCATATATACCAATTGAATAGAAATAAATTACTTTGAGGGAGATGAGAAAAGAACTAGAATGTCATCAAACATCATCCATGATGATTTTGTTTTCTTCATCCTAGTTAATCCTCACCTAGTAATGTTCAAAGCAAAGACCAACTTCATAAATGATATTGTTATGTTCGGTCTTGGCTTTGGACTTTGAAAGAAGTATTACATGATTGGATGGAACATGATTCTACTCATAATTTCCCAAGATTCTTAAACCACAATGAAGCAGCTCATGTCTTTAGTACCAAAATTGAAGGAGCCATCATTAGCATGATAAATTTCCTTACAAAGAAAGCAAAAATATGAACAATGAATTGCAAAAGTACTTCTCCAAACCGCTAAATGAAAACAGCGGATATAAAATATAGTTGATTTTAAATGTTATCCAGGATAGCAATTAGCCTCCGGTAATAAGTAAATGAGATGCGAAACTCCACACGCTTTGGCATTAAGCAATGCAGTTAGATTCTATCACACAAAATCGAAGTATTCCACAATTATATATTAGCAATTACAACAAATTTAAGCAGAAAAGGATGATACATCTTGAGCCATTTGTGCAACAATGTCAGCGAAGATGGAGCCCATCTCTTGGCCAGAAACCCTGTCTGAAAACTCTACCGAATCCAATGCTGCCTTGCATTTCTGAAATGGCAACTCCCCTCGAACCTATATAATTTACACCAGAAACCAACAATATCAAAACAAATTGCTTAAAAAGAAAACAAACAAAACTCAAACAGAGAAAGGAGGGGGTGGAAGCGGGCGAGGTAGGTAGATTAAAGGACACAAAATACCATGGTCCAGCAGAGCTCGTAGAGGAAGCGAAGCATGGGAACGGGGACGGGAACACGGAAGCTAGGGTTTCCGGACTTCCATTCGCGGAGATAATCATCATTGATGAGAGTACAGTCTGAGGAAGCGAAACTCATAGTAGTGTTAGAGAAAGAGATTTTTATGGAGGAATGTTGTCGCTAACGCGCGTAAGCGACAATCGTGGCTTGGAATTGGCGATGATGAAGAGGAGGACTCAGGGAGGAGAGGCAAAGGACGGAGTGGACTTCATTGAGGAATTTAGGGTTTAATGTAGAGGAGGGTATTATTAGGGTTTGCGGGGGAAAAGATGCTAACAATGGCGTTAACGTAAGCAGGACAGCAGCGAGAAAATTATGATTCTGAGGCAGTTGTGGCTTTTGATAAGCGGCAGACTAGTCAGTCTCATTTTAATGGGACTCCCCGGTGCTACCGAGTACTCATCCATCCGTTTCCATTGGGGCCGGGCTCTCACAAATTATTTTTTCTCAAAAAATAAGAAAAGAATTAAGCCTTAAGGCGGCTCATTACGGGAGCTAACTTAACACAAATGGTATTGAATGACTTATGGCATGGTTATGACATATGCCGCATTTCTGTAATCATTTAGATATTACAGACTCCATGTATTGTAAAGATAGCCAAAGTCCTCAATTTGTGTTTGGAAACATTGATGTGGAGTTTAATTCTTTACATAAGATCCTTGTCAAATTGCTTCTTGTTATGACAAATATCAAGAAAATTTCATATATTTCTCTCATCACATATAGTTGTGATAGGATAGGAAAGTGAAAGACAGAAATACCATTTCACTTAGTCATTAGAATGCTTAATGGATAAACACCATTTAATTATATCACTTCATTCCTTTGGGGCTTCATAGATTTGCATTTGGTTAGTGGTTGGGTCGGTTGTGCTAGGCCCAAATCCACTCAAAACGACTCATGAACCAATCGGTCCACCCCGCAGGGATTGATCTAATAGCTATCGACTATGCTAGGCCCAGGCCCTAGTCCACACATCCACGACCCACTCGCAAGTGGAAGTCTCCCATGCATACATAAAGACCAAAACCTAGCATCTATCCCATATATAAGGTATAACTCTGCCATGATACGGGTACGTGATCAGAACCCTA
>JANIHY010000003.1:29066964-29098159 GCA_027479065.1 Erythroxylum brevipes
ATTAACACTAAACATCAAAGCTGGAAAATTTTAAAGAATGCAAAACATGAATTAAAACCTACCTAACTTTGCCTATGTCATTCCTAAACTATAACCATCATAACCTCTCTCAATTTAATCAATATTTTCAAAAATCTCATGCTTTAAAGAGATCAACACCAATCTGATTTGATTTTTTTTTAACAACCCTTCTTCTTCCCTTTACTCTTAACAAAACCTCTTAAACTTTCCTTTCTAAGCAAGAAAGGCAAAATTCTAACAAAAACTCATGAATTAACAAAAGATAAACATGCTGAAATTTTTAAGAAAAGGGGAAAACATGAAATTGATTCAACATCACCTTACCCATACTTTATCTAACCCATTAGCATCAAAACCTATTCAAATACTTAACAAAAATTCGAAAATCTTCAACCCACGAAATCAGATTTTTGCTTCAATGGAAACTCAAACCCCTTTCTTTTCTTATTCTCTCTCTAGAAACTCTTCCAACCATCCTTGTTAAACATGAAAGACAACAATCTAACATTCAAGCCATGAATTTCGAATTTCTCATACCTTAAGCATGACTCACGAATCTGATTTTTGTTTTCCTTCTAATGGAAGCTTACACTCTTTCTCTTCCTTGCAAAACCAAAGCCTAATCTTCCTCTCTTCTTCTTCTTCTTCTTCTTCTTCTCCTAGCTTGGCCGAATGACTCTCCCTCTCTTTTGTTCTTGTATTTTCGTAACCTTCTCTTCCTAAGGCTTAAAAATAAGTTGTCTTAAACTTAAAAACCCTAACCCATACGACCCCACTTCATACTCTTCTTTTCCTTTAAAAATCCTAAGCTTCCTTTACAAGCAATTTTCGTCCCTCACTTTCACCCAAACGACAACACTTCAACACTTCCACTTTTCTTATTTTCCTTACACATTTTCGATGGTTTACTCTCCTCCCACGGCAACACTTCATTCCCTACTTCATTCTTTATTTAATTTCACCATAAAAGACAAATAAGCCCTTCCTTATAAGCTTTAAGCTTTATAAGCTTTAGTAAACTTCCTAATTTACCCTCATTCATTCTCTTTTAATGGCAACCTAATGGACCCTAGCCCAATGCTTCCATTCTTCTTCATTTAATAATCATAACCTTCACAATAAAATCCTCAATTTATTCCAACCGAATTAAAAATTATCAAACTAAAACTTCAAAATAATTTAAATATGCTTAATGCGAATCGGGGCCCAACAAAGGTTTTAGTTGCATTTTGAGTTGTTCATTGATCAAGCATATTTTGTATTTGAGATTTTTTAAACATTGATGTTTTGAGGCTTGACATGCCCACTAAAGCTTTGTAATAACTATGATATTCTGATGCTACTAATATATGATTTTGTTTTCTTCCATGTTTCGCAAGGTTTCATAAGGGGAAAATTCATGCACTAACTTTGGGGAGATTTCTAGGTTGATCTAGGCTGATTTAGGCAAATTGTTCTTCTTGAGAGTTGTAGATTTTTCTTTTATCTTTCCAACGATATATAGTATGAAAATTTTGGACACATAAGCTGAAAGTTATTCCCTTTTAATTGCTTTAGCCTTAGACTCCATCTCAATTTGAATTTTTGCGTCTCAGTTTGACCGTCTCATTTTGCTTCCGTCTCAAAATGACATCATCATCATCTTAGTATGACATCAGCATCATCTTAGTTTGACCATCTTAGTTTGACTTTTTGCGTCTCAGTTTGACCGTCTCAGTTACTATTCATCCTCACCTTCTGATCCATTTTTTACCCTTCAAATGTTAGAATTGGTCTTTAAGGTCTTCATGAGAGTTGAATATCTTGAAGTCCTCTTTCCAACCATTTAAAGAACACCTTAATCTGATGTCTGTAGGGAAAGTTATAGAGATTTTCCCAAATCTGTATTGTTTGATGATGTCATCATCGTCTCAAAATGATGTCATCATCGTCTGCTTTCTTTTCTACCCTTCAAACGTTGGAATTGGTATTTTAGGTCTTAATTAGAGTTGTAGATCTTGAATTTCTCTTTCCAACCATATAAAAAACACCTTAATCCTATGTCTGTAGGGAAAGTTATAGAGATTTTTCCAAATCTGTATCATCTGATGATGTCATCATCGTCTCGTTTCTTTTCCACCCTCCAAACGTTAGAAATGGTCTTTCAGGCCTTCATATGAGTTGTAGATCTTGAAGTCCTTTTTCCAACCGTATAAAGAACACCATAATCCAATGTCTGTAGGGAAAGTTATAGAGATTTTCCCAAATCTGTATCGTCTGATGATGTCATCATCGTCTCAAAATGACATCATCATTGTCTACTTTCTTTTCCACCCTTCAAACGTTGGAATTGGTTTTTGAGGTCTTCATGAGAGTTGTAGATGTTGAAGTCTTCTTTCAAACAAGATAAAATAGAAGTTTGTATGAAATCGGTATTAAAAGTTATGGAATTTTTTCCTAGATAGGTACAATTTGATTGATAGTATAAGTATGTTCGATTTCTTCGGGTATAACTTCCCCATCCGAACCCCAAACGAAGTGATTCTTGAAGCAATAGACTCCTAACTTTTTGTACTGTCTCTCCATGAAAATGTTTTTTCTTTTGGAGTGCTTTTGGGAAAGTTGTATTAGAATAAGTGAGAGGTCGTTTGGAAGAGCATGCTTAGGGGCATGAGCACGTTTTAGCTCATTAAGTATATCTTGAGATGTAAACCTCGATTGAGATGATTCTTGTTTCAATGCAAATTAAAGACTTAGAGCAACGATTTCCTTGATGAGGTCAAGTTGAGATTATGGAGTTTGATTGATGTGATCACACCACCTTTGGGAATTGTTAATCATGACCCTACAAGGTAATAAGCTCAAGGTTTAGGATTCCAGATGTTGGACTCTAAAAACGGGGTCCAACACTTCATCACTCATAAATATCTCAAATTAGAATTTAATTATGATTAATTAAAATATAAAATGAGTAAAATTCAAAACGATAAGAAACAAAACTAAAATAACATAAATTAAAAATAATAAAAGTAACCACACAAGTTAAAATTAAATGCTAAACAAGAGCATATTTAAACTGAAATTAATGGGAAGATGTTACAAAAACTAGAATAAAATTATAAGAATATAAAAAAAAGTTGAGAAAAATTTAACATCAACAACGATATTGAAATTTCTATTGATTTGAGTGCCAGAATATCGCTACTGAAATAACTCTAATTTGCAAAGTCGTTATTAATTAAGTCGTTTCCAATCAAGGCAAATCTAATTTGATGAACTTAATTGAGAGTCTGGAAAGATTGAAAGCATATTCTACGACTATATATTATACAATTATACGTTCCAAAATGCGACTATTATAATAAGAACAAATCATCTGCCAGGTCTCAGATTTTCTTACTTGCCTATTGAGGCTTAACAGTACATGGTTGAGACTTGAATCCAAAGCAAATCTACAATATTCAGCTTGTTAATTTTCAAACTTATCCAATTGCTGTAGCATTTGAAAGACTGTGGTTTTCTGGCTTGGCAGGCTACGACGAGGAGGAATTCTTGTTAAATTTGAGACCGTCAGATCTCCTTGAGTAAGATTATGGTGCCTTTTGCGCAATGCTCGTGCCGGAGGCTCCGCAACCGAAGCAACTCTTTCAGACGGAATCTCGAGTGTATTCCTCAAGCATTCTGTATACTTCTCTTCCTGCATTTTCTTATCCTGCAAAAGTAGCTTTATGAGAGCATGGAATTACTTGACACATCTTAACAGGTTATATATTACTCTTATTGAATGCAAGACTTAGTGCATTTTCATAGTTTTCATCCGAGAACTATGAAAATGCAACAGATCAACAAACAATTTTGACATGTGAGAAGTCAAATAGATCAGGAAACAGCTAGCTACTGTCAAAACTAGCAATAGTGAGATATATGCTTCAGAAAGTATTACTTAGCATAGGATTCTACATTAGAGATGCTCCTTTTAAAGAGATAGTGAACTGTTTTATCCCTTTCTGCTGATATCTGTTTCGTGGAGTTGCTATAGAAAAGCAAATCTTCTTCATCTGTCTACAATCCAATTTTCATTGATTAAAAATCTGCTCTGGAAGGAAATTAAAAAATCACAGAAGAAATCTTGATGGCCTTGACAAGATGCCGACAGACATTTTCCACACTCTTGGTACAAAGTTGTGGATGAACAAATGGGTATGTATCATTTGGTATCTAAATCATGAAATGCAAAGTATGTAGTACAGAAATCCTTCATCAAACTCCTTAGTACATCAGATCTCACCAAACGAATTCAGTTATCTTTATAAGGAAGAGGCTAAAAACATCCTCAGACTATCCACAGCTTTCTTCTTACGGTATTATTTTTTCTAATCCTCATACAAAGACGACAGCGAAATACCATCTAAGACGTAGCTTGAACAGTAAGGATACAAGAATGTCTCCCCATTTATGAGAATTCAACACTGTTGTCAGAAAATGAAAAAAAGTAAAGAATAGACAGGCTTTGTTTCATAAAAGTTGATTACAAAATTTCAACTTCGGAGGAGGTCTGAAACCAGAAGAATTTTTCGTTACACATATAGTATTTTGTGATGTAATGAGAAACTAAAGAAAGGAATTACTCATGAAGATAAGACCAAGTAGCGGTTATAGAGGTGTTTCTTACGTTGATAACAGAAGAAGCAGGAAGAATTGGACATTTGACAGGGCGATCTTCATCTTGTGGTTCCACTGGATGTTCAACTGGCTCGAACTCAATATTCAACTCCACTCCATGACGGTAAACTTCCATATTACAACCTTTTTGTCTGTTCTCTCTTGTCTGAGCATCTATTAGTGGTTCATCCACTTCACTTTCTAATTTCTTATCCTGAAAGCATATATCAGACAAAAATATGTTTCAACATTGTTATTTATTAGCTACTGATTCAGACACAGAAGCAGTGAACTACCCTTAAACAAATGAAAAAGATAAAGTGTGGCACTTACAGAACTATGATCCCCACATGACAAACTCACAGACAGACAAACACTCATAATCTTAAGCCAGAAAGAAGAAAATCTGATTTGGATTGTTTTCTGTTTGTATGTCTTTTTGTCTATGTGAGAAGAGAGGATGAAACTTGATAAACTAAAAAGGAATTAAAGGTAAAAGGAAAAGAAGAACATGAAAAGGAGGAGAGACGAAGAGAGGTGGGATCATTAGCACAGTGAAAGACGGAAAAAGATTCCCACCATATACTTTCCTCTAGATTTTGTTTGCATACGGATCTCTCCTTTCCCTTTCTTTACTAGTCTCTATCTCTGTTCCCCGTGAACCAGAGACAAAGACCTCTTTTCCACTTTATTGCTTTTAAGAATAGTAGCAGTTTGTTTGAAATTTCTTACAATTTCCTCCACTTTTCTGCTTTTCTTGGTTTTGCGGAAGATGGAATTATGGAAATTATAAGAGACGTGCATGAGCTGTTTCTTGAGCCAGACACTGTCCTCGCACAACTTTGAGAGAGAGTCTATAGAAGCACATTGTCACGTGAGCGCAAAGCAGGTCCTGACGACCCGTCTTTCGGCTCTTTATGCAACTTATTCCTACTATTTAAGTGGCAATTATTAAATTTTTACACCTTCACGACTATTAAGACTAGCATTATTTAAAATATTCTTATACATTGATAAATAGTTTAAAGCATGCTTAGATAATATAGATAATATTGACATTAATAATCGTAAAAATAAAAAAATAATTATTATCATTAGCTAAAAGCAAGGTTTTATATTACTGAATCTCCTTAGACTCTGTTTGTAAACGGGATTTATACTAAGTGTTGTTGTTATTGTTACCGCATTCAAAAGAGGAAGCGGAATTGGTCTTTCAAACTCGAAACCTAAAAGAAATAGGATCAAGCTCAAAACCTGTTAAGAAAAGCCCTGCAGGATATGTTCAAATAGAATATGGAGATTCTGAGGGGCCGTAACTACCAGCTTAGGCTTTTAATTAAGTCGTATAAGAGCTTACCATTTACCTCCCCATCGCAGGGTCGAATTGCATGTTGGTCACTAATATGGTTAACATGTGGTGTTAAACGGCATGCGGAACATGGTGGATATGGAGATTCTGAGGGGCCATAACTACCAGTTTAGGCTTTTAGTTCTGTTTTCTTTTTGATGTATTATTTCCATCCTTATTCCTGATGAAATGCTTTTTCTTTGAAAAGCAGGTATAATTATACAGTCAATACTGTGTAAGTCAAATCCTACAGCTCCTTTTGTTTTTCTTTGTGAAATTTTTACTTCTTGTCTAGCATAATAATAATAATAATAATAATAATAATAATAATAATAATAAAGGAGAAAGATTGTCTTTACCTATTCTATGGGAAGGAATCTTTAGCTATTCCTGAAGGTATAGAAATAACTAAACTTGGGATTAGTTATTCGATATGTTATTTTTTAACCAAATAAAATAATAACTATTAATTACGAAAACATCAATAATAGAATAACTATTCCACTCAACCAAACATGCTGTAAGAATTCAACCTTCTATTCTTTTCTTTTCTTTCCTTATTATTGTTGAATGTTAATGATGAATAATTTGGGTAATATGGTTTCAGTTATAAATTGCTAAGCTCATTTTAGGGATTACTTTTAAACTATTTGTTAAACTTTGCATTCTTGATTTAATAGAGATAACCTTGTAGTTTTTATCATTTTTTATTTGCAATGATTCAAGAGGTTAGATTGAATTATCTGTTTTATGTTGTTTGACAAGATTTGGTACCATAATAGACCTATAAATATCATATTAGTAGGCAATTGAAGAGAGTTCTTAATTGTTTATTAGTTACCCTTAAGATAGGTTCAATTCCAATTAGATAGTTAGGAAGATTTATGATAGAACAAGAGGTCACAATTCAACTATTATCTATTTTAATTAGGATTATTTGGTTAGATCTTGAGAGAGGGAAATCATAACTGTTAGATATTTAGGGTCATGTATTATTAAATGGAGAAGGAGAAGCGAAAATAAACAAAGGTAGAAGTAATTCCTAAGCTATCATCAATGATTAATCAACAAATTTACTATTTCTTGTTTAATTATTCAATTATGAATTTTTTTAGTTGAGTTTATTTTCTCATTATTTTATCATATTGTTTACTTTAAACGAAGTGTTACAAGAATTTTTAGGTAACTAACACAATCAATATGGGAATGATACTTTTTATATTATAAGATATAATTTATATACTTGCAGTATATATAAGTTTAAATTAAACTTCAACAAGTTTTTGATTTCCCAGCTCTTAAATATTTGCTTATCTCAAAGCAAAACTAAAACTATAAAACAAACAAACATAAAACACAAAATCACACAATCATGTAATAACAAAACAATGGTATAATGGCATGAAATTTCATGAACTTAAGTTAGCCAAAAGCATCAATCACTCAAAAAGATCCAACACACCAACTTGCCCTATTCATATCCAAGTGATTTGATTTAAATACATATATTAACTATTAAATCAATAAGGTGAAGTGAAAAGAAAACAGGAAAAAATTAATTCCTAAATTCTCATCATTAATCAATTAACAAATTTACTGTTGCTTATTTAATTTTTATCAATTCTCTTTGCTTTAGTTTATTTTATTATTATTTTATCATATTATTAACCTTAAACAAATGTTTACAAGAATTGTTCGGTGAATAATACAATTATTATGGGAATGATACTTTTATACTATAAGATATGATCCATATAGTTGCGTAAGTTTAAATTAAACTTTAACAAGTTTTTTATGTCCTTGCTAATGATTAACAAGTTAGCATCTAATGCAGTTTGAGCTAATTTAATTTATGGACTTTAGCAGTTTTCTTGTGTAGTTGCAGGTGCACGAACATAAGAGAAACTAGGAGTTCAAACAAACTTTTAGATATATAAGTTTCTTACATCACTAAGCTAGAGAGACAGATTTGAAAGGCAAGACTTTAAGAAGCTATAAAGAGAATAATGGCAGAAGATCACCAAGGCGGTCAACAAATAACCTCATGGACTTTTATGAGTTTGGGGTTCAAATCTAATCAATAAGGGATCATAAGACCACCACTATAGACAAATGCTTTTGAGATTAAACCAGCTCTACTAAATATGTTGCAAACTAATGTCTAGTTTTATTAACTAGCCAATGAGGATGTTAATGCTAATTTTCCAATTTCTTGGAGATATGCAACACCTTTAGGTATAATGAGTTATCATAAGTTGCAACCAAGATATGATTGTTCCCATTCATGCTTAAAGATTAAGCCAAGGCGTGGTTAGATTCTCTTAGCCTAGAGAATGTGACAATATAGGAGTAGCTGGTACAAGCCTTTTTGACTAAGTAGTTCCCCTTAACAAAGAATACAAGGACCATAAAGGATATGACAAATTTCCAACAAACTGAAAGAGAATCATTGTATAAAGCATAGGAAATATTCAAAGAGTTGTGATGAAGTTGGCCACACCATAACTTAACTAAGGAGATCCTTTTGTAAACTTTCTATAATGGAGTAAATCTAACCATTAGAGGTACCATTGATGTAGTAGCTAGGGTTTCATTAATGAGGAAGATAGTTGATATTGCACATGATCTATTGGAGAAGATGGCAAACAATAGTTATCTATGGACATCCAAGAGGAGTAAATAACAATCAACCTTTGGCAATTTCAAGAAATTAGGATTATGAGATATGAAGCCAAAAATTATACTTATTCAGTTGGTAGATCAATCTATAAAAGAGATCTTTTGGGCTTATGGAGGATGTGCTAGTTAAAGTGGAAAAGTTTATTATTCATGTGGGTTTCATAATGTTAAATTTTGAAGAGGATCAAAACTATCCATTAGTTCTTGGTAGACCATTTATAAATACAGGAAGAGCTTTGGTGGATATGCATAAAGGGAAACTAAATAAAGTACTGAAGAATCCGAAAGAGGGCAACATTTATATGAAAATTGATATAGTTGATGAATGTGTAAAAGAGCAAGTAGAGAACCATAAAGAAGATGGTGATGTTAAAGATGTGAAAATGATGAAGAGCTAGAGGAGAAGGGGTTTGGTGACAAATCAAATTAGGAAATATTATTAAAGAAGATAGCACCCATGTTGCTTTCCATTGAGAAACCACCCACTCTAGAGTTAAAATCTTTACCCACATACCTTAAATATACCCCCTCACCTATTAACAAGATGAATGGGGAACAAAGAAAGGGATTGGTGCACAAGGGTGTATTTTTGGGACATAAAATATCATGAAAATGTATAGAAGTGGATGGAGCCCAAATGAAGGTCTTTAAAAAGCTTCCACCACCTTTTGATTGAAAAACTAAAATTTAATGGTCAAAGTAGTGACCTTAGAATTAACATGTTAGTGTTATATAGGTTTTTGTAATTTCTTATATATTTGTTTCATTATTTTTTTGGTTTTTAAGTTAGTTATACTTATGGAAGAAAACAAGAAGATGGAGGGAAGAATGGATGCCATGGTAGCACAAATGAAGTAGGTACTGCAACACCAGTGTGCCAGACAAAGAAATAACTGAAATATTTAGTATACAAGGTGTCTAAATTCGTTATCTGATATCATCACCACCACAATCCCCATAAGTATTCTTGCCCTTATCTTTTATTATTTTATTATTTTTTGTTTGTTACATTAGTCACGTGTGTTTGTTTTCATTGTTTACCATTTTTCATATTGAGAATAATGTATTGTTCAAATGTGGGGAGGTATATGTAATTGCATATTAATCGTGTGTGATTTTCCATATGTACTTTTTTTTTTACATTTGCGTTATGTGTAATTGTTGCATAATTTGGCGTTATCTATTCATATGAATATGTTAATGGTATGAAATTTAAAGGAATTAGCTTAGCTATGAACATGATCATTTAAATTGTGAAGAAACATTAACTTGTCAAGTTTTTGTTTTGAGTGTTTTTTAGGCGAATATCTATGTTAATTAGAATATTGTACCTATTGTTCCATTTTATAACACTTGTTTGGATGTACTTATGAGTGAATGAATTTAATTTGGTAGGCATCATTAATAGCTTTTTATAGAAATGGATTGACTAAGAAATGATGTAGGTTATATATATATAATAAAGTTGAATAAATGTGTTAGATAAAATTCCTATTTTGTTGGCCCTTTTTGAAAAGTTGGGGTTAACAATAAAGTTATTAGCCAAATTTGAGTTGTGATATAACTAAATAATTAGGGAAAATTCGTGACAAAATATTTGCCTTCACATAAAAAGGCTAAAATGATACTCCAACTAAACCTGATAAAAGGTAATCTAATTGAGTAATAAGAAGATATTTATAACAAGATATTTGCCTTTTTATGAAAAGATTAGATGATTATTAAATAAAGTCTAAGATAAAATTGAACCTATTGATATGAGATAAGGATAACTAATTGAACTCATTAGCTTGAACAATTTGTTTGGTAAGCTCCATCTAGATTCATGTTAAGTCAAACTACACCAATTTAAGCCTTTATTCAAAGTCAAGTCTATAAAGACCTTAGAAAGTCTTACACCATTGCCGTCCTTTTAAATTCATGTTGAAATCTAACATTTTTAGTTACTTTTTATTCATAATAAAATTCATCCTTATTTTTAGAGTTAAAAGGTATTTCTTTTTATAAATAGAAGTTTGTTTTATTTAGCATTATATCAACTTCATTTATGTTAAAATAAAATCCATTATTTTTTCTCAAGTGAAAATTTACAATGAAGCTCATCCTCTTCAAGAGAGTTTAAATTTCAAAATCTATGCCTGTTTTGATAAAGTCCTTTCATCTTTAAGCTAATCTCAAATTTATTTCTAGGTTTGTCTTTTCCAATTTAAATAATTATGTTTTTGAATCATATGTCATCCTTTTTTCGTCCTAAATCAAAATATTCATTTTCTTTTCAAATCAAAAGGTTCAATTCCTCTCTTAAGTAGCACTGGCCTATTAATTTAAAGCCCTAAATCCATTTTTCCTAAATTCCTTAATCACTCACAAATGTGTTGGTAAATCAAGTTGGGCTCTCAATGATAAGGTGCGCCCGCTTGGTTCGCCTGTGGGTGGTGCGCCAATTGAGCCCTCAGAGAGGTGTGCTCGCTTGGCCTGCCTACGGGGTTTCCTCAAATCTTAAAAAAAAAAGTGTTGGTAAATCAAATCAATCTCATCCTTTCGTCAAATTATTTATTTTCAATTATTATATGAATAAATGAACTATTCTTGCAATCACACCTTTTCAATGTTATATTTACAAGCAAATGAAATTACAATTATAATGTTGGAAGAACAGTTTATTTGATTTTTTTGACTATAAATGACTTTTTTTTATGCATTTAATAGAGAATTAAATTTTTGGAAGAAAAGGCATGCTGAAAATGTTTGAAACGGAATTGTGTGACATCTTTTGTAAAATTTCGGACCACTTCACCTCTATTTTCACTTAACGACAGTATCTTATGTATAAAAATTCTAAAATGACTTTGTTTTAGGTCAGGATTATAAAAGGTTACACACAATCTGATGCCTTTGTAAGGGCCTAAACCTTATCCTCTATAATTTACGCAACGTAATAAGTGCTCCCTCCTCCCTCCTCACTCAACCATCTACTCTAACCTCCTTTGCTTTACTTTCCACCTTCCTTGCACATATAATTATACCTGTACGGACATACATATATGTACAGTGTGCGTTTCCTAAGTTGAAAATGGAGGTCACGGTAGCTTTTACTAACTTGAATTACCTTCTCGTACGCTCATCCCCACCATTTTTGGCCAAGAAACGTCGGCGCAACTTTGCTGCCAAACCGCCAATTCTACTTCTCAATGAACCTCTCGTCACCACCCAGTTGCCGCAACGACATTCAAAGTCCTATTTTTCAAGACAAAGTGCCATTCTTGAAGTTCAACGATCCTCTCACCTAGTTTTTACTCTCCAGAGGTTCTTTCCATATCCTTACTTTTTCGCTATCGTTTTGCTTATATGTTAGATAATTTTTTTTTGTCAAGTTTAATTTGGCTCTTATTAATAATGATGCAATGAGTGGTCCGTGTATGGAGATGCCGTCTGGTCCTGTCGGTTGGATTTTGAAGCTTTGGATTCTTGGTTATGACGTTGTTTTTTTCGGTTTAGCTGATTTTCTGGGTTTGCCGTCCGTATTTGGTGGACTGATTACTATGTGTCATCTGAAGTCACATGATGGCTCAGTGGGTTGATGGTATGGATTTCTTTTTGTGGACAATTGCTAAAGTGTCCCTAAAACTTCAAATTCTTCTTTGGTTGTTTCACCTAGAGGATGTAGAATGCAAATTGACCTAAATGTGGACCGAGTCTCTAAATTGTTGCACAGTAGGTGGTTTAGTATTTGACTTTTGGCTTCATAATCATCCTATGGCTACAGCCTTAAATGAATCACTTGTCAAGATATGTATCAGGTGGCAAGATTCTTCCAATAACCTCTGAAGCCCCTTTTGACGAAACAAGGTGGTTACTATTGGCTCAAAATCCTTTCCACTCTTGTTACAATTCTACAGTTCTCATAGGATAAATCCTCAAACACAAGTGAACAATAGAGGCAAATTAGTTGCTATATGATAGGAAATGGTTATTATTGATTATGTGCATAAGACTTCTAATTGTGAATAAGTCTTCTTCCTTTTTCTTGATTCGCATGATTTACATATTTCTGTTGTTGACTATAGATCTAGAACTATCTGTAACTCATTTCATTTAATTATTTATAGTCATTCATTTTAGATTACGTCAATATGTTTAAAATTTTAGTTCAGCTCTACCTTAATGTTCTTATATTGGAGTCATACTTTAGGAAATAAGACTTGTGAAAGATATTGAGGCCATGATTGTTGTGTAATTTCTATGCTTAGCATCAATCCAAATTGCCACTACTTTTTCATGGATTAATTCCAGTTTAACCTACTTCGTTTAATGATAGATTAATGAGTGAAACATGATCACTTTATAGGTTAGGTGATTCACTGAAGGTGCAAGACTTGAATACCCTCCTATGGAATTTTGGTAAAGAAAATAGATGGCGGGATCTTTCTCAGGTAACACTATTGAAGAATTGCTATAATGTGCTTGGATATGCCAACTATTGATTTGTTTACATCTATATGTTTCTCATATTTCTGTTATTCAGATTTTTATAGTTGTGTGCAATTATTTTTAATTTTATTTAAAGGCCATTTTCCTTTATTTTTTTTTGGGTTTTGGTTTTGAGCTTTTCAAGTTTATTTTGTTCTCAAATAGTTATTTTGTTATGAGCTCTAGTTGGGGTTTGATTATTTGACTATCTGAATGAAAAGTTATATGGAATATCATTCTTATTCCATACCAAATGTTTTGAGTGAGTTTTGCTGAAGATAATTGTCTCTATACTTTTGAATTCATTTGTAAAGACTTTCTAGAGTAATGGGATGAAAGGCAATCTTTAAGAGAAAGACAATCTTTCTCCTAAAATTTCTATATGATGATTGATACTTTTGCTGTTTGAAACATTCAATTTGTAATGCAGTTGGTTGTTATCTCTAAATTTTAGTCAAGAAATTGATGGTAATATTAATATGGTCAACTTATCTGTCAACTAAGTTGTAGACACATGTGTCTATGTTACAATCTATAACATAATGTTAGCACTCAACTTATTTTCATTATGTCAGTCATTTCTTGCCCCCTTTATTGCACGACAAGCCTAAATTAGGCAACTATTATTTATTTCCCTTCTAGCTAACAAACATTCTTGTCTTGGTTTATTTGTTATCATTACAGCTCTTTAGTTGGATGAGGGAGCATAACAAAATTAATGCTTCATCATATAGCCGCTATTTCAAGATCTTGGGCATAAGACTTAACCCTATACAGGCGTTAGAAATCTATCATAGTATTACAGATGAATCCACGAAAGCCAATATCTTTGTCTGTAATTCTCTTCTTAGTTGCCTCATCAAGAATGGCAAGTTTGATTCGAGCATCAAGTTGTTTTATGAGATGAAGCGCCTTGGTCTAACACCTGATTCCATCACCTATAGTATAGTATGTGAATTCAACTCATTATGATTATTATGATTTCCCTACCATTAGGTCACCATTAGTTGTAACTATTTTATGTTGACTGATGATAATTTGGTTGCAATATTTTTCACATGTGAAAGTTGTTCATTTTACTTGGCAACTTTGTCCTAATTTTTTTGGCATTGGAAGAGTTCTTTTTTTTTTTTAAATTCATACTTCTTCATTTTCTATTCATTCAAGGATCAAAGATTGGAAAATAAACTTTCAAAAACATACTCATGTTCTTCATTTTCTATTCATTCAAGGATCAAAGATTAGAAAATAAACTTTCAAAAACATACTCATGCCTTGTGATTTGTTTCTATTGTCTCCTAGATCCTTGGTTTATCATAAAGCAAACACTCTTCCTACTTGTAATTTGGATTTGGGGAATCTTATTTAGATTTTTTTCCACCTTTGATGAAAGTGCTAATGTTTATACACTTTTTGGCTCTTTTACATGCCATGCACCAATGTTATGCTCTTAAAATACTTAATATTTTTTTTTATATTCTGTTATCTGTATTTTCCTATTTGTTATTTCATTCAAGTTAAAATGATTTCATACTAATAGTTTGAAAATATAATATGGTTAAGTCCAAAATCATTGCTCTTTATTTATTTATTTTTGGAAAGGCTTCTGAATATAGTTGATCATTTATGCCTAATAAAAGTTATAATCAAAATTTTTATTTTATGACAAGTAGGAAGTTTTTCAACCATTAAATATAGTTATCGATATCTTCTCTTTTATAATTATCACCTTTTGTGATCGTTAGCTACTTGCAGGTTGCATTAAAGCCAAACATGGGTACTCCAAGGGATTGGGCTTGGTCCAAGAACTAAACTATGAAGGATTGCGGTTGGATAGTGTGATGTATGGGACCCTTTTGGCAATATGTGCTTCAAATCATCAATGTGAAGAGGCACATAAATATTTTAACCAAATGAAGGATGAAGGCCATTTGCCTAATACATTTCATTTTAGCTCCTTACTTAATGCTTATTCTTCTAGTGGAAACTATGAGAAGGCTGAGGAGTTGCTTCAAGAAATGAAAGCATCAGGATTAGTACCAAATAAGGTTTGCAGTCACATTAATAGATTCCTGTTATTCTCATCCTTTCAATAAATTTTAGAGCAACTTTTCTTTCATGTATTCTTGTTTCTTTGCCTAAGATCATTGAGGTGATTATGATTGGAAAGATGAAAATAGAACTTTCTAGCAAAGATATGATTAAAAAAAGTTCAATATATGTGGTCAATGTGTTAGGCTTACTAAGGTCCATGATATAAATTATTGTCATTTTAAGTTTGCTTTAATTTTGTAGATGTAGTGATGTCTTTGGGATGAGTATTTATTTATGAAAGTCCTAATAATTTTATGATTCATTTAATTCTTTCATTTAACCTGTTTCATAAACTATCAAACTACAAGAACCTTCGAAGTTAAACTCTTGTAGAAGAATTAAGAAGGACACAAGAAGCAACGATCATAAGTTTTAAATAAAAAGCGATGTCATATAGTCATAACATTTTAGGTGAGATGATGTTATGTAACTAATTGGTGAGAGCATTCACTATGTGTTAAGGAAAGACAATTTCTATATATTTATGTGTGGTTATAACAAAGAAAATTAAACAAAAATGATATTGTTCTTATTCTCTCTGATAAGCAAATGGATGAGAATATAGGTCTTTTATTAATACTTAGCAATAGCCTCGTAGGGAATTCTACAAGCACCAACTATCAGCCAACAATGGCCCCTCAAGCTATCAACTGAGACAGTACAAGAGTGAAAAGATGCCCTGCTCTGTACTACCCCATCCCTTACATAGTACCCTCTCTCTCCTCTAACTAATTCTTGGCTAACCGTTAGGTGACTCACCATTCCCTACCTTAGTGTTTTTCCTAGAGTATGTCAACATTGGTTTGTGGCCCATGTTTGGTCCCTTCTCCCTCGTTCTCCTAGAATAAGTTAGTGTGGGTTTAGGACCCATAATGCTATCACTCTCTCTGTCTCTCTCTCTCTCTCGTCTTTTCTCTCTCTCCTACTGCCAACCTTTGACATTCTCTTTCTTTGCGCTCACTCTCTATCACCTGCGTTTTGGTTGCAATTTTGATATTAGAGCCGATGAACCCTGAACACCATTAAATGAACCCTGAACACCAGTAATGGTAGAAGTAACAATGGGCATTGAGCTAAGGAGAATTGAAGGAGGAGTGAATGTCCTTCTAGAGATACAAATGCAAAATGCGAACTTGTTGATGGAAAATCAAACCAAACATTAGCAAGCAAGAAAATGAGTTGGGGGACTTGAAATCCATGTCTCACAATTCATGCAGAAGTTTGGAGGACCTAAAGAAGAGCTTCAAGTGGGAAAGGAGGAACCCATCATAAAAAGCTTGACTTAGCATAAGGGATATACTGTTCCAACAAGGTTTAATAAAATTGATTTCCCCACACTTGAAGGCATCGTAGTGAAAGGATGGATCTACTAGTTAAAGTAGGGATACTCGCAATGCACTTAGAAGGCTCTGCCCAAGACTGATGTAGGACAAATAGAAGAATTACTAACTAGTAGCTAAAAACACAAAATTAGGAAGTGTGACTGATATTAGGTTGCTAGAATATCAGGTTTCAAGGTTGAAATTTGGCTAGGAATGCAAAAGTTTCAAATTTTGTATAGCTGGAAGTTTAAGGCTTGATTGCTGGAAATTTAGGCTTAGGAGGATCTAATATGGCTGGAATATAGGTTTGAGATGGCTAGAATGTAGGTTTGAGAGGGCTGGAATTTAGGTTAGAGTTGTTGGAATTTAGTGAAGAACACAAAGAATGGATGGTAGGAAACTAAAGAATCACTCGTAGGGTGGTCTAAGAATCACTCTTAGAAGAAAGCATCACACCTTCTAGTTGAAAACTCAAGTTAGCAGCTCTTGTACTATGATAAGCTTTCCTATAAAAAGGAGATCAATATTGAATAAAGAAATCTAGTGGAGTTCATCGTCAAATGCCTTCAAACTTTTGATTTTCCTCAGTAATTTGTCCATTGGATATAGGAATGCATTGCCTCAGTTAACTTCATCATCCTTATCAATGGAAATCTAACAAATAACTTCAAAAGCTATAAAGGAATTAGGCAGGGGGACCCTCTTTCCCCTTACCTATTCTCTCTAGCTATTGAAGTTCTCTCCAAGCTGTTGCATACTCTCACTGCTGAAAATCCCGTGTTCAAGTACCACCATAAATGCAAGGATATGGAGTTAAATCATTTAGCATTTGGTGATGATCTTACGCTTTTTTGTGGAGCTGATGCTTACTCTCTAACACTCATCATGAGAACCCTAAAAGAGTTCACTAGGTTGTTAGGATTGAAAGCTAGTTTCTTCAAAAGTTGTATCTATATCTCCTCTGACATTCAGAATGGGGATAAAATTAACAGATTGACAAGGCTTAATGTTCAATCTCCTCCATTCAAATATTTGGAGGTACCCATCACAAAAAAAAAAACGAATGTATGTTGGTTGTATACCCCTACTTCAGAGCTATAGATCCAAAATAAATACTTAACAAAATAGATACCTATCAATTGTTGGCAGACTACAACTAATCTCATCAATTTTGTAGAATGAACATACACACTGGATTGCTTCCTTGGTATTACCTAAAAAGATCATCAAGGAGATAGAAAGATCCATTAAACTATTTATTTGGTTTGGAAAGATAGGCAACTCCAAAGGAGCAAAAGTAAAGTGGGAATAGTTGTCTTACTAAGGAAGAGGGTGGACTAGGTTTGGTACCTCTGATGACTATGCCGAAGGTACTTATGACAAAGAGGATATGGAGGTTATTTAAGGATAGGGGAACTATATGGTTAAAGTGGATAAATGAGTACTATCTGAGGGATAAAAGCTTATGGCAATTGCAGCAAAATAGGGAAATTCCTGGAGCTTTAGACAGCTACCCAACAAAAGGGACTAAATTTATCCTTGGATAAAGCAACAAATTGGCAATAGAGAGTTAACATGATTTTGGTTTGACAATTGGAATGATTTAAGCCCTCTCTATAGTAGAAATGAGATGCTACAATTGAAGACAAGTTACCATACTGTTAGTTTAGGAGCTATTCTTAAGTTGATAATCCAAAATGGATTTGAGGTCTAGTTATCACCAGATTCAAATGAATGAAGATGATATTACCAAGACTTCCTTTAGGACTCATGAGAGACATAATGAGTTCTTTGTGATGCTCTTTGGGCTAACTACTGCTCCACCAACGTTTCAAAGCCTTACGAATGACATATTCAAGCCATTCTTGGGGAGATTTATCTTAGTTTTCTTCGATAACATTCTAATATACAACAATTCCTTTCACTAGCATGTGGAGTATTTGTGATATGCCACGAGTGTTCTTGAAAATCACCAATTATCATAAGGGGAATAAGTGTTTTTTGATGCAAGATAGATTGATTATTTAGGACTTTTTGTCTCATTTGGTGGAGTTGCGTTTAATCCTTACTTTTACTTCTCTATTTAGTATCTCTCAAAATTATGGGTCAATTTGGCTGCACGTCTATAAAACATTTTCTGTCTGTCTGACTCATGACTCTTGATGTGTACTCTCATGTCCTTTCCATTTTTCTCACTTAATAGTCCCTCAATTTGTAATCTTTATTCTCCTTTAGATTGTTTTCACCCTTTACTGAGTTGTTATGGCCTTGCTATCTGTTGTTGAATTATATTTGCAGATAATATTGACAACATTATTGAAGGTATATGTTAGGGGGGGCTTGTTTGAAAAATCCAAAGAGCTGTTACTGGAGTTGGAAGCTTTGAGATATGCAGAAGATGAGGTAATCAAAGCTCTATGAAAAGTTTTGTGACCAATTGTCATGTGGTTTAACCTTGTTTATCTTTTGTAACTTGACACGAATATTGTATATTCAAGTTCTGTCTTGATTAAACCAATTTGTAATCCTACTCTTATATTAACGTTTGTTTATAAATCTAATGATGTTTTGGTTGTTGGTAAAATATTATGGAATTTAATCCCCAAAGAATCCATAGCCAGAAAGGCATTTATTTAGTTTAGACGGAATATTAGGCATTATTATGACTATGAAAGTATTAATCTAATTCATCAATATCTGGTGATACTGAATAAAGAGGTCCTTTTACTTTCTGTTGCAATTATTTAATTAGGAACTTGTTCGTATTGATTCCTGTTGCTTTCTTGTTAAAACTATTTTATGCACAGGTCACACTGAAATGTTTGTACTCTTACTCATTTGTTGATTATTTTGTCTTCACTCTTCTTATTCTATTTCATTTGTGTTTCTTGCTTTATTTATCCTTGTTATTTACTTCTCTGTCACATCCAATTCCCTGTTTAGATGCCCTACTGCATATTGATGGATGGCCTTGCTAAAACTGGGCATATAAATGAAGCAAGATCAGTTTTTGATGAAATGAAGGGAAAATGTGTCAAGTCAGGTACCCTAGCTATCAAAAATTCAATATTTTGGTAGGCTCATTAGGTATAGAGTTCACCATCTTTGAAGAGGAAAGCTTAATACCTAGTCTAAATTTGTAACAAATTCAATGCTGTTTTTAACATCAAGAGTTAATGTGAGTAAATTCTCTTATATGAATTGAACTCATACTTCATTAGAAATTGTAATTTTATCGTCTAACTATTGATTCTAATACTTGTATCTCATCCATTCTCTTTGAGAACTTTGTGTTCTTATTTTCTTGGTTTATTTACTATCCTTGTTCATACTGTTACGGAGATATAATTCTAATGGACTTTTTGCCACAAAATGAGTAATTTTGTTTCTCACATGCAGATGGCTATGCCTATAGTATAATGATTTCAGCTTTCTGCCGACTTGGACTTTTGCAAGAGGCAAAAGAACTGGTGAAGGAATTTGAAGCAAAATATGACAAATATGATGTTGTTATCTTAAACACAATGCTTTGCACCTACTGCAGAGCAGGAGAAGTGGAGAGTGTGATGAAAATGATGAGGAAAATGGATGAATTAGCAATAAATCCAGATTATAATACTTTTCATATTTTAATTAAGTATTTCTGCAAGGAGAAGCTATATCTACTTGCTTTTCAGACCATGGAAGACATGCATGGGAAAGGTCACCAACCTGCAGAGGTACTCTTGTTTTTTTTTCTTGGTTTCTTTCTTTTCTTTTAATTAGAACTCCCTCCAAATATTCAATGATGGTCTTTTTAATTTGTCCAATTTCTTCTGATAGAGCATTTGATTTTTAACATCATTAGCTATAGAATATTCATTCGACGTGGTTGTTTTTTTGTTGGAAATGATGATACATCATATTTCAAAGATACATTTCATACACTTGAGTGTATGTTTATATTTGTATGTTGTTATTCATTTTCTCTTGTTCTACCGTGTCAAGTTATCTCTATGCACAAAATTGTTAAATATGCTACCTTTTGTCATGTAATCATCATATCCTAGAAGAAGGTAGAAAATTAGAGCATTCTTCTTCCTACCACAACTTATTGTGAATCCATAGCATAGGAGAAATGTGTAGAGTGGCATCCATGGTCATTGATATATTTTGCAAAAAATCATGAAATATAACCACTTAGGCTTACAACTTATATTCTCAATGTTGGAGGCCAAATATTTTGTGCTTACACAACTCTGAGATATCTCAATAACACATTGGTCAGGACCATCAAATAGAAGACTTGGTGAACAACTTTTTGCATGAATTAAAGAATTAGATTTTTGGTTGTTGTTTACTCATAAGATTATACAAATATATTCTTGTGCAACAATAAGTGTATATATATATATACATAAACTATTTGGCTCCTAATTAAGAGACTAAATGGGATTCCTACTTTCCAGGAACTTTGCTATTCTCTGATATTCCATCTTGGTAAAATAAAGGCTTACCGAGAAGCATATTCGGTTTACAATTTGTTGAGGTATGGCAAGAGAACAATGTGCAAAGGAGTTCATGAGAGGATTCTACACATTCTTATTGCTGGGCGCCTTCTTAAAGATGCATATATAGTAGTAAAGGTGAGATATATTGTCTAGGAGTATAAATATATTCTCCAGTTTGTGATTAATCGCAAGTGTACCTTATCAGGACAATGCAGATTGCATCTCCCAACCTACGATAAAGAAGTTTGCCGGTGCTTTCGTGAAGTTTGGTAACATGAATATGATAAATGATGTTTTGAAGGTTTTACATGGCTCCAGATTCAACATTGATCAGGCAAGCAATCTTAGACAGATAAATATCATTCAGGAGATTCTGTTCGAGGCACTTATGTTATTCATCTTCTCACTGTTCAAGCTACAATGATGTAATCCTGTAGTGCATTTTGATACTAGAATATTAAATAGTTATGCTGTTATCATTTTGGATTAGACAAACTAACATGTTTTGGAGGCAAGAATAGAATAAATGAAACGAAATGAGGAAATATGGACAGAGATATTGAATGTTTGTTGAAACAGTTTTGGTCCATGTTTCAAAATTGTTAAGGTGAAATGAAAAAAGAGTGGGGAAATGGGGAGGAAAATACCTTCTTGTGTGAGTAGTCTCTTCAAAAAGTTCCTAACACATATTGACAGTCAGAAATCTTCCAGAACGGCCAATTGTTTCCCTTCTGATTGAAAGTTGCAAGTCCTTACAAATAGATGAGAATATATACATTTAGTTGTTAGCATACATGTCAGAACCATGCATGCATGCAGATTGCTTCTGAGAAATGTACAGAACCTTGGATTTGTTACAAACTTCCAGTTTCTGAAGTTTCTTGTGTTTTCTTATTGTGGATATGAATGTTGAATAGATGATAATCTATGAGCATGAGATACATATGTTAAACTCTGAAAAGCTTGTTCTTCGTCTCCTATACACAGTATACAGTTTTTTGCTCAAGCAAAATTTGCAATTTTTTACTAGGGCCTTTTTGAGATGGCTGTAGTGCGTTATACCTCACAACCAGAAAAGAAAGAATTGCTTCTTCAATTGCTACAATGGATGCCAGGCCAAGGTTATGTTGTTAATTCATCAACCAGGAACCTTATCCTTAAGAATTCTCACTTATTTGGTCGTCATCTTATTGCTGAGATCTTATCGAAACAGCACAAAATGTCAAAAGCCTTCACTTCTCATCAGATGAAAGGCTAACTGGGTTGGAACACCAATAGTTTCAGGTGATTAAACTTTGCTGCTTACCAGTTTTTAATAATTTTTAGTTTCAGTATGTGGAAAACCAATAGTCTTAGTCCTTATACTCACTGCTTGTGACCATCTTAGAACACAATAATTTGACCACAAAAAAAGTTTCTGTAATTAGTTAATAGTGTATGTTCCAATCACAATGGGAGTTTTACTCTCCAGTATGGTATTAAATTTCATCGCCCACATGTTACGTTGGTTTCTTGAACCTCTGTCTCTTCATAATTTTCTTAAGCTTTTTCTGCTTAATTACATGTTAAACACTAAAAAAGCTTTGTTGATGATGGATTTTTGTGGTTGTTCATTTATGATTTTAATTATTCTGTAACATGTGATTACACGAACATGAAATGGATTTTAATCAACTTCTCAGTTGCTTCAATATTATATTTGAGTAACTATCTATATTCTCCTAAATACTGTATTCTAAATGGTTCTTCGCGTTAATATTATGGTTATCTGTGCCTTCTATTGTACGGTGATAGACCAGATGTTAAGTTAGGCGTAAACATTGCATAATTCTAAAAGTAATCCACATACCTTAAGTTGAACAGATACATAATGCAAAATTTAGTATCTATTAAGACAATCTCTTTTTGTGACTTTGTAGGCAGTGTACTTAAGTAGCTATCAGGTTATTGGAACAATTCTTTTGCTCTGGTATCTGAAATGTTCTTATACCATGGAGTTTAAGAACATTTCAGATATAATATTGTTAGTTGTCTATCCTTGGAACACAGCATGTGGTTGTTTCTGTTAGACCATAGCATGTGACTTGCCAATGCTCGCTCTCTTCAAATTTTCAGAATCTTACTCGCACCTATTTGGAGTTGGGCTATGAACAGTTTTTAGTATCTGCTTCTGATTTTCATATGTTCACAGATTTTCACCTTCTTCCTTTCAGAGGAAACTGTTGACGAACACAATACCTGTCACTGAAAATTCAACAGAAGTTGGAACTAAATAGCCAGCGTCAGAAGAAGTAATGAATGGAACAGTTTGTAAACATAAATACATTGACTCATTTTATAGAAGGGTAAAATGAAGTTATGCTGCTAAGTGCTACAGCCAGGAGTTTTGTTGTTTCTGATTTTAAAACTTTCAAGACTTGCCTGCTGGCGTGGTAGGTGGATGGAGTTTGCGATGGCACTGAAGATTAATAAAAAGGAAACAGGAAGCTTGAGTTATGATCCCTAGTTTCACTTAAACTTGGATTTCATCTGGTACATCAAGAGACTAGTTTTACTGTTGCTATGTTCCTTGCGAAGCTGGTAGCCTTGTTCCTACATTTTTTCTTTAGCTTCGCACAAAAATGCAGACCGTTTAATGTATTTCGAACTTACATATTTATAATTTACTAATGTATCAATGAAGAGTTTCTGGTCTGTTTGCTTTCTTAACGGGAAATTTTTGTTCGAAAGTGTCATTTGACAATTTGCACTACTTTAGATAATGGATATCATGTAACTCTTGTTATTATATTTCAAAAGTGTAATGTTAGATGTTCTTATTTTTAGATTATTATTCGATTATTTCATTATACTACTTAATGATGGCACACCACTTGCTGATTTTACTGCCTATCGTTAAGCACTGGGAACTCTTCAGTGCCTTTCCGTTTCATGGTTAGAAAATTTCTCAATTCATGTAAAGTTCCAGTTTTTTTGTTGGCAAATGGTGAAAAGATCACTTTGACACTTGAAAGGCCATGAACTCCTCATAAAACGACAAGAACAACCCTCTATCACCGCCTTCTCATTTGCAGGTTAGGTTGTAAAGAAGGATGATTATACTTCTATTATTGCTTGCACCGCAGGTACTTCTATTGTGATAATAGCACTGGTACCTATTTTTATGCCAATTCTGCTTTCATAATCTCATGAAACATATGGATTCGGCTCTAATCAAATTTTGAGGACTCGAATTTGAGACCTAACTTGAAAGATTTGAATAGTCCAGTCGATCATTCAGTGTTATTTTGGATGGTCCATTCGAGAGCCTTCATCAATTAATATACAAACAAGGGAAAATTGACAGTCATGTTGTCCACAGACTAGATCTACGAACTGACCTTTCTTCGCCCGGTGACTCCCACTACTGGAGGCGTCAACAAAACCAATCCCTAATTTGGGTGGTTTTGATAAATCACGAAAGACGCAGATGGATTTCTTAATCGTAAGCGCATCGACTATAGTTGCAAGAAAGTCTATCTTGTTTTAACTAAAGTGTCGTCGTCAGATTGTATATTTGGAACTTCATTTGTAAATCTACTCTTATTCAATGAAAAAGAGAAATTCATAATATAGAGAAAACTGATCAGTATTTTGTTCTTTGATCAACTTTTTTTTTTAAGAATGTAAGTAATTAAATTTATTCAAAAGATGAAAATTACATAGTGTATCTAGTCACATCTGCTGAGAATAGAGCTCATACAAACTTAAAGCAACTACAAAGCTTTTAATATGATTGGAAAAGAATTGTTGACTAGAATTGATCATGATTGTCATCCTTAGTTCAAGTCAGAATTGCCTCCAATTGTATTCCTTATAATCTTCAGCTTTTCCAAAGATTTTGGTATTTCTCGTCTCAAAATATTAGCTTTGAAGATCCTTTGGTTGTCGCTAGTACTCCATCTCAATCTATTAGCCCAAGCCAAGCAATTCATCTGGCTAAAATTCTTGTCTTCTAATTCAAAGACGTTTAGAAAAACACTCTATAGTTGTTTGGTACGAAGACACTTGAAGAACTTTTTTTTTTGGATTCGAGGAAATCCCGTAGGCGGGCTAAGCGGGCACACCTCTCTGAAGGCTCAACTGACACACCATCCCACAGGCGAGTCAAGCGGGCGCACCTCATTATTGAGGACCAACTAGTTCTCCATCTACAGGTAAAACCCTGACTGCCCCAGACTCTTACAAGAGGGGTTAGCATGGAATCGAGCTTAGGACCTAACCAAAGTCAAGCCCCGCTCTCAACTATCGAGCCACATCCCTTAAGGGCCACTTGAAGAACATGCGATATACTAATTCAGGTTTCTCTAGAGCATAAACAACAATTTTTGTTTGGAATTTCAAACTTGTTACTATCCCTAGATCCCAATTTCTATAGTGCTACTAACCATAAGATGAAAAATTGAGCTAAAGCAATACGTGATCCCCATATCAACTTGTGAAGTGGAGACTTGACGACAGAGCCTAGCAAAAATTGTTTATAGGACTAAGTTGTAAATTTGTGAGACTTATGAAGCTACTATTTGATTTCATCTTCTATACCTGATTAGGAGAATATGAGGGGCACTACTCAACAATTGATTCGATTCCTCTACACATATGGAAAGGCCAATGCCAACTGTTGTTTCGAATTAATGTCTGCATTCAAAATCTTCATGGATAGATCTTTTTAAAGCTTTAAACAGTTGAGTGTTACATAAAGCCCTAAGACATGTCAATTATCAAACCAAAATGATGCACTTTTCCCATTTCGAACATAATGTTTGATATAAGGGTCATGAAAGATCTCATATGTAAAATTTGTTAAAGTTGTAAGATTGAGAAGAAGTTTGAGAAGTAGATCATATGTTATTATGCTTAGTATGAAACATGTGAACCTATAGGCTTTCTTTATCCTGGCACATCCTCTAAAGCCTTTTTTGTGAACAAAGTCCTACTAATTCTACTAGCTGCATTGATTCCCAGTCCTCCACACTACTTAGGAAGACATATAACGCTCCATTTAACTTTGAGAATTTTTGACATACCGCGTCTTAACACTACTCAAAATAACTAGACCTATAACTATAGCAGTGGTGAGTCTCGGTCAATCTCACAGAGAGTGTTCGATTAGCTTTCGTAATGAAAAGAATTGGTGTTTAGGTTGGGGGTTAATAATATAATAAAATGAAACTAAACTAATTAAAACAAATTCAAGAAAACATTAAAAAATGAATAAAAGTTATGAATGCATTAAGGACCTAGTCATTGATTCAATCTCGGCCTACACTTAATCAAACATATTTTTTTGAATTGTTATTCTCATACTTTTCCTATCAACTATTAATGGTAGGTTTATGATAAGCTTTATTAACCTTGATTTTTCCTTAAGTCGTGTTTAATTAAGAGACACTCCTTAATTAAACCTAGCCTTCAAACAACCTAGGATAAGTTATCTAGATTTAACTGGATAGTTGCATTACGAATTAGTAAAACAGATCAATCAAGGCAACAATACAAGCTCGGGTTATTTAACCTAGATTACGTTATCCTTAATGATTCGACACTAATAAAAAAAATACAACAATTATAGATTGTATCTCTAATGATCCAAAACCATTAGCTACTACGAATGAATCTCAACATAACAATTACGGATTATATCGAAGATTCTAGCAATACCTGAACACAACAATTACATATTGTGTTCAAAATTTGAGTAACGTGCTCACACATAAATAATCAAACGAGAGAAAGAATAAAGATCATTTATACATGAAAACCCAGATCTATAAGCATAGGATAACATAATTAATCCCTAGGAGAGAAAGAAGAACAAAAACAATGAAAGATACTTAACCGAGTTCTTTGGCATTGAGGTCACCTTTAAATTGGTGTCGGGAAGTTTAACTTTTCATAGCCTACTTGGGTCTCCGACGGCATCAATTTTTGCCTCTCATTCTTCTCCAGAAACATCCAAATGTTTCCTCCAAATTTTCATAACATTTCTGCCATAAAAACGATGTATTTATACTCAAAATTAGGTTTTAGGGTAAGCTGGTAGCATTTCATTGGTGTGCATGGTGGTGTCATGCCTTTTACAAATAAGTCATAGGCATGACTAACATGCTTACGCCTATGAGTTTTATGTCATGGTCATGAGTCATTTCCAACACTCTTCATCTTGATCTTTTCAACACATACTCATCATCTTTATGCATTTTCTTGTTTCTTCTTGTTCTAATCATTCTCATTTTTTCTCCTTGAAGACAAATGATTGTTAATCTTAAAAAAATAGCTCAAATATTGTTCTTTTGACTCATTTTAGCTCTTTTGCTTCCAAATTGTACCTAAAATTAAATATGAACTAAAGTGAATGTCTTAAGCATATCATATCATTATTCACTAAATGTTATGGAATGAATGTATAATCAGTTAGGCACATATCAATTTTCTCCACACTTATCTTTTGACCATCCTTAGGAAAAGTATCAAAATCTAAGTCATAGACCCAAACATTTATTCATTTCCCATATTTTTCAAGAATATATAATCATTGTTGGACCTCTATTTTTAAGTAGAATTTAGAAATAAGAAATGAAATTAATTGAGTATTTTTGTATATGAACTTTGGTAGAGATGTATTGCACAATGAGAAAAAGAATTGATAGTGATGATGAATTTGAAAATTGAGTGGATTAGAAGGGGTTATAAAAGTTTAAGTGAATGAGTTGATTGAAAGGGAAGTTTAAAAATCAAGAAATGAAAAGAAAAGGGTGAAAATTTGAAGAATTAAGAAAATTGACTTTTGGAGATAGACAGCTTAAATTGAGAGTTGACCTTTTGTAGGCAAAATTTGAGAGACTGGTCTTCTTGAAACTTATAGCTTATATTAAGAGCTTTCTGTCGCCATAAAGTTTGATAGTTTTTGATATCGGGAGTGAAAGTTATGAACGGTCAAAGTTAAGTACTATTTTGTTTTGGTTTAGGTTGACTTTTATTTGACTGAAACTTTGACTGAGAAATTGACCTAATTAGAGGTTGAATTAGCCATTAAGTTCTTCATGAAAGTTGAAGATTTTGATTTGATCTTTATTTTAATATAAAGTATAGAATTTTTCGATCAAGGAATAATAAGTTATGATTTTTTTCAAGTTTCTGTTATGGTTTTAGCATGATTATTAGAGGACATAATTTTTGATTGGAAAATTGACTTCCTTAGAGGTCAAATTGATTTTTATATCTTCTATGAAAGTTGTAGGTGACTTTCTGATCTTCGTATTGATATAAAATATGATGTGTTTGGACTTTGAAGTTGAAAGATAGAATTTTTCAAAGTTTGAGTTACGACTTAGGGCATTTTAATTTGGATAAAATCTTTGATGAGAAATTTGATCACATTAGAGGTTGAAATTGTTTTTGATTTCTTCATAGAAGTTATAGAGCTTCCTTCAAGCTTTCTATAGAGACCAAATTTGTCACATTTGCAGCTCGGAATTAAGAGTTACAAATTTTGGAATTTTCAGATTTTTTATGAATATTTGTGAAAAAAAGAGAAAAATATTTGGGTCAGGGCTGCTTGCACTCGTGAGCGGCATCGTTCGCACTGCTCCCATTGCGAGCGCTGGGTGCGAGCCGCTCGCCCTCGCGAGCGCTCGAGAGGGCGAGCGCGCGCACGCTCAATGCGATGCCGTCTCTTCTTGCTGCGATGTCAGTTCACCTGTGCTTCTCGCCCGCACGTGACGTCATTTTGCTTCAGCTTTTTTCCTTTGCGTGCGACAACGCCGTATTGCTTCCCTCACACGTAAAACGCTATCGTTTTGGGCCTCCTCTGATTTTGTTATTTTACTTCCAAATTCGACCTTTGTTCACTCTTTCGCTTATATCTTTTCCGTCCGACATCCGATTGACTTGATTATTGAAGTGTTAGATTCTTAAGACAATTATCTACATCCTCATAGAAAATTTGTAATTTTATGATATTAAAATTAAGGGTGATTAATTAAATCAAAGTGAGTGAGATAATTTTCTAAACATGGTTCAGTCTTTTTGCAAAATTCGGGATCTATGGTGATCCGATTGAGGTGATTCTTAAGGCAAACTAAAATTGAGACATGGGCTACAAGTAATATTAAGAAATGAAATTTCAATTTAGCCCCTAAGCCTTTCAATTTCTGAATTTAATTTCAGATTAGTGTGCAGTCATGGATTAGGAACATTTGAGAGTAATTTGGCTATAACTTTTGATCTGGTAATCCAAATGAGGTGATTATTGATTTGGATTAAACTAGAGAAATATTGATACAATTGTTATGAAGACATATAGTTTTAATTTTGTGATTTAGAATGTAAATATTTGGATGGAAATAATCGTGTTGGAAAATGATTTAGCTTAAGACATGTCTGAAATGTTTTGAGCATAACCTTTGGTATAGTGCTCCAAATTGATGATTTTGTGAAATTATGAAATTAAGACAATAAGGAACAATTCTATAGAAGGAAGGTTTGGCTAATTCCTTCAAATTGATGATTAGAAATTATCCTAAAGTAGCATGAAGTTAGGGGCATATTGGGAAGTCCACTTAGAGACGTAAGTTACAAGGCTTTTAATGGAGGGGAAAAAATGGTCATTAGCCATTCATTAATGACATGGAAATAAGACAAAAGAGGTGGCTGTCATTTTATTTGAGAGGAAGCCCAAAACTTGTGAAAGAAAAGAACAAAAGGAGAAGAGAAAGAAAGGAGGAGAGGAGATTTCGGATGGGTGAAGGGAGGAAGAAGAAAAATGAGTAGGGTTTCGAATTTTCCTTGGGTTTCTAGAGAAATTTGGAGTAGATTCAAGGGGAAAAGAAGGAAGAGGATGAAAGCTTCCTTTGGAGCTTTAAAAATCCGAATTTGGAGAGAAGAAGAGGTAAGAGAAAAGTTTTAAGCTTTGAGTTTTTCTTGAATTTTTGGTTTAGAATCATGGAAAATAATATGGGTTTGTGTATTATGAAGTCAATTTTGGTGATTGCTAAGTATTATGGGTTTAATTTTAGTTGGAAATTAATTAGGGTTATGCCCAATTTTGTGAATTGGGGATTTTGGAAATTTGTGATTTAGATAGGTTGAATATATGTGGAATTAGTATTTCCTAAGCTGAAATTGAGAAATTATGTTATTTATGATGTTGAAATTGGATGAAATTGGTGTAGGAAATTTTCAATTGGGAGAATAAAAGAAGAAATGGTCAAATCGAAGCTAGGGACAAGCTTCCAGTATTGATTCGAGGTGGGTAGTGTATTTATATTTTGAATTATAAGCTAAGTATGTGGTTTTTGAAAAATCAAGAAACAAAGATTTACAAATTATTGTTTATATCAATGTTTGCAAATTATGATTTTTGATCGATTAAATTCAATGCTTCTGGTATGATTGTAAGATATGGAAATAGCTAAGAATTTCATTATTATTCAAATGTTTCAAATAATTTGTAAAATTAATGACTTCATTGTTTGAATGAAAGGGAATTTTATTGTGATTTATGACTTTGAAACATTACAAAATTATTGCACTCTTTGTTATGGATTTATTGTTATGTGCTTTTTGAAAATTGTGAAATTTGTAAATTTATGTATTGCAATTTGTTTGATGTGATAAGGTATGAATACCAAGCTTTCGAAATTTGCCTTCGGACAATTTGCTTTTCAAGCCTGAATGTGTGTTACATGGGTTTGGTTAGGTCCCTTAAGTAAAGTCAGTGTATTGGTCTATTTTTTTTTATAAAAAGCTTCTCCTGCCTACCCGTTAGTGGCACTGGAGCTCCGCTATCGGACTCCCATAAGTCACGGCTACACTGGACCGCTATGTGAAAAAGTGTAGTACATTCCGTTCACGTTTGCACAGGACCGACCCAAACCGTTTGAAGTGTTATGTGACTTTGATTTTGTTCTTTATGTGATGCAATTATTATGTGATCCATTCATGTTCTCAATTTTAGTTTTGATTTGTAAAAAGTTTCGGAGTTTCGAGTACTAATGTTGGGCCCCGAAAATTTTTTATTTTATTTGAATTAATTATTTATTTAATTATGGATTTATTCGTTAAATTATTTTTATTTTGCCTTAATTGAT
>JANIHY010000003.1:29255629-29270635 GCA_027479065.1 Erythroxylum brevipes
GACTTATCGGTGCTGAATGCGTGTAAGTCGACTTACTCATTGTACAAGTCGACTTGTACACGACTTACACTTACATATCATTCATAACAATTTCAACTACCAATTGGAATTTATCAAACTCCCAACCTCAATTCATTTGACTCTTCATATTCATCTACATCTCAACATTAATAATTCTTATCTTTCTTTTCCATAATATCTTACTTATTTATATATATATATATAACGACAATTCATGTTCAAAGTTCATCAACTCAAGTGAAAATTTCTTCAAACATATCTAAATCCAACTCAACTTATATCATCCATATAAAATTTGTATTTCATCAACATCATAAGATAAGTGTTTACAAAGCTTAAATGACATCTCATGCCACAATACATCATCAATATCAAAATCCAAAATACAAAAGATGCAAGACTCAATAGTTCTCGAAAAGTGTCTAAAGTCTTGCTTTTACAAAATCTAACTTCAAATACAAAAATATGCATAATCTAAATGAGGCATTGGCTCTTGATTTCTCGATCTCATTCTTTTCACCTGAAGATGGGACAGAAAGGGAGTAAGCTTAAAAGCTCGTGGGTAACAAGTTTATAACTAATAGCAAGCAAAACTATTTAAAAAGTTCATTGCCATAGAAAATCCTTATTTAATTGTAAAATACATGTTACTCAAAATTCTCGTCATGAAATCAAATTCGCAATCAACATAAATTATGCATCCTTCAACTTGTTCACAAAAAATAAACACATAAATACATCAAAATGGTTTAGGTGGATCCAAAAACAGAACGTACTACACATTTTCACGTAGCGGTCTTGTGTAGCCGTGAACTTAGGGAGTCCATGAAGGAGCTCCATGTCATTAGCGAGCAGGCGGGAGAAGCCTTTTGTCAAATTGCACTTGACTTAACTTAGGGGACCACTACAAACCCACATAACATGTAATTCATGACTTGAAAACAGATTGCCCCAAATGGCACATTTCGTAAACATGATTTTCCTTAAACATCTTGCCACAAAGGCACATTTCAGGAACACAACTTTTCATAAACATGAAATATCTCATATACATTTCACCATAATTTCACAATTCATCAACCAAATTCATACAGAAAATTTCAAATCATTCAAAAGCAGTAAATGCAAAAATTATAAAGCAATTTGAAATCATTTTATTCTCTTGACTTAAAGGAAAACATAATGGCTCATTATTCAATTATAAACATGAAACTCACCTTATTTCGCTTGAGAATCCAAACTCAATTATTTCCTTCCTCTTGCTCTTGGATAAGGTTTCTCTTGATTTCCTAAATCAAACCAATTTTTCATTCAATTCCAATTCAACAAAAATCCTTAAAACTTCAAAATCACAACAAATGAAATCAACACAAATCAAACTCAAACCTAACCTACCTATAATTCATCTAGGCTAGAAAACCCAAAACCTAGCTTAGAAACCCTAAAATCAAATGGGTTCCCCTTAAACCATCTTCTTTCTCCATTCATCCCCACAAAAAACCCTATCTTTTCTACTTCCTTTTTCAAACCAAACAAGAAGAAAATAACATGGAGATTACCTTAACAATATGATTTCTCCCCTTCTTTCTTCTTCTTTCTTCCTTTTCTCTCTTCTTCCATGATTTTCTCCTTCTTCTCTTCTTTCTCTACGTTTTTTTCTCTCTTCCCCTTTGCTTTTTACGACACCTTCTCTCTTCCTCTTCTTATTTCAAGACAACATTTTAGTTGTCTTTCCCATTTTTCCCCTCATTTAAGGGGTCTTTCCATATTTACCTCCTTTGTCTTTATAACTAACATCTTATACTTCTAACTTCTTGACTAATTATCATGGAAAAATTGAAGGAATTTGATAGCACTTCCTTCTAGAAAAATGTTCCTCGTTGTCTTAATTTTCCAATGACACTAAAATCATTCAATTCGGTTCAGTACTCTGAAAGTTATACACCAAACATTTTCGAACTGTTCTTATGCTGAAACAATATGCTATACTCAAATTCCACCCAAACATTGACTTTCTTAAAAAATGAATTAGAACCCAATTTCATCAGACAATTTGTAACCCTATTTCTCTAGTTTAATCCAAATCAAGAATCACCTCATTCGGATAACTAGAAAAAAAGTTATGACTAAAATACCGAAGCATACTTAATGATCATGTTTCAACTTATAACTTCCAATATTTCACATATAACCCATCTTGTCCTAACTATCCTTTCCACTTCACTTCAAATGCAAGAATTCTTCTTTTCTTTACACGTGAATAATCGCCAAAATTTCTCATTTCATATTTCTACATTCCAAGAAAAGTTCGAGTCCAACATTATTTAACTGCCATAAAGCAGCTCTTCGTTCTTCACTTTCTTGTTCTTGTTTCTATGAAGCTACATCTTCGCCAATGAATTCTTTATAAATTTCACTAAATATTACTTGAAAAACTTGTACATTGTCAATAGAGAGCAAATAGGTAGTGGTATTTTTTATTCTTTCTTTGTTATCTAAGAGAAAATCTAAGACGATTCTAGTTTTTTTTATAAGTAATAAATTTCCATAGTAGATTTTTGTTGTCTAATCCTTCAAAAGGGTTTTCTATATGAATAATTATTTGTAACTTATTAGCCCATTCTAATAACACAATCTAAATTAAGTATTTTGTCAGGTCCTAATGTTATATGTTTTGGTATATATTTATAAAGAAATTTTCTAATTTTACTTCCTTTGTGATAATATCGAAATTGATTTAAATTATCAGTTTCTATTGGTCGAGTTTCCCATTGATAGGAATGTTGTCGGTCCTTTTGTCTTTCTTCACTAGCAAGACTACTTTTTGGTTGTTTTTCATTATTTTTATATTTGTCAACGTATAATTCTTAATCTGATTCATACCCATAGATAATTTCATCTTTATCAGAAATAGGATTTAAGTTTTCTCGAGAAGGTGTTAAGGTTAATTTATTTACTAATTGAGTTATTTCTTTAATTGTTGTTTAATATCTTTTTCTATATTCTCCATGGCTGGACTAATGAGGTTATATGCCTGTTAACAAGCTCTGATACCAATTCGGAGGGGTGTAGCTTTTCTACCAATTTTTCTACTTTGTTTACTAATTTTTCTAAATTTTCCTATATATTGACTATTGTTTCTTTATTTTGTATATTATCTTTTACTAATTGTTGTATTATCCTTGTGATATTCATTTGTTTTTTTAAAAGTTCATTGACTTGAATTTCTATTTGTAATTGTTTTTCTATTACTTCAATCATATATTGACTTACGCTCATAGAGTATTTTTTATATGTGTAGTTAATTCTTGCAATTGATTTTTTATCATTAATAATTCTATAGAGGGTTTGAAGTACCCTGACTACAAGCTATAACTTTTAGTTCAAGTGGTATCAGAGCTCTGGATATGGGCCTAGTGCAACCCCTGGATATGGGCCTAGTGCAACCCCCACGTCTCGTGTTCGAGTTGTAGAACAACCACTGCTTCCAAACCACCTTGAAGTTGTACAGAAGCGTGGTGGGTTATAGAGGGTTTGAAGTACCCTGATTACAAGCTATAGTTTTTAGTTAACCTTTTTTGTAAAAGTTACAGAGTTCTCTCAATTTGTTCTGTTGATACTGTTAGAGATCGGATACTTGTGCGGCTACGGTGGTTGAAACAGATCAGTTTTGGAAACGGCTACGGTGGTTGATCAACAAGATAAAGATTAAGCTTCGAAATAAAGTACGAATTAAATCTTCGCTTTATTATAATTCGTGTTAATCATTTTATAGAATTAAATAGATTTTGATTTTCGAGAAATTAAAGGTTACAAAAAAATTTCGTAATTATTCCGATCTCGACTCGATTTTTCAACAGTGGTCTTGAACTAAAAGCTATAGCTTGTAATCAGGATACTTTGAACCCTCTATATCCCACCACATTTTTGCGCAACTTCAAAGCGATTCGGAAGCAGTGGTTGTGCTACAACTCGAACACAAGACATAGAGGTTGCACTAGGCCCATACCTGAAGCTCTAATACCACTTGAACTAAAAGCTATTGCTTGTAGTCAAGATACTTGGAACCCTCTATGACCTAAATAAAAATGAATAAAAATCTCTAGTACACGCAATAATTATATGATACTTGAATAGTTTTATATGGCACGTAAAAGGATATGGTAATTCTTCCCGTGAGTAAAGAATCAAGCTACAGTACAAAGAGGCACTGGGCTTTATCTTTCTTGTCTGGTGAAGGATAAGAAGCTGCTATACCAAATACTTCTGATTGTTTTAGGGTGAGATCGAATCAAAGCCCCCGTGTGCTTCAGCCTTGAACATTAGAGCACCACTCGTTTAATGTTGCTACATAGCATTAGTTGCAGGGTTAGTTGTAGGGTTACGTGAGAAGATTAGTCTCTTCCTTCTGGTAAGTCGGGTAACATAACTTCTTCTTCTTCTTTTCCTTTTCTGCTTATATTTTGTTGTATGATTTTAGCATTTTCGAATCAACTTGTGCTTAAAAGAATGGTCCAAATAAAGAGTAACGATGAGGAGTTACTTCTCCTTGCATCCCTAATCTCACTTGAATAATATAACTGATATGATGATCGACTACAAAAATCACATTCTTTGGATTGTCAGTTAATTATCCAATCAGTTGAAACTTATCATGTTTACCTTTCAAAATAACACTTTCTTCTAATTAACTTTGTCCTTCAGACGGAATCCAAGATGAGAAGATAATGATAACAATAATAACTAGAAGAGAGGACCCATCACAAATTTATAGTAGAATAAGGTAGACGTGTGGTAGGCCCTACAACGCAGTGATCTCACAGATGTGTCGGCAATGGAACTCTGACCTTGTCCTTCGTTTTAGCCTTTTTGCCTGTCTTTCACAAATCATTGGCAACTGTTTATTGTTGTGATTGGAATCTTTACAACCTTTTATTATTCTAGACATCGTAGCTAGATATCATAACTACTTGAACAGTAAAACATTTGAGTTAAGAAGTTAATTACGGTGTTGAGGGAGCAAGTTTTTTAAATATTCATATTTCGCATAATAATAACTTATCCAATTAATGAACTGTCCAACAACATTCGCCGCAAAATAATCACTCCCCTCTGTCCCTATTGTAGCTTTTAGAAAAACATGCTCGAGAATCTCTCTGACTGTAATTCCACCATATCCTCTTCTTTGAAAGCTGTCAAGAACTTGGTTGCTTCCAACAGCTAGCGTATTAAATATGCGTTGTTGACCAGTAGCACATAAGCAGACAAATCTACTTGCAGGTAATCTGGCCCTTCATTGAAGTTTAAGACAATTGAACCATCTTGGAGTAATATAACACGCTTGAAAGACCATAAAATTATTAAGGAACAAGTCTTAATAAGGCCTTGTTCACTAAAAAACATAAATTTGGGCTTAATTAAATCAACATAACCAGCCCACTTGTTGACTGCATCTTAATTATGTAGATTAGGCTTCCTTCAAACCCATGCATGATGATCAGCCTTGTATCTTGGATTCCAAGCTTGGTTCACCATGTACAAAGTCTTGTCCAACATCTTGTACATGAAGATAAGTAATTAATCTTGGTAATGCCTTAGCACCTTCAATAACAACCTCCTTTTCTTACATCTCTATGATTAATCCTTGTAAAGCTTCTTTCATTTGTTTTGTTCTTGCTTTAGTCATTGGACCTCAAATTCCTTGCAATGGGTCTTAAGAAAATTTGCTAACATCAATTGGAGTCATTCGGTCGGTATCTTGTTCCCCATCATTCCACCCCTCCTTGAAAGGATTCGTCCTCGAATCACCTACATCAAACAAAGATAAATAAGCAATATTAAAAGTAGCACTAACATTACCATAGAAGCTTGACATATTGAGCTTGTAGGTGTTGTCATTGATCCTCTCTAAGACTTAAAAAGGTCCATCTCCTCTAGGCTGCAATTTGGACTTCCTTTATGTGGGAAATTGCTGCTTCCTCATGTGCACACATATCTAATCTCCAAGTTCAAAAACAACTTTTATACACCCTTTATTAGCTTGTTTTGCATATTGTTCATTTTTCCGTTCAATATTGGCCCGAACCTTGGCATGTAAATCCTTCACAAAATTTTCCTTTTTTTGTTATCAAGATTAACATGTTTATCAGTAGGCAAAGGTAAAGGATTAAAGCCACATGCAATTTCAAAAGGTGAAAAGGAAGTAGTAGAATGAACAGACCGATTGTAGGTAAGCTCAATGCGTGGCAAACACTTTTCCCATCATTTTAAGTTCTTATGTATGATAGCACCCAATAAAGTAATGAGTGCCCTATTCACTATTTTAGTTTGCCCATCTGTTTAGGGATGTCCAATAGTAGAAAACAAGAGTTTAGTTCCTAACTTAGTCCAAAAAATGTGCCAAAAATGACTTAAGAATTTAACATCTCTATCACTAACAATTGTCTTAGGCAAACCATGTAATTGAACAACCTCTTTAAAAAACAAGTTAACAATATGTTTTGCATCATTGGTTTTAGGACATTTAATAAAATGAGCCATTTTGCTAAACTGATCAACATTAAAAAAATATGTTGTGCTTACCACTTTGAGACCTTCGTAAACCTATGAAAAAATCCTTAGAAATATCAATCCAAGGTTGAGTAGGCACAGGTAAAAGGGTATATAAACCATGCGGTTTTACTTTAGACTTTGCTTGTTTACATGTTATACACTCATAAGCTGATTGCACATCATATTTCATTTTAGGTCAATAAAAATGTTCATGCAATATATCCAAAGTCTTTTGGACTCCAAAATGCCTCATCAAATTGGCCCTATGAGTCTCACTAACACGTAACACACGAATAGAACCAGTAGGCACACAATTTATCTTTCTTAAATAGAAATCCTTCGTGCCTATAAAATTCACCAAACGCACACTTAGAACAAGCATCCCACACTTGGCCAAAATCATAATCAATTGCATACAATTCTTTAAGCAATGCAAAACCTAGTAGTTTAGTTTACAAAGAATTAATACGTACCTTCTAGACAATGCATCAACCACAACTTTCTCCTTTCCATGTTTGTAGTTAATGATACAAGGAAACATTTCTGTGAACTCCAGCCATTTGATAGGGATTTTATTCAGCATCTTCTAGACAATGCATCAACCATAACTTTCTCCTTTCCATGTTTGTAGTTAATGATACAAGGAAACATTTTTGTGAACTCCAGCCATTTGATAGGGCTTTTATTAAGCTTACCTTGGGATTTCAAAAACTTTAAATTCTCACGATTGGAATGAATGATGAATTCCCTTAGCCACAAATAATGTTTCCATGTTTTAAGAGTCCTTACTAATGCATACAGTTCTTTATCATAAGTAGGATAACTCAATATTTCCCCATCTACCTTTTCACTAAAATAAGTAATTGGTTTAAATTCTTACATCAATACAACACTTATTCTAATTCTAGATACATCACATTCAACTTCAAAAGCTTTATAGAAATTGGGCAAACACAACAAAGGTGCATTAGTTAGCTTATCTTTTAATATATTAAAAAATCGATCATGCACATCATCTCACTTAAAAACAACATTGTTTTTAACAAGTTCATTCAAAGGTGTAGCAATAGAACTAAAGTCTTTAACAATCTTCAATAGAAACTTGATAGACCATGAAAACTTCTCAACTCATTTACATTCTTAGGTGTAGGTCAGTCCCTTATCGCCTTTACCTTCTCTTCGTCAACAATAACACCCTTTGAATTAACAACAAGTCCAAGGAACATAACAAATTATGTGCAAAATGTACACTATTAAGATTAGCATACAATTGGTTCTTTCTTAATACACTAAAAGCAACATGTAAGTGTTCCACATGATTATTTAAATTTTTGCTGTAAACTAAAATATCATTAAAGTAAACTACCACAAATTTTCCAATGAAAGCACACAAGACATGGTTCATAAACCTCATAAAAGTACTAGGTGCATTAGTTAAACCAAAGGGCATTAATAACAACTCATACAATCCATATTTAGTTTTAAACATCTTTGTCCATTCATCTCCTTCCTTATATAAATTTGATAATAGCCATTCTTTAAATCAAACCTAGAAAACAAACACGAGCTATGTAATTCATCAAGCATATCATCTAATCGAGGGATAGGATGTCTATATTTAACTATTATTTTGTTTATGGCTCGGTAATATACACATATGCATCATGTTCCATCTTTTTTTGGGACTAAGCTTACGGAAATTGAATATAGGATAAAACTTTCTTGCCCAAATCTTTGTTTGCACCAGGTCATCAACTTGTCGTTGTATCTCATTTGTTTCCTCAAGATTGGCTCTATAGGCAATTCAATTAGGAATAACAATCTTGGGTATGAAATCTATTTGATGTTCAATGCCTCTTAAAGGTGGTAGTCCATATGATATCTCTTCGAGAAAAAGGTCCTCAAACTCCTATAACAAAGAAAAAACCATACTAAGCAAAGTAGGGTTAACATCATTAGTAGAAAAATAGACATCCTTGTACATAAGTACGAGTAATGGCTGCTTGTGAACATGGCACCCTTAACCTCACTTTTTCTAGCAATTACATTTAATTTCTTACTTTTCTCCCTTTCTTGAACACCTCTATTTTGATTTTTCCTCTCGGACTTACTCTTTTTCTTTCTTTCGTTTGTTTTTTACTTTCTTTTTCTTTTCCTCTTGCTTAGTAATTTGATTTCCTCTCATTTTATACTCATTTACTATCCTAATTTGATCCTTATGAACTTACAAGGGTTTAAGAGGGGTTAGTATAATGGTTCGGTTATTAAATACAAAAGAGTAACAGTTCGTGTACCCATCATCATATCTAAACTTCCTATTAAATTGCTATAGATGACCTAATAAAATGTGTCCAGCATGCATTGGTGCCACATTACAAAGAACTTCATCTCTATATTTTCCAATAGAAAAAGACACTAAAACTTACTTTGCCACCTTAATTTCTCCACATTCATTTAGCCATTGCAACTTATATGATTTAGGATGCTTGAAGGTATCTAATTTCAGCTTATTTCCTAACAAAGTAGTGGCAATGTTAATATAGCCTCCACTATTAATAATCATGCTATAAACCTCGTTTTCAATATGGCATCAAGTGTAAAATATGTGCTCTCGTTGCTCCCCTTCATTTTCATCCTTGGACTGAATATTTAGGGCATGCTTACAACCAGCATATCTTTATGTACAAGTTCTTCAATATTAACATCTGAATAGTCCTTCAATGATGGCATTTCATCACCATTTGAACCAACACACTCTACATCACCATCCTCCAACACAATCATATCCCTTTTGTTTGGACATTAAGAAGCAATATGTTCAAGCCCTTGACACCTAAAACACTTAATATCGTGAGATTTAAGAGAAGATTTAGTTTCAGTTTCACCTTTAAAAGCAGCAACCAAATCCTTTGGCTTTGCATCTCCTTTCGATTTCAAGGCTGAGTTGGTGTCTTTGTCTTTCCAAGTTAACTTCTAAGAAGAGTTAGAAGTTGAGCCTGATTTTCTTGATTTTTGTTGTTTCTCAACCTTAATGGTCTTATATAGCAATTCCACCATCTCCATATAGTGTTGTAAGTCTACCACATCAACAGTATCTATCTTTAAACCACCTATAAATCTTTCCATTGTTGTCTCTCGATCATCCTCTATGTTTGTTTTAATCATGTCCACCTCCATCTTTTTGTAGTATTCTTTTACACTCTTAGACCCTTGAACTATCCTTTGCAACTTTCTATGCAAATATCTATAGTAATGGCTAGGTATAAATCTCTTATGCATTACCATCTTCATTTCTTCCCCTGACTGAATTGGTCTCTCACCATTCCTCCTTCTATTTATCACTAATTGATCCCACCAAATACTTGCATAATATATGAATTTGATAGCTGCAAGTTACACTTTTTTCTCCTCAGAGTAGTTATGGCAGTCAAATGTGTGCTCAACCTTTCTTTCCTAGTCCAAATAGAGCTCGGGATCATTATGTCCTTGAAAGGTCGGAATCGTCATCTTTATGCTGCCTAAATTGTTGTTCGTTTTAGAAAAGTCTTTTTTGCCTCTTCTGGAGTTGGAATCTTCATACTTTGATTCATCTTCCTCTTCCTCCTCAAACACACATCTCCTAATGGATTTTGAAGCTGATAAAGTTTGCAAATCATTCAACCTAGTGTTTAACTTCTTAAATTGTTCATTGACGGCCTTCATGAATAGTTTAATTTTAAGTTTGTATTGCTCTCCTTCACTACTCATGTTTATAACCTGCAAGAAAAGGTTACTAGTAAAATAAAATAGGATCCTCACACACTCACTCATGTGTTTACACTCGAAATAATATAAGTTCCACTTTTGTTTCACTTTATTTTTGGCTTTTTATGATGTTGATCTCGCCATCATTCCTTTTTTTCCACTCAAGCCAGCCCTCCTTTTTATGTTCTTAAGATAATCAAGACTAACAAATCAAGAGGAGTAATCGGTTAGATGACGGCAAACCTTAAAAATCAGAACTTAAAAAACTTAGTTGAGGCAAACGGTAAACAAAAAGAAAATAATAATTACAGATTTAAGGAAACTAGATAACTTCAAGAGTAAGCAAAAGACATGCAAAAGAATGTATTAGAACAAAAAAAAAAAGAAGTGAGCAACTTGTAATTGCTCTATCACACATGAATTTTCTAACTAAGAGAGGAGCACGAAATTATTCAAGAATTACAAATGTTCAGGAATCAAATGACCAAACTTAGAAAAGGAAAGAAAATATCTTATGAATAATTGTCTTAGAATATGATTCTTTGATTACAAAAATGAATCAGATTGCAATCCTAATAGATTACTCAATGAGATTCAAGATACACAAACAAATTTATAACGTCTCTTTCCTTTTCTCCTTTTTTGTTTTGTTTTGTTTTATTTTATTGTTTTGCTTTTCTTAAAATGTGGTTTTCTTCTTCTTCTTTTTTTTAAAACGAAACTTAATCCAAGTGAAAAGAATGATCTTAGCTTTAAAAGATAGCAACAAAAGACTAGCAATAAATATGAAACTAAACTTTGGTGAAAGAATGAACTATAATTGTAAATCACAAGGACTCCAACAAAGGGCAAAGGAAACAAATATGAAACAATGATAACAAAAGGATAAAAACCTGATTTCTACAAACCTAAGGCTCTGATACCAAATGATACGAACCTATTAGGTGACTTGCCTTAAGAACTTTTGATCCATTTGTTACCGATGCCTAGAATCTTATAAACAAGTTGAACAATTAGATTAGAACCTTAAGCAAGCTAAATCCTTAAAACGTCGATCTTAAGACGCCACAAAGGTGATTACTCCCTTGATAATTCAAATTTATATTCCACTAAGAACACAAAAGAACATGCAAAGCTTGCTGGAAAATAACTCAATTTTTATTGATAGTGATGATGACCTTGTAATACATTAGATGTCCCTTTAAATAGGCACCATAATATCCTAATCCTATAAGAAAAGGGTTTTCTTACCTAAGTAGGAAAGACCTAATCCTAATTCATACCTATGTAGAAAAGACCTAAATAAGATAGGGAATCCTTAATGTGAGGGTACAAGTTAGTCTTGAATGTGGATATCTCCTAAATTAAGGTAACATTATGATTTATCAAGATATGAATGAAACTAATAAGGAACAAGTCTTAATAAGGCTTTATTCACTCCAAAATACAAATTTGGGCTTAATTAAATCAACATAACCACTCCACTTGTTGATCGCATCTTAATTATGTAGATTGGGCTTCCTTTAAACCAATGTATGATGATCAGCCTTGTATCTTGGATTTCAAGCTTGGTTCACCATGTCCTAAGTCTTGTCCAACATCTTGTACAAGAAGATAAGTAATTAATCTTGATAATGCCTTAGCACCTTTAAGAACAACCTCCTATTCTTGCATAACAACCTCCTATTCTTGCATTGTTGGGCCCGGGTCCCGGATCCCCAAATCCCGAGGCGGCCCTTCGGGCTGCTCCGGCGACGAGCTCCCAAACATATTGGACCCGATCCCAACATCTATACCTAATTCGATTTACACATGTATTTTCGCACACAGTAAAACATACACAATATCGTTCCAATTAAACACCCCATAAACAAGGGGCTTTATGCCATTACAAATCCAAAGAAATCCAAACAATTCTCAAAATAGCATAATACATGTCAAAGTTTTGAATTCAAAATACATGAAAATGCTCCATGATGATATGCTTGGAGGGCCAACCAAAGTACTAACTTAATACAAAGCTCCTAACTATCTTGAAGTTTCGGATGCCTTGCAAGATCAACGATCGTCTCGTTCTGCACCTGAGGAGTGAAAAGTAATGGGTTGAACTACAAAGCTCAGTGGCTAATGTAATTATAGCCATCGGTAACTAGAACAAATTCCTACATATGTATGTATATATATTATATGTGTATATACATGCAACATTTTTAGCACTCACATACTAAACGTGTAACAACTGCAGTCAACATAATTCATTCAACTTACAAAACATATCACAAGTATGCTTTATATTGAACAGATTAAGTATGCAATGCACATCACACGGCTCAAGGGTTCCATGGAAACAAAAGGGAGTAACTGAAGTTTACACCCTGAACAAAATGAGTCCATTTGGAACTCATATGCCATAAGCGGGTAGCCGAGAGAAGGCTCTTGTCAACGTGCACATGACGAACGAAATGGTTCCACTCTCGCCCAAACAAAAGCACACAATCATGCTCAGAATCATTTTATCAGATGGTATGCTTTCATACTTTTCCTTTATTCAAAATGCCATGAACGAAGTCGAGGCATAACATGCTCAGAATTAAATTTTACTTCTATCATTTCTCATGCTCATACAAAGTACACGAAATCAAAATCCTTCAAATCTGATAACAAATGTTGTTTAAGCAATACATAACATATAACAAATATTCACACATAGGCAAGAATTTATCTAATCACACAATAACTATAAGTACATTACCCACCTAATATCGCTCGAGAATCCAACTAACTGATGTCCTTCCTCTTGCGATTGGGTCGGGTCGGCTTGGTTTCCTATAACAAACTAAGTTTCCATTCAATCAATTTTCAAAGGAAACATTGAAAAAGCTTGAAAATTGAAAGGACTAACACTAAAGTCTACATTCGACTTTCATCTAAAATTCCGAACCCTTAGAGGCTAATTCTGAACTTCCCTTCTTCATACAACTTGTAGCCATTTATCTCTACTTCACAACGAATCTGAAATCACCTCAAATTGACATCTAAAGCAAAAGATATGCCCAAAATACAAAAATTCACCTTTGCTGGAAACAGGGAGCTCGCTGCAGCGAAGCCCCGCTCGTTGTGGCGAACGAGCTGTGCTCACCGCGGTGTGCACCATTTTCTAGGACGTCGCGGCGTGCTCCTTCTCGCACGTCGCGGCGAATGTAAATTTGCACGTCGCGACGTTGCCTTGCTCGCACATCGCGATGAACATAATTTTGCACATCTCGACGAACTCGCACGTCGCGTCGTGTTCATACGCACGTCGCAACGTGCGGGCCTGGAGAACAACTCTGAACCCAAATTTTCCAGCATTTTCCAACTTCAATCCTTCCCTTAAGCACATTCATCACATCTAAACCTTGATTCAAGTCCCATACTACATTTCTAACCTATTAACACTTCAAAACCAGCCACAAAATCATCAACCCAAAGAAATCTATCCATTTTTGCCCTAAAATCCCTAAATCACCGATTCTAACACAAGCAACCCATCTTAGGGTTTAATCCAACTAAAACAAGATTAAATGAAGTAAAACTTACCTGGAAACACTTCGAATCTGTTGGAAATCACTAGGATCAAAACTCCCTTTTTCTTCTATTGGAACCCCCCCCCCCGGTGAGTAGCGTACCCGACGTCCTACGTGACATCTGGACGCGCATCTCACGAGGGAGGGATTCCTCACCACTAAGAAACCTCAAATTGAACTTAATGTTAATGTCATCCAAACAAATCTTGTTAATTTTACTCTAATTTTCTTTCAATAAAAATTAATCTGCTTAGGGCCCATAACTAAATCCGAATTCTTAGCTAAAATAAAATTTCATATCCCTCGATCAATTAGAATCAGAAATCGCCTCAATCGGATTTCTATAGCTCACAAAATCGTCCAAAAATGGATTTATATCCAATTCCGTCACATAATTGACTCGCTTTAATCTTATCCGTAACTTCCGACTAAAATCCGACACTCTCATTTTACTAAAAAGGGGTATAAATTTTTTTTAAAAACCTAATGCCTCAAAAATCTTAAAAATCGGAGGTCAAACGGATGAAAGACAAAGAAAATAAGAAAAAGGGATTTATTTATCATATTTTGAAAAAAATAAAAAATTAATATTTTCAAAAAATATATATATATATATATTTTCCAACAGTGTCGCACTCAGCTGAGTGCGTTCCTTGCACTCAGCTGTTGAGTGCGAGGAATCCTCGCACTCAGCTGAGTGCGTTCCTCGCACTCAGCTGTTGAGTGCGAGGAATTGCGAGGAGCAATGCATATATATATATATTTAGAAAATCTGAAATAACCCCCCAACTTTGAACCAGTCTAACTTTTCACCCCGAAATCGAAAATTTGTAAATTTAGTGTCAATAGAAAGATCAAAGAGAGCTCTACAACTTTCTAGAAGGATTTAAAAACTAATTTAATCATTAAGAGGGTCATAATTTACTACAAAGTTTCAGTCCAAAACTAAATTTTCCTACAAAATGTCAAAATTTTGAAAATTCATATCTTTTAGCACACAAGTCTAAAAATGACACATTTTACCTCATTGGAAAGATAAAAAGATTCTCTACAAGTTTCATGAAGGGAACAAAAATCGAAACAATCATTTAGAGGGGTAAAAACACAGCCAAAGGTTCAGCCT
>JANIHY010000003.1:29270735-29281278 GCA_027479065.1 Erythroxylum brevipes
ACCCTCGCGGGTCACGGGCTCGGATATCACCGTGGATATCGGGTTCGGGTCTCGTCGGGTGTGGGGTGCTACATTTATGTCTACTTTAATAGCCCAAAAGATTCTTGAAGAAGGTCCTTGGCATATAGGTGATTAGCCCATTTTTCTTCAACTCTGGTAGCCTGGTCTATAGCTAGGCAATATCAAAATTCAAAACATCCCGGTCTGGATTAATTTCCATAATGTGCCTCTCAAATATTGATCCATGCAAGGCTTGAGGCTCTAGCAAGCTTCATAAGGAAACCACTTTCTTTTGACCAAAATACGACTCTGAAAAAAAAGGTTGGATATGCATGACTCTGTGTTAGTGTGGAACTCTCAAAGGATTCACTACCTGAAATATAGATCATGAGATTCAAAGAAGGGCACACCTTTTGTAAAGATAGTGTAGTAGTCTCCTATCAGTAGAAACCTATTAGTGTGGAACTCTCAAAGGATTCACTACCTGAAATATAAATCATGAGATTCAAAGAAGGGCACACCCTTAGTAAAGATAGTGTAGTAGTCTCCTATCAGTAGAAACCACAGCCTAAGCATCAAGGGAAAGTATGGAAGGCAATGGATAAAAAATTTTAGACTAGGAGCTACTATGAACTAATGGGATTATTCACTGCTAATGAAGTAACTTAGATAATTTATTGGTTGAGAAGCCAGACAAAGCATCTTCTATTGATGAGTTGAATCCTACATTTATTGACCCAACATTTGATCAAATGAGCACATTGGAGAACCAATCTCCCATCAAAGTAGATGATGATGTAGATTCATGTGTAACTCTTTTAGCATCCTTAGTGGCCATCCTAGAAGATAATATTGCAAAAATTATCCTTCCTTAACTGAGATACTTCCTTACACCCTAAAGTCCATCTGAGAAATTGATCCAAGACTCATGGAGCAGAACTAGAAGTTCTAACTAGTTGGAAGACATAGATCTTAGTGGAGTAACAAAGGCTCTAAAAACAATCACTCTTAATATGTCCATTATCGTCTGGAATGTCCGAGGTTTAAATTTCCATACAAACAAGCACCTTTATGGGATTTTTTAAGAGGTAAAAGCTTCTATTAGTATAATTACTAGAAACTAAAATAAAGTTGAAGAATGTTGTTAAGTTTTCATTGGACTTGGGTTGGAAATCGATCACCAATCATGCTAATCACTTCCTTGGTAAAATTATCATATATTAGAAAGCTGATGAGGTCTTTGTGGAGGTCCTTCATTCCACATACTAAGTGATGCATATAAAACTTACCTTCTAGAAGGAAACTTCTGTCATTATTGCCTTTATTATTTATGCCAATAATTTTGGATTCCATTAAGCCATATTTTGGACTGATCTTCACAACTTCAGTAGGGATATTCATTTCCCTTGGTTGATATGGGGTGATTTTAACTCTATTTTGTCTTGTTCTGAAGCTAATGGCAACTGTAATGATAGAAATTAAACTGAGTAACTCAAGTTATACATGGATCAGCTGGGTGTGATAGACTTGAGGTCGATTGGAAACAAGTTTATGTGGTCTAACAAAGAAAGCTCAACTTAGTTCATCCAAAAGAAACTTAACTGAGCTTTAGTAAATGGCAGATAGCTCAATCAATTTCCCAATAGTAACACAAACTTCATAGATCCATTAATATCAAACTATACCCCTATATGGATTGAAATTTTGTTCTAATCCATAACACAAAAATTTCCATTTGGATTTAATAATTACTTAAAAATGTTCCAAGTTTTTTGATGCATGTCGGAGAAGTTAGGACTACTTTTTTGTGGCACTAAGCAGTACTTCGGCGTTCAAAAATTGAAAGCTAATAAATGGGAACTGAAGAGGATGCAATATTTGAGGGGTTCATCTGAATGTACTTTATATAAAGCTAGAAATGACCTTACTGAAGTTCAAAGTAAACTTGCATTATCCCCCCTTAGATCCCCAACTCCTAGTAGTTGAAAAATAGGAATTATCGCATTATATGCTCTCTGTACAGAACCATCATTCATTGATTTAGAAAAGAGTAAGAATAAACTAGCTTAGAGATGGACATAAGTGGACCAAATTCTTCTTTAATTCTATTCAAATTTGACAGGAATTGAAATCACATCAGATAATCACACCTGAATGATGTTGAATCCAAAACCAACAGGAAATTCAAGAAGAGGAATTGAATTATTTTAAAAATCTACTTAGCCCTTCCACTTCCACCCCTACTTTCCAAGCCAACCTCCCAGGCTTTGCCTCTTAGCAAATAAGTTAAGAGGAGATGGACATTTTAACTAGAGCATTCGATGATAAAGAGATTAAGGAAGATTTGTATAAACTGCATGGCATGAAAGCACCTGGTCTGGATTGTCTTAATGGGTGTTTCTATTAGAAAATGTGGAACATTACTGGTTCTTTCATCAAGCAAGCAGTGAATGAGTTTTTCACAAAGGGAGTTCTCCTTTAGGAAGTTAATCAAACTTTTCTATACCTGATTCTAGAAACCTCTTCTCCCAATTTCTTCAATGAATTCAAACCAATCTTTTGTACTAACTTCTTGGATAAATTGATTTCAAAGATCCTTACATCTAGATTGAAACATGTTCTCAGTTAACTCATCAGTGATAACCAAGGAGCTTTTATTAGTAACCGACACATTGGTCATAATATATTGATTGCTCAGGAATTAGTTCATGGCCATTCTTGAACCAATTAACCTCTAACTTGTACCATCAAAGTTGATTTCATAAGGTGTTTAAGAGTGTGAGTTAGAGTTTCTTATGGAAGATGATACAGTTTTTCATTTCCTACTTATATTCATTAATTGGATCAACGAATGTGTATCAAAAGTATCTTAATCGGTCTTGATTAATGACAATCCTTCCAATTTTTTCTTGACAAGGAAAGGTTTATGGTAGGGGGACCCTATTTCCCTTACCACTTCATCAAGTGCATGAAGATGCTCAATATAATCATCCTACATGAAATGGCTAAGAATTCAAAGTTTAAACGCCATTTAAAATGTAAGAAGCTTAACATAACTAACCTCTCTTTTGCAAACGATTTACTACTCTTTTACAAAGCCGCTCATGATTTAGTTAGTACCTTTATGAAATCTCTAACTGTGTTCAAAGAATGCTCAAGGTTAAGCATCAATCTGAATAAGAGTTACTTAATATTTTTGAAGGGTGCAACTTTTATAACCTCAAGTATAATCTTGCTTATTGGTATGGAAGAGAGGCCTCCACCCCTACTCTATTTGGGGATCCATGTTTCCATAAGGATATTAGCAATACTAGAATGTTATCCACTAGTGGAGAAAATTCAGAAGAGAATAGGCACCTGGGTGAATCATTTCCTTTCTTTTGAAAGGAAAATTTAGCTTTTTTTCTTGCTAAAGAGGTCATTAAGTCCATTGAAAGATTACTTAAGAATTTTTTGTGGAACCATATGATGGGAGCTAAACAATGTGCTATAATTAAATTGTCGGGCATTTTCTTTCCAAAGGTCGAAGGAGGCTTAAACATTTATCTTGTGAAACTCACCAATTATATCCTCATCTTGAAGTGGTTATGGTGCATTATGGAAGATAGGCAAAAACTTTGGATATGTTGGCTTCATTCTTATTTCCTTAAAGGTAAAAGTATATGGGTAGTTTGTAAGAACAACATCAACTCCTATTTTCTAAATTAGTTACTCCGTCTGACGAACCATGTTTAGAATCAAGTTACTTGCACCATTGGTAATGGGAAGTCATTTCTTTATGGTTTGATAATTAGATAGGTCAAGGACCTTTAATCCAATGTCCATATATACTCAGATGTCCTTCCTTTCCTCTCCACACTACAATGGACTCTTTCATCCACGACTATAGCTGGAATTTTCTAGATAGCCTTAAACACTAACTTAAAACAAAAGCTCCTAATTATCTTGAAGTTTCCGATGCCTTGCAAGATCAACGATCGTCCTGTTCTGCACCTGAAGAGTGGGAGATAACAGGGTGAGCTGCGAAGCTCAGTGGCATATACATTTATAGCCATTAGCAACGAGCCACACAATCAAACATATATATATAAATATACACAAGCTCATAGCAACTTAACAGTTAACATTTTATAACCATCACAAGAATATGTCATATAATTTCACAATACAACAATTCATCATGTATCATTCCCAACAAATCAATAATAAATGCACACAAATGGCTCGAGAGTTCTGTAAAAATGATCCAGTTAAACCGAAGTTTATACCGCAAACTATCCGAGTCCGATTTCTTAAGGATCTCGTGGCCTCAAGCGGGCAGTCGAGAAAAGGCTATATGTCGACGTGCACGTGACTCACTATCCGTTACTCTCTTGCCCAAACAAAACACATAACAATTCGTTTCATGTTCAAAGCATTTTATCAAAGCTTTCATACTTTTCATTCTTTTCAAAATGCCATAATGCCTATCAAGGCAGTACAATCATGATCACAATGCTTCTCATAATTCAACACAAATAATGTCACACACATGCAAGCAAGCATACACAAGGCAATTTGCCCATATGCACAATAACCATAAAAATATTACCCACCTAATATCGCTCGAGAACCCAACTCACTGTTGTCCTTCCTCTTGCGATTGGATCATGTCGGCTTGGTTTCCTATATTCAACCAAGTTTCAAATCAAACAATATCTAACAGAATATTCATAAAGCTTGAACATCGAAAATATTAACACTAAAAGTCTCTACTCGACTTCCAGTAAAATTCTCGAATCCTAAGAGGCAAATTCCGAACTTCCCTTCTTCATAAAACTTGCAGCCCTTATTTTCTAGATCACAACGAATATGAAATTACCTCAATTGGACATCTACGTCAAAAGATATGCCCAAAATATCAAAAATATCTCTTTCGGAAAAATTGGGGGGCTCGCCACGGCGTGGGATCGCTCGCCGCGGCGAAGGCCTGGCTCGCCACGGCGTGCACAAATGTGTGCGTCGCGGCGTGCTTATCTCTCGCACGTCGCGACGTGCACACTTTGTGCCGCGGCGTGCACATCTTTCGTGCACACGGCGCGCCGCCTTCACCGCATGTTGCGACGTGCAGGTAAGAGGAGCGACTCCGAACCCCATTTTTTCTGCATTTTTCGACTTCAATCCTTCCATTAACTAAATGCAACACATCTAAACCTTAGATCATGTCTTATACTACATGTCTAACCCAGCAGCAACTCAAAATCAGTCATAAACGCATTAACCCAAGAAATCTAACCATTTTTTCCCTAAAAATCCTAAACCACCGATTCTCACCCATTCATCCTAGCTTTAGGTTTAATCCAACCGAAACAAGATTAAACGAAGCGAAACTTACCCGGAAACGTCTTAGATCTATCGAAAACTGCAAAGATTGAAAATCCCTCTTCTTTTCTCTTCTTCTCCACCGACGGTTTCTTCTTCTTCTTTTCTCCTTTCCTCTTCTTTTCCTTCTTTCTTCTCCTTCTAATTTCCTATTTAAGTCAAAGGGAGCATAAAGACCATTATACCCCTCCTTGCAAAGCTTAAACCACTCAAACTCAAATAAACAACCTAAAATGTCCTCACACATTTGTATCTCTTAATTCTCATTTAAAACCACATTATACACAATTAATCTCAATTCTCCACTAATACTCCGAAATTAATCAAACCAAGGCATAAACACATAATTAACACAATTTATGCTTAATAACATCATAAAAAAAATTTCGGAGTCCAACATGCATTTCCATGATTAATCCTTGCAAAGCTTCTTTCATTTATTTTGTTCTTTGTCTGGTCGTTGGATCTGCAATTCTTTGCAATGGGTCTCAGGAAAATTTGCTAATATTATCTGGAGCCATTCGGTTAATATCTTGATCCCCATCACCATGATTATTAATGATCACAGTGCTGAAGAAAGTCAATGCTAAATGTACACAAAAAGAAAAAATGTTCAGCATGGGTCAGGAATCAAACGCAACTTATTTGAAGGGTTGGTGAGCTTTAAGAGACCTAGAGACAAGCTTTACACCATGCATTCTCAACTAATGATATTATTCATGGTTAATCAAATCACAATTAGAAACTTGACAGGATAGCTGTAATTACAATTGAGGCAAGGAGTTGTTATATATGTATATTCTTAGAGACAATGGAGGAGAAACGAACATTAGCCAAAAACACAAAGACGAAGAAGGAACTGGGAAACAGAAAGCAAAAGAAATAGGTACCAGAAAGAATAATCAATAGCACATTATTGACAATGAAAGAATAATTAATAGCACACTATTGACAATATCGAAACAGAAAGGTCCCAACAACTGAGCAGGGTAGGTGGCAGTGCATGAAGATGACTAATATTGGCGGATGGAATGGTAGGTCCAAACTATTATTAAAAATTTCTTATCTGTGGATAAAGACCAAGACACATTACTCGCAGTCGCAGACGGCCTGTTGGAGATTCCCTCCCAACAAACCTTTAATCATTTGCAGACATTGATGGCATTAACACACGTACGTGTGACTTTCTGTTACTTATTTTACTCTAATCGACACTCCTCAACCCCAAAGAGAAAAATCTTGGCTTATTGAAGGAGCAGCCAAACCAAAGGAGAATCAATCTTTTATCCGGCCTACAACTACCAAAACGACTCTTTGTTAATGAGCAAACATAGTTGGCACGAATGCTTAGAGATTCCAAAGGCTTTCTTCCATCACTTTTTACCAACACATTACCAACTAAACATCACATAATTATACCTTTGTGAGAACTAAACAAAATTGTAGAAGGTAGAAGTCTGCCAACCAAAGCCCGCTCCCTACTCCTATGCTAAACCTCTAATTCTCTCACATATATAGCAATATGTTTTTGAACCAAGGTGAAACATATATGGTGTTACATTCGGTGGATGCATGTATTGAAGGCGCGCCTTTATCAGCTTATTTGACTTGGTTACAAATCCACAACACGCCAAGAGCCTGCTTTTCAGTATACAGAAATTCTGTTCCACCAGAACCATACATTACTGACATATGATAGGTATTGTTCCTCGTCTTCCCTAACTGGAAAATGAAGGCCGTACATTAATGAGAGTCCATTTATTAGTCCGTAAAAAATGTAGATTCTTACCCATGTATTGCTATGGGACTAGCAGTAAGGGTCCAAACTCAGACCCTGATCTACGAGGAAATCAGACTCACCCATATGAGTTGACTCGTAAGGATGTCAGGCTTTGGAAAACAGAAAGCTTTGGAAACGCGGTGCGTGCGTGCACCCAGGTAAATAAAGAACATGATGAATATGGAAGTAACCCAATGTATATTGGACAGAAGTAAACAAAATGTTGGCAGGAGTTAGATTAGGGATAGTTGACCGTTATATTCGGAGTTGGGCCTAATTGAATCGTCCACAATAGATCGACGTTGATGGGCGTATGATTTCGAAGTCCAAGTTGTTTAAGATGGGACGCACAAAATTATCATAACTAATAATTAAATAAAATAGAAAGTCCATTAATTACAATTATTACAAAAAAGGATGTAATCAAGTAAATTCCTCATTTGAAAGCCGGAATTCATTTCAAGAAAATACCATTGACAATTAGGAGCAACTATTGAATATAATCAATTGTGTGTATAATACATAACAGGAGTTTTAGTTACGTATTTCGGATCGAACGTGAAAAAAATAAAGAAAAAATGTCAAAATATCTAACTTCGATTCTATAACTTTTTAACGAACTTTCTGAGCCTAAAACGAGCACAAATTCTCTGGCACCTTCACGGAAGTCCATTACTAAGATATGGTTAATGCCTTTCTGTAGTTTTCCATATAAACCTCTAAATGAGTCAGATTATCTTTATGTTCACAAATTACTTAAGCAACTATAGGAGACCTTAACTTATATATATAGCTTCTATATCAGTTTTCCGTATCATAAGCTTAATATGGGTCCAGTCTACACTACCTTAGGGTCCATTTTTTTGTTGGACTTCGACTCATTAACTCAGATCTTTTATTAGGTCACTTTATTATCTTTATCGAGATCAAATTTACGTAACTTAACCGATAAGTTAATAAAAAGCCAAAAAAATGCAATTAATTATTGTCTACTTTATAGGAAAATATCTAATATTCTCCCTTAGACAATAATTAGTTGTGGTAACTAACACAAGTATAAAACCAGTTTAAAATTATGGTTAAGCAATCTTATTGTATTAGTCGACCAAGTTTAAAAAAACCATTTGATCCAAAGATAATGAAAATCTATTATTCCATCTTATAAGGCTTTCGATACTGAAAAATATCAAATGCATGTATCATGTGTGACACAGATTTAATACAATCACGCAAATTTTATACCTCACTAACATGAATGAGAAAATAGAATGCGACAAATGAAGACAATACCTGTATGATCTGAATTGTATCATCTTTTTGTTTGTAGATCTTAATCTCTTTGAACTTTATGCTAAACTGTATATGTGAAACTACAGTAGGGAAATTTATTTTCTCTCAACGAATGCTAAATTTCATTCGAGAAAACCTTTATTTTCTCTCACTAAATGCTAGACTACATTAAAAAAAACTTTATGTTCTCTCGTTGAATGCTCAAGAGCACTAGATAACCTTTGTTTTCTCTTACTAAATGCTAAACTATATAAAAGAAAACCTTTATGAGATTAAACACTTATACATACTTTTATTACACTGTATGTGTCCTAACGACATAAGCCTAAGGTCAATCCATGTATATGCCTAACGAACTTTATTATGCTTCAAATCGACGCAGATCTTAAGACTCATAAGACTTTTACTTGTATTATGACATCATATAATAATAACACGTATGATTGAGGAAAAGAAGATCATCCTTATTAATGAACAACCATAATATTATAATACATTAAACATACATATAAGGAGAAAATTTAATGATCCCTAACAAACAATATCTAAGGACTTCAATATACCCATATTGTATATATATCTCTAAAAAACAAATAGGCAAAGTCTTTTAGTTAAAGAATCAGATAACATCTCCTTGGTCCTCAAATGCTCTACCTAAGTGTCACCTTTCTCTATTAACTCGTTTATGCTCAAATACTTGACCTCCAAATGTTTAGACTATATGATACTCTTATTGTTTATAATGAACAATACAACAAAAAGATTATCACAACATAACTAAATGGGTCTAGCCACTGAATCAACCACAGACAACTCAGAAATCAAGTTTTTGAGTCATACTATCTGTGTAACAGACCCATAACATGCAACAAATTCTGCATGCATAGAGGAAGTCAATAGTGTTTGCTTCACACTTTTTCCTGATATTGCATCATTTGCTAACATGAAAATGTAATCGGAAATGGATTTTTTTGTTGTCCAAACACATAGTAAAATCTGAATATGTATACCATATGAGGGCTAGATAGTTGACCCTCCTTATATGTCAACATATAATCCTTTATTCCTTGAAGATATCTCAACAACTGTTTAACTACATTCTAGTGGTCTATTCATCGGTTAGCCAAATATCTACCCAACAATCTAACAACAAATATAATGTTCGAGTACTACATAGTTAGGCATACATCAGGCTACCATCCTCACTAAAATAAGGCACATTCTTCATGGCCTCCCTCTTTACCTCATTCTTTGGACACTGTGCCAAATATATTCTCTCACCATAAGAGAAAGGTGTTATAATAGGTTTACAATTAGCCATATTAAACCTATGCAATACTCACTCATTGCATGTACTTTATAAGAGGCCTAAAGAGTGTCGAGATCTGTTTTAGTGGATCTAAATACCTAGGAAAAAAGATGATTCACCAAGGTATTTCATGTCAAAATGCTTCGCCAAAAGTTGCTTTCATCTACATATAGCAATAGAAAGATAACTTTGCTCCCATATATGTTGGACCCCACACCCCACTCGTAGGTGTTTGCAGGTTATACTGCGGCGTGTATTTGCGGGTTATACCGCGGCATCCAACCTTAATCAGTATTGTCCTCTTTGGTTAAGGGTGAGCCACGACTCGAACCCTTGACCTCAAGGTTTTATTCCACTTTATGTGGACGCCTCTCACCTCAACACCTACGAGTGGGGTGTGGGGTCCAACAGTTACGCAATTAACAAGTTGTCACAATTTATGCACAAGCCTTCTAACAGTCACTTCCGACAGCTAAAATGAACTCTTTGGTATTAGAAGTTCACATTCGATTACGGTCTTCAACTATCTCACTCCACGAATCTTAAATTGGAAGCCTATAGTGATGCTGATTGGGGTGGCAATGTGGACTCCAAAGTCTCCACCTCTGCCTACATTATCTACTTCGATGGAAATCATGTCTCATCGTACTTTAAACGTTATGTAGGAAAATCCCGGGAGGTACATCACATGTACCAGGTGCGGAAAACAAAAAATTTTGTCGCCGAGACCTTCCCGAAGGCCAGGATCTATGTGTCGGTATGAAGACTCAAACCTAAATAGCCAATAGAGACTATCTCTAAAG
>JANIHY010000003.1:29429089-29440810 GCA_027479065.1 Erythroxylum brevipes
CATAATATATTATTAACAAGTCATAATGTTAATACATGAATCACAAATATCCATTAGCCTAGGGCACACTACTAACAGACGTCCCTAATTGATGTAGCCTTATGAAGGCTGATCGTGGACACCCATTCTCCACCGCTGGGGGCTCACTCATTCCCCTTGCCCTTATCCAATCGGGGCGCTTGCCTTTCCCCCTCTCCTCTGTCCAGCTGACAGGACGATCGACCATCACTCCGAGCGTTCCTCTTTCTTTTGAGCGGTGGCTCCATCTCTTCCTCCTTCGAATCCGCTCGGTCCGTACTCATCGGCTAGACCAGCAACGACGCTGACACTTTAGGTCGGTCCTCAGTGGACGAAAGGGCCAGAATTGCTGAAGGTTGGTCCAACATTGCCGGCTGAGCGACGTCTTCGTTGGCCCCTACGTCCTTCCTTTGCTTCTTCACCTTCAAAGAAGCTTTAGGCCCTTTGGCTTGCCTTTTGGATTTGGAGAGACTGGAAGACCCGGCAAAATTCTTGATCTTCACCATGGCTGCACAATTATAGAAACAAGTTAGAAATCGAAATTAATACTTGTGAATACAGCAGATAAATAAACTACGAGGAGTTAACCAGGAGGGGCAGTCTCCTCTTCCAGCCCTCTATTTCAAGGAGGGGGATCAATTAAAAAGGCATCGGCTGATGCCCTTTCACGATACCCCAAAATGAGACGGTAGAAAGAATACCGACCGAGCACCTTGATCCTACCGATCACTTCCCATTCCTCCCTCAAAAGGTGTAGGTCAGCAATATGATTCCATTGCTCGGCCAGGGGATACCTCCACTGCCGGGATTCAAAAGTGGATCCTGGGGGCCTCACGAAGAAGTACTTCGTTTTTCACGCTTTGATTGATCCTGCTATTCCAGCAGGACGATACCTCGCATCCCTATACTAGAGGTGAGGAATCCTGGCCCCGACGCTTAAACTCTGGTTCATTCTTAAAAAGTGCCGCAGAACACTGACTGATGGAGGACACCCGTAATGATGGCACAGCAAAGCCAGACCGTTGATGAACCTCCAACCATTTGGGGGAATCTGGCTCGGCCCTAATTGGTAAGCGCGCCATACCTCATCAATGATCAGGGCGTATGGAAGCTTCATATCACCGATCGAGAAAAAGCTCTCTGTCACAGCAAAATAGCAGCCCCCACTGCTATGAATCCTTTCACTCTTGCCAGCCAGTTTGGGTCCCCGAGACGAAGGGATATTATGTTTAATGATCGACCGATTCAGCTCCCTCTCGATCATCGTCGAAGGGTCGTTCGGTGGTTTTTCAACAATTTGCCCATCCTTCCGGGCACTCGCTCTGATTTCCTCATTCCCCCTTAAATCAGATGCCTCATTTCAGCCAGCTTTCGGCGCCTCCACTGTTTCCGCCGCAATCTCCAGCGGCCCAACAACCTGTAAAGCTCCTTCGGCGGCCAGTTCCAGTTGAAGCTCCCTCAGAACCGTACTTATTTCCCCACTAGGACTCGGGGATGCCGATGGCGAAGGCTAGCGAGGGGGCGACGGAGAAGGAGAGGGGAAGCTAGATTCATTCCTAGAGCTAGTTGACGACATGACTACTGAAAATCACACTTACAGGCGAGGAAAGGAAGAAGGACGTACCTAGTTTAGTGACTGGAGTTAGGGATTTGGATAACGGTGAAAAAGGGAATTCCAACGGCTGTAAACAGGGAGATGAAGAGAGAGCAAAGATTGAAGAATCGAACACGCAGAAAGTGAAGAGATGTGTCAATTCCGAGCATTTATAACGGAGCACTGAACGAGTGCACCAATTGAAGTTGGGTGTGTGGCAAAATCTGAGCTGTACGAATTAGGGTTGTCAGATATCCAGAATGGCGTTGCAGTTGAAGCGATACGCACGCGATCCTAAAGCAACACAAAAGGACGTGTATGACAGCTGTACAGCGCAACAGTTGAAAGAACGAAGTGTGACAGCTGTATGGATGTTACAAAGACGTTTCATTTCAAATTTTGAAAACCCACCAGTGGATACGGGCTGTAAGTAATGATTAAATCGAATACTTTGATTAGGCGTCTACGTTCGATAGGTCGATCCCATCTCAACGATCAATTGGCTGATCTTATGCCTACATACGTTCAATCGGCTCAATCTCTACCCTCGATCGATCGATCTTACCCCGAGCTATCATGCACTAAACGACGATGTTCGATCGATCGGGCCTATCACGAGTTGTTATACGGATGAGTCACACAATCCTTATGTACTCCATCGACCCTTCTCCATGATTAGAGTCGAGGAGTAGAGGGCTTATGGTTGGGTCAGTCGTGCTAGGCCCAAGCCCAGGCCCAGGCACAGACAGCCCATTCATAAATAGCGGTTTCCCACCTGTAAGGGAAAGTCTAAACCTAGTACGTATTTTTCAAATATAAATTCATTACATCATCATGAAAAAGGTACGATTTCCTATAACCCTACTTTTCATTACTTATCAGCCACCAAAATTCTGACAAAAGACTGATTTGAATATCGGAGGGGCTACCGGAAGTCAACCTCTGGCGTGCCTTATTGTTTTGCAGGCATCTTTGACCCAGATTCAGTCAATCTCATAAATCCAAGCAGTAACGCCCAACTCTACTAAAATTCGACAGAACCAATAGTCATAAAAAAGCAACTTAACTAGTTACATTATTAAGAATAATATTAGGAATTGAACGTGGATTATACTCCTAACAAACTAAATTTTTTTTAATATTAAGTTGGATTCTAGTTTTAGGATGAAAATACTATTACCCTGTATCCTCTGTATTTCCTGATGTGATTCCCAGACGTCAAAACAAAAGTTGGATTCTAGTTTTAGGACAAAAATACTATTAAACCATGAACTTCGATTAACTGTAGGTCAGTTTTGGATCGAAAATCCTGACATGATCGACAAAGGCCATAATAATTCCGGTTTTCCGTTTTCCGGTTGAATTGGTTTTCGTTTTATAATTCAAATAAATAAAAAAGAATGCTTAGGCATCTAAGATCCAACCAATGAATATTTTGAAGGGATATGCTTACAGATTGACGCCGACATTTTAGGACCTCCAAGTCTATAACTACCTAAATATTATATATATATATATATATATGGTCTGACTAGAGAAAAGAGAGAGAAACGAAAACGTTATTATTCCAAACCACTCATTATTCAGCAACTGGTATATCTTGACGGTAGACTTTACGAGCTTTTAAGTTTTAATTGGTCAATGGAACTAATTTGGTCAATGGAACTAATTGTATATCTATATTTGAAGGTCTTAACAATTCAACTGCTTTAAAGTCCTGTTTTGTGACAGCCTAGACTTTGGTATTTTTAATGGATTATTCATTAATTAAGCTTAAGCTCAAACCGATTTAAGATTTAATTATTAAATAAAAAAATTATAAAAGAGTTAAGCTTTAAGCAAACGCTCAGATTTAATTAAAAGATTAAAAACAATTTTTTGAAGCGACTATTTCAAGAACTGCTTATACAGGGTTGGTACAAAATTTGAATCTTTTGCTCCTTGAACATATTTTCTTATATACCTTTATATACTCCCGTAAGAAAATAAATTAAAGTTTCTTAAATACGAACCTGGACTTGGGAAAAGTGAACCGACTTAAATATCATGTTACTATTAAAATGAAATGAGATGAATGCACCAGATAACTCTCTTATGCGAAAAGGGGAGGCATTTCGGTGGGTGAGAAACCAGATCTTCTGGAAAATGAATCCTCCCAAAGAACATGGTTAATTAGCTGACCAAAAGGCGCGTAGGACCCATGCTTGACTTAGAAGGTCACATTTGTTGAACACCCAGAACGAATAACTTTTCCCTCCAGCAACTGCTAAGTATCTTTTGACCATTTTCGATGTTACTTTTAGATGTTCTTCCACATATTAGAAAAATCTCTCTTTTGAAACTTAGATTGGACCGGTTCGACAGGTTTGATCAGTGATCAGTCGACTATTTGATTCGGTTTATTTTTAAAAATTGATTCTCAATTGAACCAGTAAGAATCGGTTAAAATCAGTCAAAATCGGTTTATTGACCGATCAGACCGGTCAAATTGGACCGATCTGATCACAGGTTCAATAAATTTTTTATTTTTTATTTTTTTTATTTTTTGGTATTTTTGTATTTTTTTAATATTATTAATATTATGTATAATTAAATATAATTATTGCATAATTATAACGTCACACTGATTGGACCAGTAGTCAAACAGATTGAACCGATCAAAGCGATAATTAATAAAGACTTTGATTGGATGACCGATCCGAGTTTAAAAAGAACGAGAATAATGAAACATAAACCATAGCTAACGTTTAATATTCTCATTGTGTTCATAACATAAATGTCTAACTAAGCGTGTAAGACCGACGTTCATCTTTGACGAAGACTTCTCCAACCCCACCCTCCTATAAGTACCCGCAAACACCTTCTCAACTCTACTCCAAGCAAGAGCATCCAGAAATACATTTCACTTCCTTCTTCTTCTTCGATCCATTGTCATCAATAACCATGGTTCTTTCTAAAATTGCTTCAGAATCTGATATCTCTGTTCACTCCACCTTTGCCTCTCGATATGTGCGGGAGTCGCTTCCCAGGTAAGAATCCATCTTCTGCATACTGTAAGCAGGTTTTGTATTCTTGTAATCTCTTGGTAAAATTTAGCTAAAATATTAGCGGACTGTTCTTTTGGGGATGTTTAAACGATCAGGTACAAGATGCCAGAGAACTCAACTCCAAAGGAGGCAGCTTTTCAGATCATAAACGATGAGCTGATGCTTGATGGCAAGCCAAGGCTGAACTTGGCTTCCTTTGTGACTACTTGGATGGAGCCGGAATGTGACAAGCTTATAATGGACGCCATGAACAAAAACTATGTTGACATGGATGAGTACCCTGTTACTACAGAGCTCCAGGCATGTCTCTTTCTTTGTCTATGTCTCTCAAGCGAACAGATGGTTGTTAATTAAGTTGGCTAATTACATCCGATGGTTTGAATTACGAATGTGCAGAATCGTTGTGTGAACATGATTGCTCGGCTGTTCAATGCTCCTCTAGGTGAGTCAGAGGCAGCAGTAGGGGTTGGAACTGTTGGATCTTCAGAGGCTATAATGCTTGCAGGCCTTGCTTTCAAGAGAAAGTGGCAGAACAAGCGCAGGGCAGAAGGAAAACCATTTGACAAGCCCAACATTGTCACAGGTGCCAATGTTCAGGTATACATATAATTATGCATAATAAGTGCATTGTATCATTTATGAGGAAGACTTAGTCGTTTTAACTTCAATTTTCTTTTGTGCACAGGTTTGCTGGGAAAAATTTGCAAGGTATTTTGAAGTGGAACTAAAAGAAGTGAAACTTAGTGAAGGATACTATGTGATGGACCCCGTGAAAGCTGTGGAAATGGTGGACGAAAACACTATCTGTGTTGCTGCCATCTTGGGTTCTACGTTGAATGGAGAATTTGAAGATGTAAAGCTTCTGAATGATCTGTTGACGGAAAAGAATAAGATCACTGGGTAAATAATATAATATATATCCAACATTTTAATGATTTTATCATCTTCAAGAGTTGGATTCGAATTATTTCATTTTTAAAATCAAAATTTGGCAGGTGGGATACCCCAATTCATGTTGATGCAGCAAGTGGTGGGTTTATTGCACCATTTTTATGGCCAGAACTTGAATGGGATTTTAGACTTCCATTAGTGAAGAGCATAAATGTCAGTGGTCACAAGTACGGCCTTGTTTACGCCGGAGTTGGGTGGGTTATATGGAGGAGCAAGGAGGACCTGCCTGAAGAACTCATCTTCCACATTAATTACCTTGGAGCTGATCAACCCACATTCACTCTTAACTTCTCTAAAGGTACGCGATTACTCTGCTGTGTTTCACAGAAATCATAGTAACAGGGGCTGAAACTTCACTTTTCATATTTCCAGGTTCAAGCCAGATCATTGCTCAGTATTATCAACTGATCCGCTTAGGCTATGAGGTGACTTGGTCATTGATTATTTATTACATTTCACTTAAATAATATCAAACTATTTACGTGATCCCTAAAGACTGTTACTCGCATCACAGGGATACAAAAACGTCATGGAGAATTGCCACCAAAATGCAATAGTGCTCCAAGAAGGGCTGGAAAAAACTGGAAGATTTGAGGTAGTCTCTAAGAAAATTGGTGTTCCTCTGGTGGCATTTTCACTCAAGGACAATAGCAGGCATGATGAGTTTGAGATAGCAGAAATGCTGCGTCGTTTTGGATGGATTGTGCCAGCCTACACAATGCCAGCAGATGCTCAACATGTGACCGTACTTCGGGTGGTCATTAGAGAAGATTTCTCTCGCACCCTCGCTGAGCGACTTGTGCTTGACATCACTAAGGTCCTTCATGAGCTTGATACTCTTCCTTCTAGAATCAGTGCCAAAATGTCTGTCACTCAACGGAATGGAAACAATGTTGTCAAGAAAACAGCTATCGAGACTCAGAGGGAAATTACCACCTACTGGAAAAATTTTGTGTTGACCAAGAAATCTAACAAGAACACTATTTGTTAAGAGCTAAGAGTCAGGCCGAGCCAAGAGCCAAGAACCAAGAGCCAAGAGGCCAATCCATAATTACGAGATTTTACCTTTCATTTTTCTCTGTCGGGTCATTTTTTGTTTTGGTTATATAATCATGCCTTCAAACTTCTTTGTTCACTTAAATGAACAAAAATACAATTCTATTGGTCCTTTTCTTTTTCTTTTTTCCTTTTTCCTTTTTCCTTTTTCCTCATACTACCACATATGTTGTTGAGGGACACTATCAGAAATAGAAGTAATAGGAACACTCTTCCTATTCGAAATTATTTACACTAACATAAATGAGAGAATTATGAAGAATGTGTATGAAGATATGTATTGCTTTCGTTGCATTTTGTGAAAGGCATGCTAGCCTTTATATACAAGTAAAAATAGAATCAGAAAGAGATTTATAGAGTATAATACTACAACTAATATTTTGATCTAGTTTGATCAAAGATTATCTACAAAGATTGAATTGCTAAGACACATGTAAATCAAACGTTTTGAGCCCCTCTCAAGCTCATAATGGGTAGCAATCATGAGCTTGTGACGTAGACGTTGGAATGTTGAAGAGGATAAAGACTTGGTCATAATATCAACAATTTGAAGAGCAAATGTGATGTGTATAATAGAGAGTGCTTTGTTAGCTACTAAGTCATGAACAAAATATACATCAACTTTAATATTCTTGGTATGAGCATGAGTGATCGAATAAGAAACAAGGAATGTAGCACCAAGATTATCACAACAAGGAGTGGGTGTAACATTAGAGAATCCAATTTCCTCCTGAAAAGAAATGATCCGACAAAATTCCGTTGTGCTTAAAGCAATGCTTTGATATTCAACTTCAATATTAGATTTGGTAATAGTAGGTTGTTTGTTAGCACTCCAAGAGATTACATTGGGTTAAAGAAAGATGCAATATCCAAAATTAGAGCGATAATCATCAAGATAACCAACCCATTCAGCATCACAGTAAGCATGTAATTGAGAGTGAGGAGGACCTGAGAAAGTAAATGTTGTGAGATGATGTGGAACAAAGATAATGGAGAATCCATTTAACTACATTCTAATGTACAATAGTGGGGCATTGTATAAACTGAAGACCTTATTCATAGAAAATTGAATGTCAAGGAGAGTAAGGAACATATATTCAAGAGCACCAATAGTGCTTCGATGCTCAAAGGGATTAGAAAGTGGTGTGCCATGATTTTAGGATAGAGGGAGAGACAAAGTGATCAGAATGTGGATAAGTTTGGAATGATCAAGACATGTCCAAATAAGAAGATCATTGGTGTATTTGGTTTGTGTAAGAAGAATAATAGTGGATGTGGAAGTGGCTTCAAGACCAAGAAAATGATGCAGCAGGCCTAAGTCTTTAATGGAGAAAGTAGTATGTAGGTTTTGGATAAGGGTGGAAATGAAGGATGGAGATAAATTGGTAACCAAAATATCATCCGCATAAACTAAAAAAAAATGAGATTTGAGATGAAGTGGTATTAATGAAGAGAGAAAGATTAGATTTGGAGGAAGTAAAGTGTAAGTCAAGAAGTTTCTGACTTGAGTGATGAAACCAAGCACTAAAAGCTTGTTTAAGACTACACGAGGCTTTGTAAAAATGATAGACATCATGAGGATAGTGAGAATCTTGAAAACCAAAAGGTTGAGACATGAAGACTTGTTCATAAAGATGACCATGAAGGAAGGCATTATAAATATAAAGTTGGCAGATTGACCAATTTTCAAAAAGAGAAATGGTACGGATGAGATCAATGGTAGTGAGTTTAACAATAAGGTTGAAGGTGTCAGTGTAGTCAATGCCAAAAGCATGTAGAAAACGTTTGGAAACTAGATAAGCTTTATAGAATTGAATAGTGCCATTAGGATTACGTTTGGTGTGAAACACCTATTAACAAATGATAGCATTTGGTAGAGAAGCAACAAGAGTTCAAGTATCATTACAATAGAGAGTAGTGAACTCATCAAGTATAGCCTGATGCCAGTAAGGAAATTTATTTGCCTGGGTAAAGGATGTAGGGTTAAGAGAAGATTTGGTAAGCATGAATTAGGTGATGTACTTAGAAAATCATCTAGGAGTATAGGTTTGATCACAAGTCTGTGTGACCATTGGATAGGAAGATTGTGTTTGATAAGGTGGTGGAGGGGATATAGAAGTTAGTGGTAAAGGAGATGGAGGGGGTAGAGTGAAAGGTAAAGGAAGTGAGTGGAGTGTGGTGGGTGAGGATGTAGATGGTGTGGGTGGAGAGTGAGCATAAAGAAAATCATTTTTAAGGAAATAAACATAACGAGAATTATAAAGCTTGGATGTTTGAGGATCAAAGAAGTGATAGCCTTTATACTAAGAACAATAGCTAAGGAAGACACATGGAGTGGATTTAGGTTTGAGTTTATTACGGAAAGTGAAACCAAGAAAAGGAAAGCAGGTACATCCAAAAACTTGTAAATTAGAGAGATTTTGGTGGGACGGTGAATAGTAATTCATAAGGGGAGATTTTATTAAGGATAGGAGTGGGTAAGAGGTTGATAAGGTAGAAAATAGTGAAGAAAACTTCAATCCATAAGACTTTAGGAAGAGAGGCAAGAAGAAGAAGGGCTAGACCTGTTTCAATGATATGACTAATTTTGGGTTCAACAAGACCATTTTGTTGAGGAGTGTAGGGACAACAAATGCAGTAAGTGATGCCATTGGAGGTAAGATATTGGGAAAAGGTGCCTTTGACGAGTTCAAGGTCTCCATCAAATTAAAATTGCTTTATATAGGTGAAGAATAAATTTTCAGTTACGGTTTTGAGAAGTTTGAAAAATATGCATAGTATAAGATTTATGAACAATGATAAAAATCCAACTATATTTGCTAAATTCATCAATGAAAAGAATAAATTAACGATAACCAAAAAATGAATAAGATAGGGAAGGTCCCCAAATATCATAGTGAATAAGTTGTAAAGGGGTGGTAGAAAGGTAAGAAGAATGTGAAAAGAGAAGACGAATACTTTTTCCTTGAAATCAAGAAGTATAAGGAGTTATGACATTTGAATTAATACTTAAGGACCTAGATAACTTAAAAAGTGTTAAATGACATAGATGACCAAGATGTTAATGCCAAAGATTGTGGGAAGATGGATTGAAGAATCTTCATTGGACAGAGATTATTGTAGATGGAACTTGTGAGGAGCGATAACTTGGTTTAAAGATCCTTTACATCATAACCAAAGGGATTCAATTCAATGAGACATGAATTATCAGTAACAAATTTAGGAACAGATAACATATTTGTAGTGAGATGTGGAATTACTAAAACATTACAAAGATAATGTGGCAAATTTGTGTGGGAAATATAACAAAATTGATAGAGGAAATAGTAAGAATGTTACCATTACCAGCAACTACTTGGTTAGAGCCATCATATGGAGTTATAGAGTCCACAAGATGATGTCGGGTGTCATGTGAGTAGTAACACTAGTATCAGGTAACCATTCAATAGTATCATTGGAGTGAAAACAATGTATCGCTGGGATCATTAATTTCTATAGCCGAAATTGCAATGGGAGTAGGGATGGCAATGAGTTTTCAACCCGATTAATATTTGCACTACCTGACCCGAAAAAATTGACATAGAGGCTAAAAAATGTATATTAAATGGATGCTGAAAAATGGATGTGGATATGGATTTGGATATGGATATGAATATAGTGATAACCGGAACTGATGGATACCTGTATCCCAGTTGTTTTTTATTAACTCTATTTTTATTTTTTTTAATATTTATGGTTAAATATAATAAATATTAATATTTTCTTAGAAGAAAGAGCTTCAAAATCTCCACTTTACTTCTCAATCTTTACTTTTTTCATCATATTTTATTTTTTTTATAGGATGATAATAATGCAAATGATATGGAGATAGAGTTTTGAATGTTGTGGAGTTCATACAAAGACAATTTGAAGCTTTAGATATTTCAATCTTTGTTTCAGTTCTTTATTGTGAAAAATATATGTTATCTTTGTAATAGGCATTATGATTTTTATTATTCCAATTTTATGATTTTTTAAGACGTTCAAATCAAAATCTTAACTTATTATTATTAAAATAATTTTGATTTGGAGTGTTCGCAAAAAATGCTCTTTATATTTTCTATTCAGATGTTATATTTTTATGTGCTATACAATTCGATGGATATCCAAAAACTCGAACAATCCAATGGATTTGGATATAGGTAGTAAATCGTAAAAATTGATGGATATGTATATGGATATGGATATGAGTTTAGTCATACAAAATGGATATGGATGTGGGTTGAGTAATACCTGAACCAAACCCTACTTATTGCCATCCCTAAATGGGAGTAAAGTTAGAAGGGGGCCTACAAGGGCGATTCTGGGACTTGAAATATCGAAAACAATAATGGGCCACAATATGACCCGTTTCTAACATATATTATACTATAACTAATTCTTACATTATCTAGGATCTCTTTATCTGCACCAATCTCAACACATATTATAGTATAACTAATTCTCTTTAGAGTAGTTATTTATTCATCTAAACAAATTGGTATAATAAGAGAACTTGCTAAGTAACTTGTATCCTCTATTGACCAATATTCAATTAGCGAATTATGAAAGTTGATCCACATTGAAAATTTTCCACTTTTTTCTATTCATTTGTTAGATCGCGTACGGTCCGAGTATTCACAATACACTGCAGAAAAAGATCATACAATAACATAAAGTATAGTCGAAAATACCAAGGATGTACGAAAATACCTTTTTCTTGTGGATAGGTTGCTTCTTTTTCGGATTCTAAGACACTGCAAAACGTGAATGCCTATACCGATATCCACACGAGTATGCACGATCCAGGCTGTGGCTATGGTGTGCTAGCACATCCTGAAACTCTTCCTGAACACCGCACTATTTTCCTCTCGGATGGTGGCTAGGGTTTCGTGTGACAATAGTGTCTCTTACATCTAATGAGACCTAAGCTTCTCTATTTATAGAGAAACCCTAATCTCATTGAGGCCCCAATAAGTTTCGGCCCATTATATCTCATATAATAAAAGCCCGACAACTTAATTCGATCTAGCCCAA
>JANIHY010000003.1:29611516-29639971 GCA_027479065.1 Erythroxylum brevipes
GATATTTCATATATGGATGAGTTGAGGCAACAAAGTCCATTATATGTTGACAGGAGACATAGAGAATAATTTTCTCCTAAACACATTTTTATTCTTAGGACGAGAACAATTATCTCTGTTCTGTCCATCGCAACTAAACATCTCCCTGTCTTCAATCCTTGTTCTGTCCTGTCCTTTCCTGTTCCTTCTCGTTCTGTCTTTGCATGCTGAAGGATGATGTTTTTCATCAACACATAATAAAATATATAGAATTTATACAATTTTCTTTTGTGAATTTACATGGATATCATAGAATAGTCTTTTCTACATTTATTAAACCTTAATTAAGGTAAGTTTTATCTTTATCATCATTAAATTTGTACTGATTGATTTAATTCGTGGATTAAACTAAAAAATTAAAAGGAAAATTTTGTCTGATATTTTAGTGGTGGTAATTTACTACTCATGATAAAGAATCTCGGTCTCCTAATATTATATAAATTTAATAAAAAGTATATATTTTAAAAAATAATTAAAAGATAATTTATTATTAGTTTTTAATTTTATTGTAGCACTCGTTGTAAATGACCTTCCTGACGAAGTTATGTCCAAATTAAAAGTTTTAAGTCCTAATGGGGGTTTAGACCAAACTCGGCAATTTAGCCTGTAGTGACCTAGATTCTTCTCGTGTTGCGAAGCCTATCATTCCTCCACTGCCATGGCGTTCTGAAATGATTAGCAGAGAACGAGTGTAATGGTAGGAGTAGGTGAAGGACTCAGACTAGTAGGCTAGAAGAACTTAAAAGTAGTAAAAGTATGGAACAAAGTCAGAGGTCAATATCGGCCGCTGCTGCTTCTTGTGGTTACCAGTTCCACCCCGCTCGTCCCGCCATTATCGATCTCTTTAACCTCTATTTGGGTGTAATTTACTCCTATTACTAGTTCACTTTGCATCTCTTTGTACGCTTTGTGATAGTTAATTCACTTTCTTTCTCTTTTTGTCTAGCAGAGAAGCAACCGCCAGAAACCGGACGATTCTATTCGTGAACAACCGTTAGTCTCTCCCTCTCTCTCTCTTAGTGTGTGTGTTTGCTTTCATGTTTTTGCGTGCCCTATTTTTTTTTGCTTTTATCATTGTTGCTGGGCTAATTTCCAATTTCCTCTACAGCAACAAGACACAAAAGCGTGTACTTGCACCTAACACAGACCTTCCTCCTCGAAATGACCAATTTCTTTCGGATTTCGAACAACTCCAGTCCCAGTTTCCGGTTGGTTTCCTTGTTAAAAAACCCACAGCTCCACTTGCTGTTTTTTCCTCAAAAATTTTGTTTTATGCTAAAAAAAGAATTAAAATTTGCTTTCCGTTGAACTCTGGTACTCAGGACCAAGAACAAGTGCGTGCTGTCACAGAATCTGTGCTCGTATCTCTGGTGGTGCAGTGTAGTAATCATGGTCCACGAGCGGAATTCCTGCTCTTTGCTTTACGGAGCTTATGTGGTATAGGATACATTAACTGGGATAGTTTCTTACCAAGTCTTCTTGCGTCCATATCCTCTGCAGAAATGTCTGTTGGTCAGGCTTCTCAAGCAATGGCTGTTGTTTCATCCACCAGTCTATCGCAAATTCCTTCTTCGAGTGTGATGCCCAATTCATCCCATTTACAGACTTCAAATCCAACTTCTCCATTGCCTTCAGTTCATGGTTTTGGTTCCCCTGCTCAATCAGCAATTGAACCATCATCTTCTGCATCTATGTCCCCTGTAAAGTTGTCTGATATTTCTGGTAATGTTCAACAGTCTGCAACAAGGACCAATTCATTGGCAAGGGATAGTGCCATTAGTAGTCTACGGCAGCTATGCTGCAAGATAATTTTGACTGGCCTTGAATCTAATTTGAAGCCTGTGACACATGCTGATGTTTTCTACCATATGTTGAATTGGTTGGTTAACTGGGATCAAAGACAACATGGTGTTGATGAACCCAATAATGTGAAGGGCTTGAGACCTGACAAGGCTCTAGTTGAATGGCTGCACAGTTGCTTGGATGTAATTCGACTTTTAGTCAACGAGGAAAAGTGTCGGGTGCCCTTTTATGAGTTATTGCGTAGTGGGCTGCAGTTTATAGAGAACATACCAGATGATGAAGCTTTGTTTATGCTTATTTTGGAGATCCACAGGAGGCGAGATATGATGGCTATGCATATGTTGATGTTAGATCAACACCTTCATTGCCCCACTTTTGGTACTCATAGGATTTTGACACAAACAATTCCTAATATTTCAGTTGAAGCAGTTGCAAACTCCCGCCTTTCACCCATTACCTATCCTAGTGTATTAGGTGAACCGTTGCATGGAGAGGTGATGACTTTTCTGATAACTCCTTGTGGAATTTGTGAAATTGATGCTCCATTCTAATGTACAAATTTGATTCTTGATGGTATTATCATTTGATAAACATCCTTCTCATGGCACTTCATTGATATTTCTTCCCTTTCTTCAAATTGACTTATTTCTAGCCTATGTTTAGAAAAAAATGTTGATGACAAATGATGATTAGGAAAAAAATTTGAAACTTGGCCTACGTATGTTTTTGACATGATGGAGTAAATAGCAAACCTACAAGGCTACTTTGTGCTTGACAATCCATGAAATGCTTTGCACCATGGAGCATGATTTTTTTGAGGATTTTTATTTATTTATGTAAATAATGCCTCTTACATTTAATAAGAAGGTTTTATGCTTCACATGACTTGTCATGCATGCATGGTCTAGTGGTGTTCAAGGCATTTCTTTTACTTGGCTAGGATCTTGCAAATTCCATCCAAAGGGGAAGTTTGGACTGGGAAAGAGCTTTACGTTGCATTAGGCATGCTCTTCGGTCTACCCCATCTCCTGATTGGTGGAAGCGTGTGCTCCTTGTTGCTCCTTCTTATAAGAATCCTACTCATGGGCCTACAGCTGGTGCTGTTTTCACTTCAAGTATGATTTGTGAGGCAACAATTGATAGAATAGTTGAGCTTTTGAAGTTAACAAATTCAGGTGCATTACTGCTCTCTTCGATTTTGTTCTCACATTTATTATATCTCTGAAGAGCATCAAAGTTTTCTAAAAATGTTTCCTTCTATTTTATCCCCTAGTAAATGTTCAAGTTGCTGCATTCAAAAGACTTATTCTCTTGCATGTTACTTTTTCTTAACCTGAAAATCTTAGTATTTGAAGATATTTACACATAATGGAGATGGTAGTTGTAATTGTGAGCTATTGTAATAAGCGACAAATATTGGAGGGATGCCTTAATAGTAGCCTAGTAAATGTTAGTGAAATGTTGTTGGTCTCCACAATCAAATTGCAGTGTTTTAATTCTCCTTATTATGTTTTCTCCGTTTTAGGTTTGCACTTGATGTTTACCAAATATCTAACTTTCTTTATATAGTTAAATGATCCTTAATGAAGTACTTTCCTTTCATGGTTGCAGAAGTTAACTGTTGGCAAGAGTGGCTTGTCTTCTCAGACATATTCTTTTTCCTTATGAAAAGTGGGTGCATCGATTTTGTTGATTTTGTGGACAAGCTAGTTTTACGGCTCACAGAGTGTGATCAGCACTTCCTTCGGACTAATCATGTGACTTGGTTACTTGCACAAATTATTCGAGTTGAGCTTGTTATGACTGCCTTGAATACAGATTCAAGAAAGGTCAATCATATTTTGTGATTATGTTACATCCTATAGTTTTATCATTTAGGGTCTTGTTTCCAATGTTGTTTGTTCTTTGTTTTAATCTATGCTTCACTCTCATTTTGCTCGTTGTTAGTTAACATCCGCCTTGGACATCAGCTATTTGTTTGTTCCCTTTAGTAGTTGTTTATTGATACTTGATTAATTCTTTTAACTTATCTTTGTCAAACTTGTCAATCATAAATCCACTTGCAGGTAGAGACTACAAGAAAGATCTTATCATTCCATAGAGAAGATCGAAGCTCTGATCCTAACAATCCTCAAAGCATCCTTCTTGATTTCATAAGCAGTTGTCAAAATTTACGTATTTGGTCATTGAACACATCAACAAGAGAATACTTGAATAATGAGCAGCTTCAAAAAGGAAAACAAATAGATGAGTGGTGGAGGCAAGTAAGCAAAGGTAAATTATTTGCAATGCCATTGGACATTTAGCGAAGCTTTATAAAAATTCTCTATTAAGTATAGTTGAAAGATGCTCTTGAAGTTCTATTAGATTTGTTGATTTTCCAATGTTTCTACTTCAAATTGTTTGCATGGTGATAATTAGTTATGCACGTAGGTTCTACGAGATGTTCGCATCATGACTCTACTATCACAAGCTAGATAAGATACTTTTCTATAATTTTTCTTTTTAAGTGTTGCAGATCTATTCTAACTATTGACTAGTTATAGAAGACAATCCCAATCTTTTCCCTGTAGATGCTACTTAAGTTATAGGAAGAACATATTGGAAAATGCCTTTCCTTTCAACCTTGTCTAGAGCCTCCCACTTTCAACAAGAATAATAGCTCACACTACAGTTCATTCAATAATGATATCATAATTGGCTTCGCTTCCTCTTTTTACTCATTTCTTGTTAACCTTTTGGAGTAGGAATATTATCGTTTTGTGCGAGGATATGATTCCTATAGCCTAGTTAATAATCCTGTTTCTAAAACATCCTTGTATATAAGAAGCTCGTAGATGAGTTATAAATTCTTTTTCCTAGTTATGATTCATGGAGAAATATTTGGTTCTAGTGTTACTCAAGTCTTTGTTTAGGTACCAGTAATTTATTGATACAAACTTATCTGAGTGAGAGGAAAGAGAGTAGAATGTGAGATCATGTGTTCGAAAAAATTATAGTATGTATCCAACTCTTGTTTTCACTCTTCGTAATGGCACACACCGAAGAGAAAGTAAGGAAAAGGAAAGCCCTTTCTTTTCTTTGTTGCTCTTGATTGCCATTTTAGTTACTCAATCTCCACTTGCAGCTTCCTTAAAGAATACATGCTCAAAATGTCGTGAAATATACTGTTCAAAACTAATATAAACTACTCCTTGTATTGTTTAACCAAAGAAGGAAAATTTGGATTTAGCGTAATTTATTAGTGACATTTTCCTACTATATGCACAAAAAATAGATTGTCAGATAAACTCTTTTTGTTGTTTTGTTGGCGCACTGTCCAGCTAACTTCATCCTTCAAATGTTCTATCTAGGCATACTAGGGCAATTTTCATAATCCTTTGCATGGGTTGACCTCTTGCAATGGTTATCATTGTTTAATTTTGGTTCAGGGGATCGTATGATTGATTACATGAATATGGATGATAGATCAGTTGGAATGTTTTGGGTTGTTTCGTACACCATGGCACAACCAGCTTGTGAAACAGTGATGACCTGGTTATCCTCTGCTGGAGTTTCTGAACTATTGCCAGGAACGAATATTCAGTCAAATGAGAGGTTAATGGTGATGCGGGAAGTAAGCCCGCTACCAATGTCACTATTATCAGGCCTTTCTATGAATTTGTGTTTGAAATTGGTCTTCCAAATGGAAGATTCTTTATTTGCAGGGCAGGTATTGTCTTTACTGATATTTATATAATGAAGTCAATGCATTTTCCTTAGTATTTTCACTTTAAAGTTGATATGTATTCATATACTTCGCAAAGCAATTGATTGTATCTAACTCCTGATTTTCTTGTTTCTCATTGTCAAACACGAAAATCAGTTATGTTCCACACAACAAGATATAACTTCTAGTGAATATATAGCTGTTGATAAAAGTGGAATGTTTTTGAACAGAAAATGCCAAATAGCACAAGGCTTTGCCCATTAGACTCATTGTGTAAGAGGATTGATTTAACAAAATGGGGAACAATGTGATGCTTTCATTCTATAATTTAATTTGGAACACTCTTTTGTATTGCTAGGGAAGTTGGGTGTATATGATGTTAAGTGTTGATGTGATTGTAATTTTGGTGCAGGTTGTCCCTAGTATTGCAATGGTTGAGACATATTGTCGTTTGTTGCTAATTGCACCTCACTCATTGTTTCGTTCGCATTTCAATGTAAGTCTCTTTAGTTTCTATATAGATGCTACTTGAAGCATCTTATTTTTAGGCATTAAATGTATGCCTATAACAAAACATTAAATGTTTCACTTGCTGATAGGTAAAAATTGAAGTAAGTGCAGGACAATGTACACAACAATTTATGGGCCTCTTTTGATGTACAAGAGGAAGATCCTAAACTAATAATCCACTTCATATACAATACATGATGGGTTTATAGGACTATGAGACCACTTACTTTTCTTTCACATGCTGCACGTTGATATATAGTGAAGTACTAATCATGTTTTTATAAAATACTATTACTTTGGCAGCACTTGTGTTAATTAGCCTTTGAAATAATTTAAATTTACATATACTTCCAGGCGAGTGTTTTAAATTCAACACTTGCTCTTTGAACTTGCTTTTTGCAGTCTAACCAGGTTTTGCTAACTCTGCACCTGACCATGGTGAAATGTACACTACACTTATAATTATGCTAATATGTTTTTGGTTGTCTTTGTTCGTGAACATATGCTTTCATGAAGATTCTAAAAACATTCCTTAAATTTTCCCTTGTAGCACCTAGCACAGAGATATCCGTCCTTATTGGGCAAGCCTGGCGTAACTCTTTTGGTTCTTGAAATTGTGAATTATCGGTTGCTTCCTCTCTACAGGTGTTCTTCTATTTATGCAATCACTAAAATCAGTGATATTTAAATTGTTTTGTTGAAATTTGAAGAGACTTAAGACTTCTTAATTTATGCATTGAAGTTATCTCTTTAAGACGCTACTAGGTTGCATAAAGCTTGTAGCACAACAGGATTTTACTTTGTCCTTGCTTTTGGATGTGGTGCCACATCTTTTTAATTGGAATTTCTTACTATCTATAGTGAGAGTTCCAAAATTTGTTTTCGTAGAATACGAGTTCTAGAAGTTTTTAATCATTTCTTTATTTCCATCCAAGGAAATTTTATATTTTGTGACTTGGCCTTTTGTTTGTTTTTTAGGTATGAAGCGAAGAGCAAAACTCTGATGTATGATGTAACTAAAATAGTGTCTACATTGAAGGGAAAACGTGGAGATCACCGTGTATTTCGATTAGCTGAAAACTTATGCATGAACTTAATTTTGTCACAAAGGGACTTTTTCCCTGTGAAAAGAGATGGAAAGGTAATTTAAAAGAACCTCATCTTAGCTAAGCGGAATTATTAACTTAGTCAAACTAAGATTTTATGATTGTTTAGTCAGGTCCAAGTAAATTCACTAAAACATTGAATCGTGTAACTATAATCACTTTTTCCATCATTGTCAAAACATGTTCGATTAAGATTCTGTGATTGCTTTGTAGGGTCCAAGTGAATTCACGGAAACACTGAATCGTGTGACTATAATCACTTTTGCGATTATTGTCAAAACACGTGGGATTGCTGATGCTGATCACTTGCTTTATGTACAAAGTATGTTAGAACAAATAATGGCAACAAGCCAACATACATGGTCCAAGAAAACTTTATTTTACTTCCCTCCTCTTCTTCGTGATTCCCTCAGCGAGAGAATGGACAAAAGAGGCTTGGCTATTCAAGCATGGCAACAGGTTTGTTGTTATAAATATCTTCCATGTTTCACCATTGTCATTTTTTTCATTGCCTTCTATGTTGGTTAGATTTCAAATACTGATATGTGGCTAGTTAGTATTTTTCTTTTTGTGGTAAAATTTACAAAAATGACACTGAATCCAAAAGGTGAGGGAACTATGGACAAAATTAGACTTAATGACAGAAGGGTTAGGTTAGCAAGTTTAAACACTTTAGGGTTAGAAATAAAGTGACTGTGATTAAAACAATAAAAAGAGAATTAAGGTTAAAAATGGCTTTGAAATAAATTCTACAGTAACATGAAATTTGTAATTTGCTATAGAATGACTTATTTATAGCGGTCATAGGAAAAACTAGTAGTACTAGAAAAATTTATTTATAAGGAAACTAACCTATATAGGAAATTTTGTGGATTAAGAAAAAAATTCCAATTAAAATAAATTAAGCAAAGTCCTTTGACTTTGGTCAGATGTTCCTATATCGTTCTCTTTTGGTTTGAAAAGGAGCTTACTCTAATGAGTGAACATGGACATGCTCCTTAGAGATGTTAGGATCGAGTGCTTCTAGTTTTTAGTTTACCAACTCTGATCACCAAGAAATCTTCCATATGAGTTGTAACGTTCTGATTGAATTTCTTCGACATTTAACACATGTTCGATAGTTTTAAGCTTTAGCAATTGGAAGCTATAGAACTTGAGTCTATGGTATCACAACAAAATTCATCAAATGGATAAAAGTGTCAAAAATTATTGCTTAGGTTGATTTATAAGTCAGGTCGTAGCTAAATTAGGTATGCATTTGAGCTGGTTTGTTAAAAATCTTATAAAGTTCAAACTTTCTTTGCTTGAACTTATGATTAATATGCTATAATTATATTATATGTAGCAGAAGTGTCACTATTAGAAACTTATGTAGGAAACCTTATCTTGTTGTAGATCTTGACATACCCATTAATTACATCTAATACTTCTTCTTGGTGATTTCCTTTAATTGCATCAAAGTCATTAAACGGAAAACCTCTTTGTTGGTGGAAATTTGGAAATTGGGTAATTGTCGATGCGCAAGATGTTGTATGATCAATCCTACACTTTCTAAAGGAATTGGTTACATGTAGATAAAGTTTTGTTGGTTGATCTCTATTAGAGATTATGATTTGATTAAGAGGATTTTAGAAGATTATGATTGTGATTTGATTGAGAGGATTTTTAGGGATTATAATTGTAACTTATGTGATATAAACAAGATAACTAGTATATAAAGAGAGTGGGAGTTGCTGATTTCTACAAGCTCTCACAATCCCTCTGCTCAATTTCTTATTCATATCATGATATCATAGTAGGTTCTCTAATCTTGCCTCTAATTTTTTCCTTTGTTCTCTCACAACTGGTAACCCCCACCCTTTTCTTTGAAAGAAAAGGACCAATTTTAACAATCTAACCCTAGAAACACCTCTAGCAACCACTGGAAACAACGTAAGAGGAAGAAGCAATGTCGGCTAACACGTGTCGTTGGCAATTGCTAGTCAACTGGCATGTGTAGTGCACACACCACCTTCTGGTGATGTTCTATTGAGCCTGTTGCAACGGACTGAGTTGCACCAACTCTAGGAGCTTGTTGGTGGTGTGTTTTTTTTGCCTTTAATTGTTAGAAATCGAGTTTGTGTTTTTAGCCATAGTTGGTGATGTGTTATTTTTTTTGGCCTTCAATTGGTGGAAACTAGGCTTGTGTGTTTGACCATAGTCGCTAGTTCTGTCGTAGTCGTATCTCATGATGGTTTGAATTTGTCTCAGTCCCTCTTTCGTTGTGCACAGTTGTTGATATTTAAAGTTTGGTTTTTTGCACTGTTGTTTTTCACCTGATTCTCATTATCATCTTTCTTATTGTATTGATTGCATTATGAGCAACTTCAAAACTAACAGTGTTGAAGGATAGCCACCTGTTATGGTTCAAGAAATCACAAATCAGAAATTGAATGGAACAAATTATGTTGCTTGGGAGAAGGTGGTCATTGTATATCTCAAGGGTCTAGGCAAGTATGAGCATCTCACAGATCCAAATCCTAATATTAAGTGACTTGAGTATAAGAAGTGAGATCAACATGACAGCCAAATAATGACAAGCCTCAGGAATGCCATGGAGCCAAATATTGTTGACATGTGTCAATATGTAAATTCCACAAAGGAGCTATAGGAGTATGTGGGACTTTAATTTTCCAATAACATTACTCGTATATACGATTTATTTGTGACATTGTTCTAGTGTTAGCAGGGAGAGAAGAACCATACCTTATACTTTTAAGGAATTAAGAATCTATTTGTAGACATTTGGTAGCCCAACCGATAACAATAAATATCAACTTTTGAAGGAAAGAGAAGAGCTAGTTGTGATGAGATACTTGGCTAGCTTAAGACTAGAAGATGAACCAATTCGGGCCCAAAAACTCGATGACATTGAATTTTCATCACTCAGTGGGATATATTCACGAGTATCTTGATCATGAAGGGACCAATACAAGAAAGTGGTGACAATTCTGCTCTAGTTGTTCGTAATGGTGGAAGAGGTAATGGAGGCCGAAGTAATCATTGTGGTCTTGTTGGTTGTGGATGAAGGGGCAGAGGAGGCCCAAGGAAATATGACCATTGTGGCAAGGATGGGCATGTTCAGGACTAATGTTGGGACTTACACTCAAGAGTTGTGCTTGAAGCCCTCTCAATCTGCTGATATTATGGAGGCTTTTGGTGATTTTGCCTCAACAAGTGGAAAAAAGGTGGTTTTTGAAGAAGAATGTATATCTTTACTCTAGTATCAAGCAGCCAATCAAGCAACCACACCAATTGTGTCGCTTGCTTACCTATGTAATTACACAAGTTGTATATTGTCCTTTGTTAAACCTTGAGTTATAGATTTAAGAGCCACTGACCATATTGTAGGTAACCTATATTTTTTTATATCAAATTACTGTTGTACCAAAATTTGATTCCACTACTAGTATAAGTGAGGTTGGCATTGCGTTTCTTTCTCCTTCAATGACATTACTAGCAACATTATATATTCCAAAATTTTCGTTCAACTTAATATCTGTTAGTAAACTAACCAAATCATTGAATTGTTCTGTCTCCTTTTTCCATCATTTTGTTATTATCCATAATTTGAAGACAGAAGATGGTTGGAGGGCATGAATATGGAGGTCTCTACTATTACGATAGTTGTTTAATTGCCTGTTTAGTTGTTGCTTACCCCTCCAAATCCATAATTGCCTTGGTCATCCATCCATCCAAAAATTGAAAAAGCTAATTTCTAATTTGAACTTAAATCTTCAACTAGATTGTGAGTTTTTGTCAGCTTAGAAATCATCACTGTGTTGCTTTTCCATCTGGAGTTGATAATTGAGCCGAAATCTCTTTTGTGTTAGTTCTCTATGATGCTTGGGGTCATTCTCGTCTTACCTCAAAACTTGGTTTTTGTTATTTTGTTGTTTTTGTTGATGATTGGTCTAGAATGAAAATAACGTTTCAAATTATTTTTTATTTTACAATCCTTTTACTCTGAAATCAAGACTCAATTTGGTTGTCCTATTCGTATCCTCAAAAGTAATAATGCTAGAGATTTTTTTTTGAATCCTTTAAGTCTTGTATAAAAAATTGCGATATGATTCACCAATCTTATTCTCACACCACAACAAAATGGTGGTGTTGAAAGAAAAATTGGGCATGTCATAGAAGTTGCTCGAACCTTATTAATTGAAATGAAGGTTCTCAAGGAATTTTGGAGTGGTGCTATCCTCACTACTTGCTACCTTATTAACGAAATGCCATCAACCACTCTTAAAGGTCAGATCCCTCACATCCTTATGTTTCCTAATACCCCTTAGTTTCCTCTTCTGCCTTATATCTTTGTATGTATGTTTTGTCCACCAACTCCAACCAAGAGTTGACAAATTATCTCCATGGGCCATCAAGTCTATCTTCCTTGGTTAGTCGAGGTAACAAAAAGACTATCGTTGTTACAACCCTACTTAAAAGATTCTTTGAGTGCACAAATGTGACGTTCTTTGAAAACATTGCATACTTTTCTTAGAGTCAAGATGCCAAAAGCTTCCATCATTGTTTACTCTCACTTTTTGACAACTCAAATAATTCGCCTAAAAGTTCAGGCAATTCACCTATAGATTATGATCCTCCTTATCTTCATCAATTGTCTCGATCAGATTTGCAGGTTTATTCTCGAGGATCTCGTCGAATGGTAGATGGCCAAATTGATGAGCTCTCCTGGACATTACTATGTATGGTAGAAAAAGGTTTCGTGGTTCATAAGCATGAGGTAAGTAGGAATTTTGTGTGTGTTTAGAGAGTTGGCAAATTTCACACTGAAAAGGTGAATCCTTATTATTGAAAAACATTGGATATAATTGTTTCATGTCAGATAAACTAGGGTGGCCTATCATATAGTGCCAAAGCGCAATTTCAGGGTCGGATGACAAAGTAGCATTTACTTTACTCCCATTCAAGCTGCCAATATAATATAATCCATCAAACTCCCTAACATTGCTAATCCTCTTCCCCGACTCCAAATCTTCGAAAACACACCCATTAGAGTAAAAGTTAGCTGTGTAATTATGCTTTTTAGTAAGTCTCTTTACAAACAGCAGGTTGCAGTCCAGACTAGGTACATAAAGAACATTGGTTGAGAAAGTTTATCAGCTATTGTAATAGTCCCTATCCCTTCAACCTTAAGAACCTGTCCATCGGATACCTTGACAGTTCTATGACCTTGACAAGACAAAATATCAACAAATAAAGATTTATCACAGGTCAGATGGTCATTTGCTGCTGAATCAACAATCCAAATACCACAATTTGGGGTTTTAACACCCAAGGTAGTTCGTGTGTTACCTGTATTCACCATATGACTTGTAGATACAACCTTTTCAGCTTTTAGATCATACTTGCTCAGAATTTTCCTAAGTTGCTCGACCTCTTTCTTGCTCACCGGTACATTTTCACCTTTTGCCTTGTCATTTCCAGCAACTGCATAGCTTTTGTTTTCTATTTTGGTTCTGTTTTTTAGATTAGGCGGCTTGCCATGGATCTTCCAGCAAGTATCTCTAGTATGCCCATTTTTTTGACAGTGTTCACACCAAAGCTTACTTGAATTTTTTTTTTTTTTGGGATTTTGGTCCAGTGGTTCCCTTGGCAGTCATAATTGAGGATTCAGGAACCCCATTGTTGTTTAGAGTCCCATGAATCAGTTGTCTCCTGCTTTCTTCACATTTAGCAAGATTAACTGCTCCCATGACTGTTGGAAGATGACTGGTAGCCATGATTCTTCCACGAACAACATCATAAATTGAGTTTAAGCCTAGCAGAAACTTATACACTCGTTCCCGTTCCACAATCCTCCTGTAGCAAGTCAAATCTTCATTACACATCCGTTGGTGAGGATCATAAAGATCCAATTGTTGCCATAGCTTTACCAATGCTGTGTAATATTGAGTTACTGTCTTCTCTCCTTGCTTGGTCTCTCTCAAAAGACTCCTAATTTGGAACAAGGCAGCAGTATTTTCGATCGTTGAATAAGTTTGTTTAGGGTTTTCTGAAATTTCTTTCGCAGATGTGGCTAAGATGAATTGCTCGCTAACTTCCAAGATCATTAAGTTGATCAACCAACTCATAACAAGGTTGTTTTCGACCATCCAAGTCTGGTATTTTGGGTCTGATAGGTTGGATGCAGCAGGTGGCCTTGTGCTTAAGTATTTTTCTTTCCCTCTCCCTTTTATGAACATAAGCACCGAGTGGGACCATGGTAGATAATTATTCCCATTCAGTCTTTGACTGACTATGCTGGAGTTATCAACACTGTTCTAGAGATAAGATGGGTTCAATGCTAGCGTAGCCACACCAGACGAGCCAATGGTAGAGATCTCCTCTGACTCGACCTGCATGGCTCTGATCAACCTAAACGAAATCATTCTCGAGGGTTCTGCTCAGGCTCTGATACCTTGAACGAAAGTGGGGAATAATGTTTTGTATTCTTGAATAGAAAGTATACAGCCATATATAGGCTATAGGCTATTACAAGTAGAAGTTTAAATCTGGAAGGTTATCCAGATCTAATCTAATCTAATATAATCCCTTAAATTAAGGGATTTTGAACTTATTTTATATTAACTATATACAACCTATCTATATCTCAATATAATCTAGACACAACTGTATGGTATCTTGAGTAGAATATTAGTCATAATATCCTACCGACATCCTTATCTTTTCGTTTAGCTTGATGACTTCAACTTGTAATGTCTTACATTTTCCATTGTAAGAATTGCAAACAAAATTGCAATTCAAGCTCTATCATACAGATAAAAATGCATTTAGAAAATAAAAATTTTAAAGACATTCAACAATAGTTTTTTAGATTAAGCTCCATAAATGGTTATTTTACAATCAACATCGTCCAGTATTTTTCCACCGTATCTATTTCACTTACCAGATATCCAAAAAATTGCTGATTTTGTAAAATAATTGCTTAAATAAAATATCTAGTGCTAATCTAAGAAAATTTTCTTTGCAAGCAAAATAACATGGATTGACCTTTCTCCTTTTTAAGGCCACATTCATTTCATAATTTAACAATTTCATTGTGGATTTCTTTTTCTTTCGATATTATTTAGTGACATTGAAATCCTCTCACAATATTTATTCTCTGTATTATTTGTGAGTCTTTGGACTGTAACTATACTGTCCATCTGTTTGCAGTTTTTATAATTTAGTTCATTAGCTGGATGTGTCCTCTTCCAAAACTGCTGGTGCAAACAAGAAGATATTTGTGGCAAATTTTAGATTATTAAAATTTGGCATTATTTCCCAGCTTTGTTTAGGTGATGATTAAATTTGTATTCAAGTTCATTACTTTTATACAGGCGGAAACAACTGTGATTAACCAATGTAATCAGCTTCTATCACCATCTGCTGATCCTCATTATGTTACTACGTACATCAATCATAGTTTTCCTCAACATCGCCAATATTTGTGTGCTGGAGCATGGATACTTATGCAGGGGCACCCTGAAAACATTAATAGTGGAAATCTGGTATGGCTTTACAATCTTGTGATTACTCGGTCTCGAATGTATTGTAGTACATGCTGTTATTCCCATGATAACATAATTTGTTTATGCACTTGTCCTTGTTAGTTTTATGCTTACTGCTATTTTTAATGCTTTTCGATTTGATGGAATTCAGGCACGTGTTCTCAGGGAATTTTCTCCCGAGGAAGTTACAGCAAATATATACACTTTGGTGGATGTCCTTCTCCATAACATTCATATGGAACTTCAACATGGACATTTAATACAGGTTGATAACCTTTGCTAAGCAATTTTTAATAATTTTTTCTTACTAACTCGTACATAGAAACTTAACCTCTGCTTTGCTGGACTTTTAGGATCTTCTGTTAAAAGCTTGCTCAAACCTTGCTTTTTTCCTTTGGACTCACGAGTTACTGCCTTTGGAAATTTTGCTCCTAGCACTTAATGACCGAGATGATGATCCCCATGCTTTACGTATTGTGGTATGTTGTTCTATGTCTATTCTTTCATAAAAGATATCTCTATTTTTCATCCCTTCCCCCAGGGCCCCCACACAAAGATTCAAAAAAGAGAAATGAAAGAAAATGATACATGTAGGTTTCGATAACTCATTTTAATTCAATGTAGTTTAACCAATCAAAAGATTGCACATTTTTTGTGAATGACTTTGTTTAAGAGTTTAAGGTAGATCTGCCAATACTGTAAATTTTTGCTGATGGTGCTCTGGTTTTGAAACTTTTATTCAGTTTGCATACAAATTACAACATCATATTCCATGTTGCAGGTCAGTTTACTTGATAGACAGGAGCTTCAACAGAGGGTCAAATTTTTTTGTTTGAATCGTGGGCCTCCAGAGCATTGGCTTTATTCCGGATTGTTTAAACGGCTTGAATTGCAAAAGGCACTTGGAAATCATCTATCATGGAAAGATAGGTAAAGCTCACATGGTTATATATTACCACACTAGATTTCTATAAACTAATTTTGACGAGCCAGGTGAATTTTATGGTCGATGCCCACCTAGTCTGGAACCCTGATTCACTAGGGTTTATCCTTTCAGATATCTCATTGGAAAACATATGTTTCAAGTCTTTTTTTTTTTTTTGCATCATTCCTCCTTAAAACCCTTAATTTTGTTTTTTTGTCCAGCTTTGTATTTACCTATTTTTCTTGTCTTCAGGAAGTGTTGTCCTAGTGTTCCCACTGTCACTTTCATTGTTACATGTCAGATGCTATTGTGTCTGTCTTGACATATCATTCTTGTTCCTTGACATGCTTAGAGACTCTTTTTGTTATTTGTTGTTTTGTTCATTGGCAATGTAATTTAACTTTTTTTGTCTTGCAACGAAAAGAAATAAAGCTTCAGTCTTGTTTAAATTTTCTTATTTGAGATAGACCAGTGATTGAATTGTATTATCTTTTAAATTTTGAAAGGAATCATAACCATAACTACTTAGAATAACTGTCCTTGACATGATTTTGGCTACAAAATAAATTTTCATTTCGTGGTTTTCTCTTTCAAATTATGATCTTCATATATTTTAATTAATTATTTGGTCTTGTTCGACCATGTTAAGAATTAAACCTTTTGAACCTTGAAACTCTCATATTCTGGTTTGATTTCAGGTCTGGTTTTCTAAGTGCTTTGTGCTAGTATCAAATTATAAGACTAGTGTTAACCTTATGTTGCTTTGAAAATGTTTTGGGTAATCCGTACTGAGGAGGAAAGGTTGGTTACAAATGATTAAACTTCAGTATTTCTTCAAGAACTCACAGAGGCATCGGCAAATGTTATGACATTCATTTAGTTATTAATGTTTATTAAAAAGAAAGTACTTTTGTCTAGGAGTTGAAGGTTTGTTGATTATGTTGATTATAAGCTCTGCAGGTACCCCACATTCTTTGATGAAATTGCAGCTCGATTACTTCCAGTCATCCCCTTAATAGTTTATAGACTTATTGAGAATGATGCCATAGATCTAGCTGACAGAGTTTTGGCAATGTATTCACATTTTCTGACTTATCATCCCTTAAGATTCACATTCGTCCGCGACATTCTTGCCTATTTTTATGGTCATCTTCATGCAAAGCTCATTATGCGCATACTCAATGTGCTTGACCTCAAGAAGGTACTTATGCATCCTCTTCCCTTGGCTTTTTTATGTCTTTTTCCTTACAGGTTGACTTTGTTTGATATTTACTTTGTGTTCTACATATTGATTTTAGAATTTGAAACAGATACCATTTTCTGAGTCATTCCCACAGCACCTAAGTTCGTCAAACCCTGCTATGTGCCCCCCTCCTGAGTATTTTGCAACTCTTCTATTGGGACTTGTGAACAATGTTATACCTCCATTAAATACCAACCCAAAGTATGGATCTATTGGAGATCATGGAAGTAATTCAATGCGCACAACAAACATTAAAACTCCAGCAACACTACAATCTGGGCCAGCCAATGCTTCTGAAAGCCAAAAGGCTTTTTATCAAATTCAAGATCCTGGAACACATACTCAACTGGTTCTTGAGACTGCAGTTATAGAGCTTCTTTCTCTTCCAGTATCTGCATCGCAGATAGTATCCTCTTTGGTTCAAATTGTGATAAATATTCAACAAACTCTAATCCAATCAGGTAATGGTCTTCATGGAGCTGCAAATGGTGTTGCACAAGGATCAATCCTACCAACATCTCCTTCTGGAGGAAGTACAGACTCCTTGGGTGCAAGTAGATCAACTACTTCGGTTTCTGGAATTAATACATCTAACTTTGTCTCACGGAGTGGTTATACGTGCCAGCAGTTATCTTGCTTATTGATCCAAGCTTGCGGTCTCCTATTGGCTCAACTACCTAATGACTTTCACCTTCAACTTTATATGGAGACATCTCGTTTTGTTAAAGAGTGTTGGTGGCTAACTGATGGAAAACGATCATTAGGAGAAATTGACTCTGCTGTTGGATATGCTTTGTTGGATCCAACATGGGCTGCTCAAGACAATACCTCGACAGCCATTGGTATGTTATACATTAAGCTATATTATCTGCTACATTTGGGTTATTATTTTTGTTAATGTTGTTGCTTAAGTTTCTAGGATGATCTTATTTCTGTTGATTTCTAGAAAGTTGGCAACTAATGAATATCTTATGCATGCAAGAAGATTGGTGATGCATTGTTGAAGCTCTAGGGTTAAATGCTGTTGCTAGGATAATGATGTAAAACAAAACGTGTAGTAGTTTGTACATTGTTCAAGTGAACAGTGACAATAAGTGTAAATTCATCATATTTACTTCATACTAAGTTTTCCTTGCTTATTTAGGACTAAAACTTATTTAATAATAAAGGGTCCATACTTGAGTTATCAACTAAAAGGTATGATGCTTGAGTTATCAACTAGAAGGTACGATGCTTTCTTTTAATAGTGATTCTTAGACCTTCTTAGTGTTTCCTAATTTCATAAAAGTGTTTCTGCCTTCCTAATCGTAGGACTATCCATTTTTTTGTTCTTTACTTAAATTCTAGCAATCTCAATCTAGATCTCTAGTAACCTAAATATGAATTTCAACAGCTTACACAAAATTTGAGCATAGTGAAATAATTTCTCGAGTTCATTAATTAGTTGATATTTTATTTGTCTATCAATGTGACATCATCTCGGGCCCAACCTAAAGCTTGAAAATTATAAGAAAACAACATCGTTTTGATTAAACAATGTTGTTTTTTATTTTTAATCTTAAAAAATAAAAAATCGGGCCTGGCTAGGCTTCGAACTGGGTGCCTCAATTGATCGGGCTTTGGGCCAAACTGGGGCCTACATAGAAATTTTCATTGCCAAGCCTAGATGTTAGACCTTTGATTCAATAATGATAACACATAATAGAAGGGCTTATAAACAAGTATTCAACAACCAAGAGCGAGATGAGTTGATCTTTGAAAATTTTGAAAAAATTGGATATTGATGATCCTAGTTCACAAGTTGCTCAAGACTTATTCCACAATACAGGACTAGACAACAAAGTACACCCTCGATGGAGAGAGTAGTGTGTGGAAAAATCATATATATTGATTGATTGCTTATATTTGATTAAGTTTTCTATTATAATAAAATATCATATAAATCATGGGATTCAATAATATCCCATAAATTATGGGATTAGACATTGTATTAGAATTATTAGTTTCCATTTATAGGTACTAGAATGTTGTATATAAGTTATACCTGCTGCAAACATTAGACAGATGTAAAAAGAAAATATGGTTCACATTCAAATTTTGACATGGTATCAAAGCCAGGTTAGGCTCTTTGGATCAAGTTGTTTCCAGGCTTTATTGGTGCAAACATACCTCTGTTTTTTCTCTTTTGGTTCAGCCTTCATTGTTGCACCCTATTTCCTTCCTTCCATTTTAGCCTTCATTGCTGTCTCCTCTCTATTTTAGCTCTTTCACCTTAGCCTTCATTGCTGATTATTGTGCTCTAAAACAGAGCATTTCTTCCAACCTTTATTATTGGAAGTGTCTAAGGATTAGCTTTCTTGTAAAGAGAGGAAAATGTCAAAAGTTGAAGATGCAAGCAATATCACTACTACACAGTTAGAAGAAACTACTTGATTCCAATAGCTAGCGGAATTAGCATCATAAAACCAAAGTAGTCTTAACCAAGAAGAGATTGAGAGAGTGACATCTCTTATAAACAGCCAAGAAAAGCCTTTAGGTACTTGTTATTTGGCATATTCAGGTAAGTTTCCATTTTCCTTTGGATTAAATGCCTTAAATAGAAACTTTACCAACTCTTGGTTCATGGATTTAGGAGCTACAAACCATATGACCCATTTATCCAAATGTTTCTCAACCTACACTCCATATCCAAGAAGTAGAAAAATGGCCAGAGCTGATGGATCTTTAACAACTATAGCAGGTGTAGGGAATGTCAAAATAAGTCCATCAGCAACTCTAAGAAATTTTCATGTCCCTAGACTATCAACCAATGTTTCCATACAAAAACTCACCCAAGATTTATGTTGTAATGTGATTTTTTACAGTAGTCATTGTGTATTTTGAGACAAGGATTCGGGGAGGATGATTGGAGTTACTAGAGAACAGGTTGGCCTCTACTATGTTGAAGCACCAAGTCAGTTGAACATAACTAAGTGTTGGGAAATATCCGGGTGGATATTTCCTAGGTATTAATGACTCCTAAAGGTTAGCTAAATTAGATCAATTAGAAAATTACGTACAACTATTACTTTCCTAAACTAGCTTGTTGTATTCCTATATATACTTGTACCTATGTATTGACTGTCAAAGGGAATAATAATAATATACATCTGTTCAGCTTATATTTCTGCACTAAGGGCAGATTATTTCTTTCATATCAGATTTTGTTGTATCCAATAAAGAAAAAAAAAACTTCACCGTTATCAGTTAGGACATCCATCATTTCAAATTATTAACATGTCTGAGATTCTCATTTTATTTTGCTGTAGGTAGGTAAATTTTCATGTATGCCCCAAAAGAACTAAAATTTGTCTCTTAGGGTTTCTGGAAACTTGAATCCATGACAGATATTTGTATTTAAAAAGAAACATGAAGTGTGTTCTCTTTGTTAATGTTCTTCCTTCTCTTTTGTGGTGATATCCTATTTCCTATTTTGATGAAATCACATAGTGAATGAGAACTTGTGGTCAAAGATATGTATATCTTATATATGATCTGATCATAATCAGATCATTTAGATTAGATAGCAGTATCTTATAGAGATATAGTATCCTAAGATTAAATTTCCATATCTGTATAGATTTTCTACCTTATTCTGTAAACCCTATTCGTGTATATATATACTGTAGTCTTTAATAAAGAGATATAGAGCAAATAAGCTCTGATTCACATGGTATTAGAGCCACGTGATAGAGTGAAATTGAGGAGACAACCCCAGAAAGTCAAGAAATGACTTCCAATCTTGAGGGATCCTCCACGATAATCCCAATCTCAAACCAGACTGGCGGTCAGTCATCAATGACCTCTGGTATTGAGGGAGCTTTGGTTATCATTGTTTATGATAAACTGAATGGAACAAACTATTAAGAGTGGGCTCAAGCTATGAAACTTGCCACTCGAGAAAGAGGGAAGCTGAGCTTTATCATCGGAGATGGGAATGTTCCAAACTCAACAAACGTACAAGCTACACGACAATGGGAGATAGATAATTCCATGGTCTCGTCATGGCTTATTAACGCCATAATACTACCAATCAAACGGACTTTTATGTTTCTGCCAACGGCTCGAGAAATCTGGGATGGAGTGCGACAGTCCTACTTTGATGAAGAGGATGCATCACAGACTTATGAGATAAAAACAAGGTTGTGGCAAATGAAGCAAGGTGACAGAGAAATTACAGAATATTGGGTTGAAATGATAGCATTGTGGCAGGAACTTGACCTGCTGTCAGATGAAGAGTGATGTACAACCAGAAAATTGAAAAGGAGAGTTTTTGAATTTTTGGCTAGTCTCAATAAAAACTTGGATGATGTTCGTGGAAGAATCTTAAGTAGAATGCCTTTGCCTACAGCTAAGGAAGTATTTTTTGAAGTTAGGAGGGAAGTAGCAAGGAGGAAAATCATGCTAAAAAAGAAATCGAAAGAGGAACTAAGTGTAACTCCAGTATCTATGAATGAAGCTTCTGCCCTATTATCACGTGGTGAATCCAGTAAGAAGAATCATAAGAAGTGGTGTGAGCATTGTAAACAAAGTGGCCACACCTAAGATACATGCTAGGACATTCATGGAAAGAAGTGGTGTGAGCATTGTAATCAAAGTGGCCACACCAAAGTTACATGCTAGTACATTCATTTAAAGCCTGTAGATTGGAAAACAAAAAAGGGAAAAACTGAGGCTACCAAGTATCTAGTGAGGGAGGAACAGAAAAATCTGAAGGTAGTCAGAAACAACAAGGAGGTGAGCTGAATATTTCACTAGGGAAACTATTGGAAGTACTACAGAGCCTTCAAAGTGACAGCAACCAACAGAAGGCAAGCATAGTTGCTAATGGTATTATGAGAGGTAATATCATAAAAGCTTTTTTATCCTTATTCGGTAGGAAGAAGTGGATAGTTGATTCTGGAGCTTCGGATCATATGACAGATGATTTTAATATGTTTTATTCATATGTACTGTGTGCTGGACATGAAAAAGTTAAGGTAGCAAATGGTGATTCCTCCTCAGTTGCAGAAAAAGGAGATATCAAAGTAACAAATTCTATGAATAAATTCTGTTTTACATGTCCCTAATTTTGAATGCATTCTTCTGTCAGTCAGTAAATTGACAAAAGAAGCTAATTGTAGTGCTCATTTTTTCCCAACTCATTGTGTTATACGGGACCTGTCATCGAGAAAGATGATTGGCAGTGCTAAAGAGGTAGATGGAGTGCAATACTTTGAAGATGAAGAAAGCCAGTCTACTCCTTATAGCTTGGGTAATAGTGTGATTGTTCTTGAGACTGATGAACTATTGTTATGGCATAAGAGGCTAGAGCACCTAAACTTTCAATGTATGTCATGGTTATTTCCAAATATCTCAATAAATAAAGATCTTTGTCTTCATTGTGACGCTTGTGAATGTGCTAAACATCAAACAAGTTCTTTTGTATTGGTTGTTTCTTTTGAAAGATAAAGCTGAAACCTCTACTATATTCATCAATTTTTATCAAATGATGAAGAATCAGTTCCAAACTAGTATTCAAATCCTTCATACTGGCAATGGTACTTAATACTTTAATCAACATCTCCATACATTCTTTCAAAAACATGGAATTGTCCACAAAAGTACTTGTGTCAATAGTCCTCAACAAAATGGGATTGCGAAAAGGAGAAATAGACATCTTCTTGAGGTAGCTAGGGCCTTAATGTTCACTAATAATGTTCCAAAATATTTTTGGGGGATGCTCTTTTTACTGCTACCTATCTTATTAATAGAATGCCTAGTTGTGTTCTTTCCTTCAAAACACCACTTCAGAAATTTCAAGAAACGTACACTACCACTCATCTTGAAACTAACCTTCCTTTAAGAGTTTTTGGGTGCACAACCTTCCTTCACAATTTTTCACACAATAAATTTGATCCAAGGGCCAAAAAATGTTTGTTTCTAGGATATTTTGCTACACAAAAGGGGTATAAATGCTATAATTCTATCTCAAAAAGGTTGTTTTTTAGCTGGGATGTCTCTTTTTCCAAGACAGATTTCTTCTATCCTAAGTCTTCGACCCAGGAGGAGTATTGGAGTGAGTTTGGGGGTGATGAATCTCAGCCTCAACTTGAACCTATATCTGTTCTTGAACCCATCCCAGTGCCTATGTCATCTCCTATAGAGACAAATCCTAAGACAGAAATAGCTATACCTGATCATACACTCAAGGTGTATTCTCGGTTTATAAAAAAAAAGGTGTATTCTCGGAGGAAGAAAGCAAGCAGTACACTTTCTATCCCTGAAGCTATGCCAATTTCTGAACCAGTTCAGGTCCCTACTGAAGAAATTCAGAGCAGTGAGTATCAAGGAGACAACACAGATTTAGAATGGCCAATTGCCCTAAGGAAGAAATCTAGATCGTGTACTATGCATCCGATTGAGAGGTTTGTCTCTTATGAAGCTCAATCTTCTCAATATAAAGCTTTTATTGCTAATATGGATAGAATTGATATTCCAAAAAATGTTCAAAAAGCTCTTAAAGTTCCAGAATGGAGAGAAGCTGTTTTCGAAGAAATAAGGGCACTTGGAGAGAATGAAACATGAAAAGACGCTGATCTACCAAAAGGAAAGAAACCCATGAGGTGTAGGTGGATATTTACAGTCAAATACAGGGTTGATGGCACTATTGAGAGGTATAAGGCGAGATTGGTAGCTAAAAGCTGTACTCAAACCTATGGGATGGACTACAAGGAAACATTTGCACCTGTGGCCAAGATAAATACTATAATATTATTGTTATTAGTAGCTGTTAACTTGACTGGCCACTTCAACAACTTGATATCAAAAATGCCTTCTTGAATGGACAACTAAAGGAAGAAGTGTATATGAAACTTCCTCCAGGGTTTGATGAGGAAGGAGGAAACAAAGTTTGTAGACTCAGAAAATCTCTATACGGACTGAAGCAATCACCACGAGCTTGGTTTGAGAGATTTTCCAAAGTCCTTAAAACAGAGGGATACACACAAGCACAATCAAATCATACAATATTTTTCAGAAGTAGAGAAGGTAAGAAGACAATTTTGATTGTGTATGTTGATGATATTATCTTAATTGGTGATGATGCAGAGGAAATCACAAGACTTAAGATAGCTTTGAAGAAAGAATTTGAAGTTAAAGACATAGGAGAAATGAAGTATTTTTTGGGCATGGAAGTACCAAGATAAAAGAAAGGAGTTTACATCTCACAAAAAAAATACATTCTTGATCTCTTAAGAGAGGCTAGAATGTTAGGGTGCAAACCAAGCACTACTCCTATTGACAGTACAAAATTTGGGGATAAAGATGATAAACTTGTCAATCGTGAAGACTATCAAACACTAGTGGGAAGACTAATTTATTTGTCTCATACTAGACCAGGTATTGTTTTTGCCGTGAGTGTTGTTAATCGCTATATGCAAGCACCAATGAGAAAGCATTTGAAGGCAGTCTATAAGATCCTACAGTATCTAAAAGGTACTCTAGGAAAAGGGCTGCTATTCAAGAAAGGAGATCAAAGAACAATTGAAATATATACTGATTCAGATTAGGCAAGTTCAGAAGAGGATAGACGATCAACCACTTGATATTGTACTTTTGTGTGGGGAAATTTGGTTACTTGGCAAAGTAAGAAGCAAAAGGTGGTAGCCAAGAGTAGTGATGAAGCTGAACTAAGAGCTGTTGTAAAAGGGATGTGTGAAAGTCTTTGATTAAAGAGAGTGTTGATAGAATCGGAAATTGGGAATCGGGTTTGAGATACCTATAAAACACTATTGTGATAACAAGGCAGGCCTAAGCATGACACACAATCCAGTCCATCAAGAGAGAACAAAACATGTCGAGGTTGATCGACATTTCATCAAAGAGAAGATAGAAGATGGGACAATATGCCTAACTTATGTTCCAACAACGAAGCAGACGACTAATGTGTTTACGAAAGGACTTCAACGACAAGCATTTGAAGAGTGTATTAGCATGTTGGACATGATAGATATCTATGATCCAACTTGAGGGGGAGTGTGGTCAAAGATATGTGTATCTCATAATATTATGATTTGATCATAATCAGATCATTTAGATTAGATAGCAATATCTTGTAGAGATATAGTATCCTAGGATTGTATTTCCATATCTATACAGATTTTCTACCTTATTTTGTAAACCCTATTCGTGTATATATATATATTGCAGTCTCTAATAAAGAGATATAGAGCAAATAAGCTCTGATTCACAGAACTCCTGTTTCCTGTTGGTGTCTCTCGAGTCTTCTGTTAACTTTAGAAAATTTTCTGTTACTTTGTTGTTGTTAGCATTCAATTTATGCAATAAAATAAAAAATCTCAATCATGATGATGTGTTATGTATGTATGTTTGAGGCAGTGAATGAAATGGGATTTTTATAAACATAAATGCTACATGTTTATACTGTTGTATTTTTTTTCATTTCTGCTGGGTTATGCCATTGACATGCTGTTATTTAACAATAGTTGTCATTCTGACTTCACTTCTTATCACATTGTGCATAAATTTTGCTTCCAGGAAATGTGGTTGCCCTACTTCATGCTTTCTTCAGTAACCTCCCACAGGAGTGGTTGGAAGGGACACATATGATCTTTAAACATCTTAGGCCAATTACATCAGTAGCACTGTTGAGGATAACATTTCGCATAATGGGTCCACTGCTTCCTAGACTTGCCAATGCTCACACGCTTTTTAATAAGGTTAGAAAGATGCCGTTGATTCTAACTTTTGTAACCATTGATTCACAATTTTAAATTGATTATTGATTTTAGAATTTTGACCTTTTCGTTTCATAATGTACAATTGATGTGTAATGCTCCCTCTTCATCCATTATACTGCACAAAATAGCTTCTTGAGCTTTTAAAAGTTTTCAGCTGAAGAAGTGGAAAACAAGAAAAATAGAAATTATTGGCATTAAGAAGCATTAAAAGTTTCTGTAATTCGTCTCTCCCTTCCCTGTGTGCTTTTCAGCAGTGCAGCTTTGTTATTTATGTATTCTACATCTTATAAGACTATGCTGTACTTGTTTCAGAACTAATGAGATATGCTGTTGATCCTAAAAGTGGAAAACAATTTATTGCATCTTGGAATGGGAATCTGAAACTACTTAGATGGTTCTGCACTGTGTACTAGAACTCACAATCGTATAAGCATAACATGGGAGTTGTTCCACTCATAGGCATGCATGTCTTGTATATATTATAATGTTGGCATCCTTATGATCATCAATCTGCGACCTATCTTCTAATTTTTTTCCAGACATTGGCATTGCTTTTGAATGCAATGGTTGATGTTTTCGGGAGAAATACAAACCCACCAAGTCCTATCGAAGCATCAGAAATAGGAGATATCATTGATTTCCTGTGAGTACCAGCTTCATCTCTTTTATGTAATTCTTTTGTAACTTCATTTTATGATATTTATGTTGACTCGCTTAAACTTGTGGCCTCAGCCATCATGTTGTCCACTATGAAGGTCAGGGAGGGCCAGTCCAGGCTAACAGCAAGCCCAGACCAGAGATTCTTGCTCTCTTTGGAAGAGCGGTGGAAAATCTACGCCCTGACATTCAACATCTTCTTTCCCACTTGAAGCCTGACATCAATTCTTCTGTATATGCTGCTACCCATCCAAAGCTGTCTCAGACGTCCTTGTGACAATTGGGTGCCATTAGAACCCTTTTGTTATGCTGATCAATGCGATGACAACCTCCCTAAAGTGTCCAAAATGTATTTTGGTTTGTCATATCTCAGTATTTGCTTCCCTATAGACCTTCTAAAATCAGATCCCTTTGAGAAGCATGTTACATGATTGAATGTTAAAGTGATACCTGCCATGTTCATGATGAAAATAGCCATTTTGTACTTAAACCTCGCTCCATCTTTTCTTCTCTTTCAGGGCTGGAAATCTGAGAACTTCACGAGACTTTAGCTTCCCCTGCATTGTTGCAACCGTTAACTTTGCCTAGTCAGATTTGGACTGAGAACAATATAAACATCAATGATGGGTTACCGAAGTCTAAAAGGGTACTAATTATGAGAGTGAGAGATCGGTTGAGCAAATATGCTCAATGTTTCTTCAAAAAAAAAAAAAAACTCAATGACTCGTTCTCATCCTTATTTTGCAGCTAGTTCTCAACGTTATTCTGCAGCTAATTTGACTAGGTTGCCTTTGGACCAGGTTTATAAACTACCTGGAATGCCTCCAACTATTTTCAGCGATGGGGATGCTATCTTTAGAAAGTACATTTTGGCGAGACTTCTTTAGGGGGTAACATTGCATCTCAAACTGCTTACCAGCCTAATGGTCAAATAGAACATGACAAGTGACTGCCCACACAAATTGGTGCAATAGATTTCTTTGACATAGTGGTAGTAAAATATAAGCTTCCGCTTAGAAACTCAAAGCTCACCTTTTGAACCACTGTTGGCTATCCTTCAGCATTGCATGAACCTTTTTTATACAGTAAACTGTTGTCAGTGGATTAAACTGTTGTCAGTGGAGAATGTATGTGAAACTTCTACCCTGTAGGCATATAGAGTTCGTAGGAGGTTAGTACATAAGCTCTCTCTCTTGTTCTTTACTATTTTTATACACTGGGGTTGTCGGCCTCATTTCATATTTACCCCACATTTCATGTTTTAAGCTGGTATAGGATCAGTTACATTATGTTTTCTGATGTATCAGATTTAAATTCCAAGGTTCCACTGGCTACATCAGATAGGCGAATGGTGAAAAGAAAGTAAGGTAGTTGTACAGATGTTGATACAATAGTATATTAGATGGAAGCTTCTTGGAAATATTGCTATGATCAACAATGATACCTAAAAAGATTAGGCGTGGCAAATAAGTCCAAAGTCAAGTAAAGGCTTTGTTTAATATTTTGAAAATTTTCAGGCTTAAGGCCGGACTGGCTCAGTCTAAAAATTCTATAAAAAAAATTGTTATTTAATTTCTTTTTAAAAATAATAATTGGGCTCAAATGAGTTTAAATTTATTGAGTTTCAGTTAAAATTTTTTGGCCATGTTCAGGCTGGGTGGGCTTCCATTACCCTTTATAAAAGGCCACGATAACAAGTGAACAAGGGGAAATTTAATGACCAACATTGAATGGATGTTTTGATAATTGGAGTCCATATGGGTGAGATGCGAAAGTATACTGTTAAGAGGCAATAATTGGGTGCAAAACAACGTTTAGTTTCGTACGGGAGTAGCTACTTATCACGCGTGAGGATACTTCAGTTTGCCATATTTTTTAAAAAACTTCTTTCATTTTATTTTTAATTTCTCATAGGTTTTGAATTAAATATTTCCGTATTCAATTCTATTTGATTAACTTTAATTTGCGAATGCATGTTTTATTATACTCAAATTGATTGTATATTTCCAATCTTCTTTGAAAAAATATCTATAATAAATTAGTTAGGTCTATTGGCCCATCAAATTGACTTCCCTTAAACAACGACGCCTTATTCTACATTTCCCATGTTAGGCATTTGGACCAGAGAGTAGT
>JANIHY010000003.1:29717749-29728095 GCA_027479065.1 Erythroxylum brevipes
ATTATACATGCTTGGTCACTTTTGTTGTTCATGATTATGTTTTATTATTGTCTATATTTTAGGATCTCTTTGTCTTTACCTATCTATCTGTCTATCTATCTATCTATCTATTTATTTATATGTATATAAATATATGTGTAGATATATATATATATATATATATATATAGTGTCTTTTACCCTTAGTTAAGGCATTTTTAGTTTAAAATTAGTAATGTGAACACTAAAGTTACTTATTCATTTACATTTAGTTATTTTTATATATCTTCTCATGTTTTTTTTATAATTATGTGCCTTGTGTTTGCATTTAGTTATTTATGATTATAATTGTTTATTCTTCTTTTTCCTCTTAACTTTGCTTATGAGTTTACTTCATGTCATATTGCTTCGTATTAACCATTGTTTCTTAATCCTATATTAATCTTACTTATGATTTGGAGTCTTGTTTGGCGATTTTACGTGATTAGACTATGATACAATCATGTTACTTGTCCTTATGGTGGTGGTATATGTTAGTATACGTATCATGATTTATCCAAGATCATATTGTATGCTTACATTCACTTTATTTTTTAGTAGTCATATCTGATTGTTTACATATTTAGTATGATCTCATTCTTTTAAATATAAACTAGAAGACGTAGAAGTTAAATACTTTTATATTAGGAACATTTTACGATTTGATTGATCTAGTTTAGTGTGGTGCCAAAGTTTCATGTTCAGTCATTGTCTCAAATTTCCACCTTCTTTGCTAATTAACTTCCTTTAGATAGTCTACAATTTAGAATTGACCCTTAATTTATTTTATTTTAATATTTCTTTTTTCTATCCACATGACAAACTAAACATTTGTTAATTTTTTATTGAAAGGATGACTGTTCAATGTTGATTCATGATTGCCATTCATTTTTTTAAGTCACTTTATTTTCTTTATCTTGTGTAAATAAAGCCTTTGCTTTTTCTTTTGTGATTGTTATTTTTTTGGTCTATAATTTAATTGTTTTTGTTAGAACCCCACCCTAGTGAGACACGTGTCCGACGTCCTAAGTGACATCTGGACGCGCAACCCATGAGGGAGGGATTCCTTACCACGAAAGAAAACTTATTTCTGGAAGTTAACCTGCAAAATCATGAACCTTGTGCTTATTACCTTGTAGGGTCATTAGTTGTAACTCTACATTTATTGTAAGTGCACACTAATTTACCACCAAAATTATAAGTTGACCTATTAATACAAAAGGTAGCTTTAAGCCTCGAGTTTGTTTTGAATCAAGAATCACCTCAGACGGAGTTATATAACTCAAGATATGCTTAAAAGGCCTAAAAAGGCTCATACTCCAAATATGTATGTCTTAGGAATCCAATGGTCCAAGAATTTCTTCAATTGGAAGTCGGATGAGGGAGTTATGCCCAAAAGAGTAATCCATGTTCACACCCTAAGTCAATTTGAACCTCTCTTGGCGCGATCACCATAACTTTCAATTTATAAATCTGATTGAGTTCTTTTTTAAATCATTAGAAAGAGGACATCTATACCTACAACTATAATGAAGACTTCAAAGTCAGATTCGGCCTCTAACTATGTCAAAACTCATCATCTTTCCCGTAGATGTCCGTTAAACGGACATGAATCGAGTGAAGGATGCCAAATGACCCGAGAATGGACATTGACTAGCCAAGGGGTGTTTTTACACCCGAGAATGTCCGTTAACAACTATCCAGTGGTTTTCACATGGATCTGACTAATATCTACTCGTTATGTTCAAAGCATATGCAACATCCGCATGAGTATACAACATAGCATAGATGATGGATCCTATAGAAAATGTATATGGGATCTTACTCATGTAGTTTCGCTCATCTGGTGTCGAAGGGCACTAAGCTTTATTCAAAATCATTCCATATAACATTAGTAAGAAGCCTTTCTTAGATTCTTGCATATTGAATCTATGCAAAACCTTATTGATATAAGTGCTTTGACTTAGTCCAATAATCCTTTTCGATCTATCTCTATAGATTCGAATACCCAAGATGTATGTTGCCTCGCCCAGGTCTTTCATTAGAAAACAACTTCCTAATCAAGCTTTCACAGATTGAAGCATAGAAATGTCATTTCCAATGAGTAGTATGTCATCTATATACAAAACCAAGAAAATAATTGTACTCCCACTATTCTTCTTATAAACATAAGGTTCCTGTTCATTTATGAGGAAACCAAGCTCTCTGACTACCTCATTAAAACAAACATTCCAACTGGAAGAATCTTGCTTCAATCCATAAATGGATCGTTGAAGCTTGCATACTTTCCCAGCATTTATGGGAGATGTGAAACCTTCAGGTTGTGTCATATAAACATCCTCTTCTAGATTCCCGTTAAAGTAATTTGTTTTAACATCTATTTGCCAAATCTCATAATCATATAATGCAATAATTGTTAGGAGGATGCAAATGGATTTAAGTATTGCAACTGGGGAATTGGTCTCATCATAGTCAATACAATGAATTCGCTTGAAATCCTTAGCCACCAATCACGCTTTGCACATATGTTCATTGCCATCCATGTCAACTTTCTTCATGAAAACCCACTTACACTCAATGGTTTTTAAACCGTTAGGTGGATCAATTAAACCCTATACTTTGTTTTCGTATATAGATTCCATTTTGCATTTCATGGCCTGAAGCCATTTATCGGAGTCAGGGCCCATCATTGCTTCCTTGTAGGATGTAGGTTGATGATCCTCTATCAGTAATAGATGATGATGTTTAGTCAACATAAAACCATATCTTATGGGTTCTTGGTGGAACCTTTCAGACCTGTGTAGGGTTGGGATCATAGGTGTAGTTTCTACAATATTTTGTAGATCAAAACGAGGCCCCTCTTGTGTTAGAACATTCTCCTGTGACTCTTGAATTTCTTCAAGATGTACTTTACTCCGACTAGTTCCATTGTAAAGAAATTCTCTATTTAAAAATACATCATTTCAAGCAATAAACACTTTATTCTTGTTGGGATTATAAAACTAGTATCCTTTAGTTTCCTTAGGATACCCTACGAAGAAGCATTTATCAGATTTGGGTCCAAGTTTTTCAAATGTTAACCTTTTAACATAAGCTTCATATCCCCAAATCTTTAGAAAAGACAAACTAGGAACCTTTCCTATCCACGTCTCATATTATGTCTTTTCTACTGCTTTCGATGGACTTCTATTTAGTGTAAACGTAGCTCTTTCACGAGCATATCTCTAAAAGGACAACAAAAGATTTGTACGACTCATCATGGATCAAACCATATCCAATAATGCTCGATTCCTCCTTTCAGATACACCATTCCATTGTGGTGTTGTAGGTGGAGTGAGTTGTGAAACTATTCCACACTCTTTGATATGTTCATCAAACTTTAGGCTCAAATATTCACCACCTTGATCTGATCGAAGGGTTTTTATTGTCTTGCCAATTTGGTTTTGTACTTCATTTTAAAATTCCTTGAACTTTTCAAAGGACTTAGATTTATATTTCACCAAATAAACATAACCATATATATTGAGGTCATCAATAAATGTAATAAAGTAATGAAAACCTCCTATAGCAATAGAATTTAGTGGTCCACATACATCAGTATGTATGAGTGCTAATAAATTGCTAGCCCTCTGACTGTGTCTAGTAAAAGATGCTTTATTCTTTTTTTTCTTCTAATAAACAAGATTCACATGTTTCACTTATAGGTAATCGTTACCTATCCTATTGAACTTAAATAATCAAGAGCACCTTGCTTTGACAAGCTCACTACTTAACGATTCAAGTCCTTGCAGGTGTAGAATTGGAAAGGCATGAATTATTACTTAATATTGTTGAGGGAATAAGTTGATTATGAATTTTCTATATACATGCTTAAAAGAAATTATAAGTAAAAGCATGAATAAAGCAAAATTAACATGATATAGTATGGCCCCTAAACTATGAAGATCTAATCTCCATTAGGAATATCTTGTGGCAAATGGATTGCCATCCTCGTGCCCCCACTCCTGTTAATTTGATTCTTCAATTAACTTGAAAGGTACAATATTACAATTGAAACTAGTAATAATCTACTTATTACATAAAAGCATGATGACATGCAAGACATATCCAAAATTACATAAATACATAACGACGCGCAGGTCGTATCCAAAATGTTAAACAACTATGGGCTATACTATTCATCATTCATAATTAAGGCAAGATATCAAATATCAAAGCATATAAAACACTAATCATAAGAAAACATGTGATCGACATAAAACGTGAAATTTGATGGGGTCAGGGAGTCGTGTCCCCTGAGGAGTCTAGGGGCAGCGCCCCTCGCGGTGGACAACACCCCGTTATAAAATTTTAAATTCATAGTTTTGTTTATGAATTATTCGTATTAATCTGAAACCCTTAATTCAATCACATTGGACAATCGACATAACTCCTAGTTCAATCACATTGAACAATCGACAGAAGCCCTCATTCAATCACATTGAACAATCAAAAAATTGAACAATCAACAGAACCCCTAATTCAATCACATTGAACAAATGAAAAATCGAATTCAATTTCAACAAACACAACTGTGGCTCTAATACCACTAATGAGATTTTTGAACTATCAACAGTATTAACATTTATCACCTTTGATAATTTGAAACACCAAGATCGAATATCGAAACTAAATCCAAATCAGGTTATACTTTTTGTAGTGAAAATATGCAGAGAAATTGGCAGTGTTAGGAAGAGCACGTCAATTGTCATGCCTCAACGAGTGTCCACACTCTCGCGAGACTAAACAACCCCTTCTAAAGTGTTAGCACCACTTTCTATGATCTCTCTCTCTATATTTCTAGCAGTGGACATCTCTTTTAGGGTTTTTGAGCAGATAAGAGTAGATGAGATTCTTTAGTCTTCAAGTCATATTATATATCCATATATATAGTAAAACCCTAAAGCTCAAAGTTCAAAGCACAAACTCTAAAACTCAAAGTCCAAATCCGATTAAGGCCCAATGAATGCTCAGTCTGCTTGGTGAGCGACCCATATAGGCTTATTTAATATTAGCAGGAGGCCTAAACTTCTTTTAGGCCCATAAGTTATAACCGGTCTCTAGCAAGACATAATAATTGCCTGATATCAAATAAGTTCGAAATATGACACTTCCTAAATCACAACTGATCAATTAAAGTACATTATATAATTAGTTCATAGGGCATACACCAACAAAATCTACTTTATTTCCTTTAATATCATTTTGTTTAATCTACGTTTTATACAAATCAAAATGTACCATTTATCATTGGCCAAAGTTTATTTGCATTTAAATCCCTATAACATTATCTAGTCAACTTCATTTATTTTATTTTTAAGCTCTAGACCAAACCATAAACTCTTAGACATCGTAAGTTTTATTGCATTTTGAGAAAATAATATCTTTATTCCTATAACTTTAAGATTTTCTTTAATTTAAGTCCTTTAACATAAAGGCTCCTATTCTAGTCCTTAATCTAAATTTCTTGCCTCAATCAAGTATTTGTGTTAATATTTTTTACAAGAAGTTAACGTGACATACTTATAATAAAATATATGTAGATATGTCAGTTTTATCAAGATTGTATGAAAATGTGTAAAATTAGAGAAAAATCTTTACTAGTTCAAACTTTAAACTTTATCCATTTATTCATCTTCCTTTATCAACGACGAAGTTTTCACCCCTAACATCGACCATACAATCTTTAATGGGAATTCATGCTCCCACACTCGGACTTACTCATAGCCTTCTAAAGTTAATGTTGTTGCCACAACTACTAAAACTAAATATAAGGAAGGGGAAGAGGGGCCAAAAACCAAAAGCCAAAAGGGTGGGTGGTGGAGGATGGATTAGGGTTTGAGGTAGTAAATAAGAGTGTGGACAGTGGTGTAGCTGGATGAAGAAGAAAATTGTTGACATCATCAATGAACCTGTTAAAATATAATGTGTCTACTCTTATTTTATTATGCCATGTCAACTTTTTATTAACATCGAATGTAAGAAATACTTAATTGAGTGAAAATATTAAGATGAAAGACTAAAATATGAATCTTTTATATTGTAGACTTAAATACATAAAATATTAAAGTTGAAGGACCCAAAGTTATGGTTGTCCCAAAAAGTTTTTCAATTTTTCTGTTTTCCTCACACCTAAGTTTACTTTGCTTTCAAAATTTCAAAACATTTTTCGATCAAAGTAATCGATTAGAATGGTAAAATAAGGTATCTAATACCTTTCTTATTTCACAATTATAGCGTAAATTCAATTTTCTTGTTAGGGCGTTTGTAGTTTTATCCCATTAGGCTTTTCCCTACCTTTCCTTAGCAAGGTAGATTGGAGATTCCATTGAATTTTTTTGACATTAAATCCTTTTTCTATTTGAGGGCATCTAGAAAACGGCTACAATAAAATGTAGATAAAGGATTGTGGCTTATGTGTTTTGAGTAATGACTATTCTCATTGATAATAGATTATATTTTTGAACTAACTTTTTTATTGTTTGTTTTAGATATTTATGTGTTGCAAAATTGTTGTATGAAAGTGTTCTATGAATTATAAATTTTAACTTGATAAAATATAATCATACCAAGTTTTAAAAAATAATCCATATCATCGTAAGTAACTTTTTCCAATGAATGAGACTCACATTAATTAACTATTCAAAGGAAAAAATTATAAAATTTGTTCAATACTTTTAGGCATCATTATTCATGGTCACTATCATAAAAAAAACCACTATATAATGAATATTGGAAATTTAGTGTTCTTTTTCTATAATAAAGTTATGTCTTTAGAAATAGATGTTGAAGAAGGTGAACAACTCTTAATTATGTCTCATTTCCAAAATTCCAAACCGAGTGATTATTCAAGATTATAAATGTATCTAATGTTGTAATGTCATCTATAAAACATATATAAGATGTTAGTTAATAGATTAAAGTTAACTCTAAATCACGTTATCAACCCTAGCTAAGATGCTTTTGTTTAAGGAAGAAACATATGAGATAATATACTTAGAATCTTTTCATGGATTACCATAAGCAAAGGAACTAAGGAGTTTCTCCATGAAAATAGAATTCAATAAGGATTTTAACTTGATACATTGGAACTCTTATTGATAACTCTAAAGGCTTTTAGGTACACAAACCAAGTTATTTATTGGTTGGAGCAATGTGTAACTATAACTTTAAATAGTATCTTGATTAATATGACGCCACACAAAGATTAAAAGGGCAAGGGGCTTAAGACAAAAATATTCGTTATCTCCTTATCTGTTCACAATTTTCATTGAATTTTTGACCTAGGTACTCTCATAAAGAATAAAGCAAGATAAAACATTCATATTCAACTATCAATCTAAGAAGATGAAATAATTTAATTTAGTTTTCATTGATGATCTTCTCATTTTTTGTTGAGTTGATATTCACTTAATCAAGTTGATTATAAACTTATTAAAGCTCCATGAAAGTATCTTTCGGCTATCAATTTATCCCTCTGAGAGTAGCATTATAGTTTTAGCATGATACACATATCTAGCTAAGAAAATCAAGCAAGTAATATGTCTCACTACTTTTTTTAAATATTTTTTAAAAAAGTAATCATTAATGAAAAGAAATATATAAAATCTTTTCTAGGACCAATAGTACAAAATATATAAGATTATAGGATTCCTAGTTACAGATTGAATTAATGGTCTTGCTCAAGTAATCATCTAAGCATAATGCTTTTAGAGAGTTTATGTTGGACCCCGATCTTTGAGTGAAAGTGTTTTTGCATATGTATCGTGTTATAGATTTGCATACTATATTGTGTTCATGAGGGTAAATTATGTGTTCTGAGTTCAGAAGAAATTCTGTATTAATCTATGATGGTTTTGACTAAGATGTCTTAATAAAAGTTATAGATGAACCTCTTAGCTTTCCGATGCCATATAGTATGCAAATTTAAGATATCGGAATGAAAAGATATGATTGTTACAAGTTAAGATGTTGCTTATGATATGTGGTTGTGACAGCTATGGGGATTGATTGGAAATTGGGGTTTTGATGAACCAAACGAGTTTAGATTTGAGAAGATTGTGAAATGAAATTATTTTTTGGATTGTTATGAAGTGTTTAGGCATTTGAATAAGTGAAATTGTGAAGATTATAAGTATATATGATGTTAGATTGGAGGGAAAAAGCATTGGAGAGGGTTTGGAGGGGTCTAGGGAACCCCCATGTCCGTTTAACGGACTTTAGGTCCGTTTAATGGAAATATACAAGTAAAAAAGGGCTCTTTGCACTACCTATGTCCGATGTCCGTTTAACGGACATTCTCGGGTGAAATGGTGCATTTTGGCCAGATAGTGTCCATTAAACAGACATGCATGTTCGTTTAACGGACAGCTACGGGACAGCTTCATGAAATCACAATTTTTGACCATTTTATATGCAGAATCTAACTTTGTGGTCTTCATGAAATTTTTAGATCTCGAATTCTTCTTTCTAATGGTCCAAGAAAGAAACCAATCCGACATTTTTGGTGAAAGTTATGACAATCGCGCCAAGAAAGGTTTAAATTGATTTCTGGTGTAAACATGGTTTACTCTTTTGGGCATAACTCCCTCGTTTGACCTCCAAATGAAATGATTCTTAAGGAGATAGATTTCTAAGACATGAATTTATCTCTCCATGAAATTTGGTAGCTTTTGGATTTGATATGAGAAAGTTTGGTTGTAAGAAAGTGAGGGGTCAGCTTAAAGAGCATGATTGAGGTATAAGCACACTTTGGAATTTTAAGCATATTTTGAACTATAGAGCTCCGATTGAGGTGATTCTTGCTTCAAGATAAAATAGAGACTTACAGATATGATTTTTGTGAAAAATTCAAGATGTGATTGTGATGTTTAATTAGTGTGCACTCACCACTATTGTGGAATGTTAGCAAATGACCTATAGGGTTTTAAGCACAAGGTATAAGACTTCCGAATTTGGGCTCCGCAATTGGGGTCCAGCGCGCTGTCGTTGCGATCTCCCTCCGTGCGACGCCATTTTGTCTGCTCCTTTTCCTAATGTGATGTCATTTTTTTTCTGTTTTTCTCCCTTGCATGCTACGACGCCGTTTTTTTTCCTCTCACGTTGCGACTCCGTTTTTGTTTCCTTCTGATTTTGGTCATTTGCTTATAATCCGACCTTTGTCTAATCTGTTGCTTATATCTTTTCTATCCAACATCTGATTGACTTAATTTTTGAAGCGTTGGATTCCTAAGACAATTATCTACATCAAAATAGGAAATTTTTGAATTTGTGAGATTTAATTTGAGGATGATGGTTTTTAATCGAAATAAGTTAGATAATTTTCTGAACATGGTTCAGTCTTATGAGAAATTCTTGATATGTGGAGATCCGATTGATCTGCTTTCTAATGCAAAATCAAATAAAAACATGGGGCTACAAGTCATAGGGAGGAATTAAATTTTAATTAAGCCCCTAAGATTTTCAATTTCTGAATGAAAGTCAGGATTTAGTGTTCAGTCTTGGATTAATAAGATCTGAAAGTATTTTAGCAATAAATTTTGCTATAGTGATCCAAATGAGGTGATTCTTGATTTGGATTAAACTAGAGAAATAATGCTACAAATGTTATGAAGGATTTGAATTTCAATTTAGTCCTTAAAAATGTCAATTTTTGGATGGAAGTAAAGTTCAGGAAAATGTTTTAGCATAAGAATAACCTGAAATGTTTGGACTATAACTTTTGATGTAGTACACCAAATTAAATGATTTTAGTGTCATTATGAAATTAAGACAATAAGGGACAATTCTCTAGAAGGAAGTTTTAGCAAATTTCTTTAAATTGATAGTGAGAAAATTGTCCTAAAGTAAGCTTGAATTAAAATGAAATTTAGGGACAGTTTTGGAAGTTTACTTAAAGAGTTAAGTTTATAGGCTTACATGGAGGGGCATAAAGGTCTTTTGGCTTTCATTTAATGACATGGCCATATAAAATAGAGGGGCTGTCGTTTGGCATAAGGAGAGGCACGAAAATTAGAGGAAAAAGAAAGGAAAGAAGAAGAGAAAAAAAGGAGAAGAGATGTGCCTTCGGTGGAGGAAGAAGAAGATGATGCTAGTGTAGGAAAATCCCGGTGTGAGCATCACATGCCCACGGTGCTGAAAACAAAAATTTTTGTCCCGGGACCTTCCCGAAAGCCAGGATCCATGTGTCTATACAACAAACTCAAACCATAATGGCCAAAGGAGACCGTCTCTAACGGTATCCACGCAGAGATCGGAGAACCTAACCGGGACAAACCCTTTGACCCGGGA
>JANIHY010000003.1:29803767-29821622 GCA_027479065.1 Erythroxylum brevipes
ATGATATTGCTATGATTTATTAAATTGAAGTAATTGATGGATTTTATTGTTTTGAATAAAAGATGAGATTGCTACATGAAATTTTGGATGAAAAATGTGCATTGTTTGTTTGAATTCTGATTTAAAGAAATTGATGCCTTCTTTGTGATGAATTGAGATTGCATGTATATTGCTATATGATTTTATGTGATTTGTGAATGTGATTTGTGTCGAGCACGACACTATATGAAAAATCAAGATTTCAAAATGTTCCCTCGGGTAATCCGAATTTTTCAATTTCGATTTATGTGTTATGTAGGTTTGGTCAGGTCCCATAAGTGGGACAAGTGTGCACTTGTCTATTTTTAAAGGCTTCTCCCGCTTGCCTACTAGTGGCACTGGAATTCCAATTTCGAACTCCCATAAGTCACGACTACACCGGACCGCTATGCAGGAAGGTGTAGTACGTTCCGTTCACGGCTGCACAGGACCGTTATGCGGGAATATGCAGTACGTTCCATTTTGGACCGAACCAAACCATTCTGATATGTTATTTGTTTTTGATTTTGTTTATTTTTGTGTGTATCCACGTTTTGAATTTGTTCATGAAATGTGTAGGAAACTATTGAAATTATTTAGCAATGATTTGCAAAGTTTGAGAAATAAGAAATTTGCCAGTTTTTCTACCGTGAAACCTTTAATAATAAATGGCAAAAAGTTTTGCAAAATGTATTCGCTTATCTTTCAATTTATAAACATATTATCCACGAGCTTTTTAGCTCACCCCCCTTGCCCCCCCTTTCATCCCCATCTTAAGGTATCAAGCGGGAGATCGGATGAAAGAAGGTCAAGGCTTATGTTCGATTTTGTTTGTTTTGTGTTTTAGGTATTCGGGGATTTTGGTATATGGTTTGGAATGGCATTATGTATTGTAAGCGTTTGTTTTCTGATGTATTTGAATTATGAGATTTGTATATTAATTTGATTTATGAAATTGTTTATGATTATGATTGGGTTGTGTATGGATGATTCTAATTAAGGATTGAGGCTTATTGAAGTGTTTTAGAAATAGGTTTGCGTTTGTTTATGCTGAGTTTCCGGACGGGAGGTCCGAGGATTTTGATGATTGTGTGATTGAGCTGGTTTATAGAAGTGAATTTTTAAACCTTTTGCAGATTTGGGTTAGTTAAAATGCAGCCGTTATGCTGCTGAAATTTTTATCACAAAAGAAAGATAAGAATGATATTTATGATTTTGTTAACAAGATGAGAAATGATGAATTAGAGGAATATTATGAATTGAATTGTTGGATTGAGGATAAATTTCAAAAAGGGGAATTAAGATTGCTTTATATGAGTTTGATAAATGAATGAAGGAAAGAGAAAAATTTTTTTAATGCCTGATTCGTTTCACTGGTTTGGATATTATCTTAGTCTAGGTTTCTAATGCGATAGTATTATTTGTAAGATATTTTTTCCCGGATGTCGGACATTTGTTTTAGTTCGAATGAATCATTTGTACCGCTTTTGATTCGATTCGGATTTGTTTTCCCTATTCGATAGGTATTCGCCATTTGATTTGTATCCGTTATGTTATCGATTCGTTTTGATCCGAGTCTTTCATTTTTTGTATTCATTTTTGCTTTCCGATTTCGATTTCGCCTTCGATATGGTTTCTGCTTTTGATTCCGAGTTGTTTTTGCTTCACTTTGATCTCCGATCCGTTAGTTTATTTCACATTTGTATTTGTCCGTTCTTTCGCATTAAGAATTCGCTTCTCTTTATTTCGTCTTTGTTTGTTTTCGTTCTCTATTTTCCGGTTAGGATTCGGTTTCGAGATCAGGTCCCAACAGTTATGGTATTAGAGCAAAAGTGAAAGTGTTAAGTTAAGCAGTTGGGTTTTGGATCCAACAGTTTAGATGATATCCCTTTAGCTAATAAGTTAAGTCTGCACTTGATAATAATGGTCTGTTATACCATTTCCTTGCTTTTTTTCCTCTTTCTTAAATAGTCTACTATTTTTGTCTTTCCATATATTATACATAATTGTTGTTAAGTTGATTTCTAATAACTTGTAGTCTACTTTACTTGCCATCCTAGTTGATGATGCCCAATTTATCAAATCATTCCATATATAGGTTGCCTTCCTTATACTGAGGATTTCTTATAATCTCCTCCAAATACACTTACTGTATCTACAATTGACATAAGGTGGTCCATGGTTTCAAGATGCTTATGGCATAGTTCACAATGTTTATAGGAAACGGTAAACTTTCTATCCTTTGTTGCTAGCCTTCTAGCTATCCCTCGCTATAGGATATGAGGGGTTGACATTATTATCCCAAACTAGGTTCATCCACTTTACACTATTGCTCCCTACTGTAGAAGGGTTTCACATGCTTTAGATTTGAATTCCTTTTCTCCATTGACATTCCAATAAAATTGATCCTGGTTTGAATCTTAACAAAGGGGTAGGTGGCAAAGGGGTAGGTTGTCCATTATTATTTCCACTCCTTTATTGCAGTGATAGGGCCATCTCCATTGGTTATTGTTGATGAGCATGCTCACCTTTGTACTAGGATTGATGACTAGTTTTAAATGTTGGATTTCCTTAATTATGTACAAAGGATCTCTATTATGTCAATTGTCAAACCAGAGTAGTGTTGATTTACCATTCCCAATTTTATGAAGGACTAGGTTATGCATCCATTACCTACTTGATCTTCCTTCTTTAATCCCAATTTGGTAAGATGAAGGCTAAATTTTTGAGTCTTTCATGTTCTTAAATAATAGTTTAGGGCCCTGGGGTTGTTTCTAAGGTTCCACTCTTAATTTGGTTCCAAAAATAGCTCCAAAATGTCAAAAGACCGAAGAAGTTTGCGTGTTGGTAAAGCTGAAATTTGCTGGAATTGTTGTCTGGCAGAGGCACAACTATGCATCACCAAAATTGTTTAAAATCACAAATTTACATGGCCTAAGAGACATGCACTGGATGATGCATGATTGCACATCGCTTCTGTGCCTTGAATATTCATTTTGTGCCGTATTTTCATCCAAATTCTTCTCCTTTTTTCAATTTCTTGTTTTCATATACTCAGAAACACATCTGGCACCTCATGAAGCATAAAAATTAAGATCCAATTCTTGCTCTAAACCAAAAAATCACTTAGAATATGTACAAACACAATTTTAAGCCTATACATACAACAATAATCTAATAAACACCTAAAAACACACTAAAACATCAATCAAAACATAATATAAACTACACCTATCAAGAAATATATTTTAGTATTCTTAATATTAATTTAATCAAAGCTAGGCATTACATAGGATCTTAATTTATTTTTGGACTATTTGAGAGAAGCTACATATGAGTGGGCTTAGATATTAGGAGTTGCATGGGATTTTAGAGATATGCTTATATAAATTCCCTAATGTTAAGATCAAACCTTTCAACAAAGTTCACGAATTCTAATGCATTCTTAAGAGTTTTAATTGAATAGAGATGGTACTTAATCATTAATCAATTAGAAAACAAGTGGTTGTTAGTTGAAAAAGAGCATTTTCATAAGTTAGGAAATTTATGTAGTTCAGAATTTAAAACTTTCTTAATAAATTAAATCATGAATAGAAAAATGATACTATAAGACTCTAATCTTGATTTTTTTGATAGTTTGTTCATGTTTGGCTCAAAGTTTTAAAATTAACTGAAGTTGCTATATTGTAAGTATAGGACTCATATAAAATAGTATAGCAAGGTACCATTCCTTTGAGGATTGATTAGTTACCTTGTAATTCAAATTGACTTTTGTTTGAGTAAACCAAATAATGAGAGATTGAAATTACAAAAATTCACAATTTAAAAGCTTGCAAACACACTTCAAAATGTCACAAAAATAAGAATACAATTTTGATTTAGAGATTCAAATTATAAATGTTAAGGTCATTCTCTCTATACCATGTAATCCCTCACTTTGATAATGTAATCATTCTTAGTCCTAGGCATTCTAATGTATTGGTAGTCTCTCTCTTAATAATCTAATCAATTAAGCCTGAAATAACAATTAAATTTCGGTATGTGATCTCTCGACCTACATGCTTTACTTAACCGTTAAGTGGATATGAAATAACATATTGGACAACCATCAAAACATCTCGGATCTCTCTCTAAATGTCATGTTAGCTTGATATATGAAATGTTCTCAAGGCTGCCCACTCTCATGTTATGTCCAAACTGATTTCCTAATTCCATTTCTTAATATAAGCAGGGCATATAAAGTCCAAACATCATAAGTGTTAAAGCAAACTACACATTAAAGCAAAGCGAGTTCTTACATAATTATAGTAAGAATAACCCTAGAATCTACTTAGATAACAAGGTAATTTGAATGGGACACTCTTCGGGAGACTTTACCAATAGATTCCGGAAGGACTTAATGAAAATTTATGCTCCTAAAATTAATCGGTATCAACTTTTTTGGTTCAAATAATGCTCCCTAGAAGTTTGTTTGTGTCCTCTAACTTACAATAAGGAACAAACTTAAAGCTTTATATAAGATTAGATGTTCTAACAACCTTAATCCGATATCATACTAAAACTATTATTCATCTATTTTTCATGTATAACTATGATAAAGTTTTGTAATTAACAGTGAACAAGCTTGTGCTCATTATTATGTAACAAAATAGCTAGGAAAGAATAATACAATAGGCCACATATCTTTTACGACCATTCTATGGATGACCAAATCATTTTCAAAATTGCCATTGGATACACGATTTATTATTTAAAGAGAGCAAGGAATGCAGGAGTATTTTAAAAACAATTACAATATGTTCAAATCATCGCATAAAGGAATTTAGCATTGAAAAGGAAAATACCAACGGTACAATGCCAAATTCTAAACCTGGAAGGGAATGAAATCATCTGTTTAACTTTATTCTATTATGTTATTTTATTTTATCTCACATATTTTTAAAATTTTACATAAATGTATAAATGAATAGAGCAGAAATAAAGATATGACTGACCCGTTACCTCGAAAGTATGAGTAAGAGATGGAACATTTAAGAGCAGGTTGAGATTTGAGAGTATATTTTGTTACCGCGACTTGACAAGTTTAATACCAGAGCAAAATTGTCGAAGCCGGTTACTGCTTCTTGTTATTGTTCTTATTGAATCTTGAACTATTAAAATTTTAATTAAAATGGTTTAGTTTATCACCTTTTCCTTTTGGAAATTCTTTCATTTTTAAAAGAATTCTAAAATGTGGGTCACACACACACCGAAAGAAGAAAAATTTTGGGTTTTGAAATCCACAGCTTGGATTTGCTTTCCTATCGCTCGTGCTTTTGCCTCCAATCCCCAACGCAATGAGTCTTTCCGCTGCCCTCAGATCTTCCAATCTCCTTGTTTCTTGGAAATCAGTAGTTTCTCTCTCTCACTGTATCTCTGCACTACTTACTGTGTTTACACATGTACGCTTGTATGAATAATGTACAGATAAATGTGTTAATAATAAATACTAGACTGGCAGGTTTCAACAAACCATAGCTTCATGTGTTGAGCTGAGCGGTAAAGGTCTACACTCGGGCAAGCTTTCAACTGTGAGGATATGTCCTGAGCTTGCTGGAAAAGGCAGGTTTTTCGATTCTCACTCCATCTCCATTCCCGCTTCTATTGATTTCGTCCAACACTCGCCTCTTTCTACTTCCCTATTCAAAGACGGCGTAAGGATTCGAACTGTCGAGCACTTGCTTTCCACTCTTGAGGCTATTGGCGTCGACAATTGTAGGATTCAGATTCATAATCATTCTGATTCTCATGATTATGATGTTGAGGTCACTTCATCAATATTCTCATAATCAACTCTTTCAATTTAGTTTGACTTCTTTGATGGCAAAGTTTCTGGGTTTTGTTGTTGTTGATTAGGACAGGTTCCAATTTTGGATGGATCGGCCAGGCAGTGGGCGGAAGCTATAGAAAAGGTTGGTTTAACTGCAGCAGCAGACGAGCACGGCCAAAATTGTGAAAAATTGGCTCCTTATTTGAATGAGCCTGTTTATGTGTGGAAAAATGATGCTTTTGTGGCTGCATTTCCATCACCAAAAGTTCAAATTACTTATGGGATTGACTTTCCTCAGGTATTTGTATTCTTTTTGGCTATGGACAATTGACTCGTTTCAAACGCCAATTAATATCTTGATTGAGGAGTTAGTCATGAGGATTTAAGTTATATGATCACAGGTAGTTTCAATAGACGCTTGTGGCAAGGGGAGGGCCCTTGCTCCAAGTCTAGTAATTAGTTACCATCCTAACTCCTATGTGAAGGTTAGTGTTTATCCAAGACCAGCTATCTTACTAGCAAAGATACAATCGGTATAATTCTTCTTTCCCACGTAATGACATGACAATTAATAACCTTTTTACCGAGCATTAATTAATAGCAAACATTATACCTAAGAATAATACGAGAATATGGCTTAGTGTAAGAAAAGAGTGGCAATTATGCCCCCTATTTTTCACTAAATGCCAATTTGGTAACCTTAACTTGCATTTATATGACTAGATGTTGAACAAATAAGAATTCCAGTCTTCCAAATTTCACTTTAGAAAAGACATTAAAGTTAAGCCAAGAATATTTTTGTGAACTTGCCAATAGGACTCTATATTCATGGGACAACTAGTTGTATCAATTCTTATCTTCTTCTTTTAGCACTATTCATTAATCTTAAAGGACTTAGGTTTCTACATGCATAACTTGTGTTCTTTAATAGTATAAAAGAGGGTAATGAGCCTCTAACTAATCACCTATCAGTCAATCTCAATTTGTTCCTTTATGTGTATAGGCTCCTACCATTGGCCGCCAGTGGGTTTTTGTAACTCCTCTCGAGGATTCTTGCTATGTTAAACAAATATCTTCATCAAGGACCTTTTGCTTATTTGAGGAGGTTTGCTCTTTCTTCATTGTAGTACTACTTTTATTCTTTGTTTGATGTCTTGGCTGAATTTGTTGTTTCATGCACAATAAGTTTCTTTATACCAAAAGTAATTTTAGATTAGTCGTTGACTTGAATATAGATCTCCTTCTTGATTGAGGAATGTGATTTTTCATTTTCCTTCTATTTTCTTTGTGAAATGATAAGAGTAGGTGGTTTAGGAGCTATCTCAATCATTAATTATCACGCTTTCAATTTGTTGATATACTTATGAGATTCTAACTAAAATGGAAAAATTATTTCACATTACAAAAATGTGTGATGCTCTTTTAGAAATTGCAATTTCTACTCAATACACTTGTCAGTTAGCTGAGACTTTTCTTCTTGATGCTATTTCCAGATTAAGCTATTTGCAACAATCAATTCTACTAGTTTCTTGACTTGTTAATTAAATTAAAGTTGCGACATGCCCCTTTTTTATTGTAGAAGCAATATTTTTGTTCTCCTAAAAGTTTCATTGAATGAGTAATTTATGTTTGTATTTAAGTGTTAAATTATTGATAAAGAAGTTAAACGAGTGACATTGGCTAGATTACACTAAAATCACAGTCTTTGGTTGAGTCAATCAACTTTATTTTTGATAATAAGCTAAGTGCCTTAAGACTTATATGTTAACATGTTTGCTATTAAAGAGGGAGGATAGTAATGTTGCAAGAAATGCTTGTGATTCATTATTAGTCCTTGCAACAACCCACAAGATGTTGAGATTGGGCATTTCTTGTTAGAAACTTTGATAAATTATCAAACACTAAGTGTATAATTATTTTACCCTTTCTTATAACTTTGAAAATTATGAGTTAATCAACTGCTATGTAACCATACTTCTAGTATGTAGAAAGGAAGTGTGAGATTTGATAAAGAGTCTGAATGGCTTGTCACACATGAATTTATCACAATTGTACTTGTATATATTTCCAATGTGAGAGGTAAGTACCTTGCTTAGATTGTTTAACCTTGCGAATAAGTCTTGTAAAGAACCAAGATCATTGTTTGCTATTGGAAGTAGGTCTTCAACTTAGAATTGCATATTGAATTACCTTTAGTGAGTATAATGTCGTCCACTTAGACAAGCTTAAGAGTGAGTCCTTGTGATTTGTGATGATAAAAGATTATCTAGTATGATTGACGAAGTCTAACGACAAATTCTTCTATTGCGACTTAATGTACGAACCAAGCTCGAGGAGATTTTTTGAAGTCATATTCCTAACCTCTTAATATCTATAAGGGACAATTAAAGTGAGTAGAAAGAGAGATGGCAAAGTGAATGACATAAAATTTGTAATAAGAGAAAGCGTATCCTTATAGTCCAAGCAAAAAATATGAGTGTAGATTTTTGCTACGAGGCGAGCCTCAAGACAAACAACAATGTTGTCAAGATCAACTGGTTGGAAGAGGCATAAGCTTGGATGTGCCATTGTAATGTTAGGTAGACATCTCTTTTAGCATAGTACTATGCTGTCTAGAATGAGTTATAGCTTTAGCATTGCCCTAGCGATAAACATAGAAGACAATGTGGATAAAAAGACATTATATAAAAGAGAAAGAATGATAAGACACAAAATTGGAGATGGGATGAAGAGTATAAAAAGAGTACCTTTGGTCAGGAAAAATGGACATCAAGGTCAGATGATGACATGTTTGATGAAACGAACAAACTTGTGGTATCATTGGAGGAAACGACAAATAGAACATCAGTTGGCACAATCGACTTAAGGAGGACATAGGCCCATCTATGATTAGAGTATGAGGCCATTTATTATGTACTTAATTTGTGCAAAGAAGAGGTAGAAGGCATTGGATGTGCAAAGCTAGAAGAGACTAAAGGAGTAGGGAGAGGGAGAACTAAATAAGGAGGTAGATAGGGACAAGAACAGATATTGCAAGATGAAGCATGAGATTTGCTTAAAGAAGGTAACGTTTGTAGAGGTAAAGTAGTGGTGTAATGTTGGAGAATAAATAAGTAGAACTTTTGGAATTCTTGGGCAACATAGGAAGATACACTTTTTGAATTTTGGTGATAGTGTGGTCGAATCCATACCAAAAAGATGAAACATACACAACAAACTAGTGGAGATGGAGGTAGTACGGAGTTGTAATGGGAAATATAATAGATTGATATTGGGAAATATGATAGATTGAAGAGTACACTTGTAAGATTGTAGAAGGCATGCTCTTGATTAAATAAATATTAATAAAAATAGCATAATTCAAATGAATTAAAAGTTCAAGCATATTATAGAGAGTGTGAGCTATCTCAAGTAAATATCGATGCTTGCGTGTGGGGGTAAGAATTTTGATGCTAAATGCCATAAGCAAAAAAGAGAAATTGAAAAGCAGTATAAAAATATTGACATTATCACTATGTGAAATTTTAAGGGAAATATCAAATTGAGTTGTTATGTAATGGTAATTTTTTTGGAACATAGTAGATAGATCAATTTAAGTCTTTACAAAATTAGTCAAATGAGGCGACAATGATCACATATAAATATGAAAATATTAAAACCCAGTTAGAGGTAATTACTAGGATCTCTAATCTTAGAGTGAACAATGAGCAGACATTACAAAATGAAGAAGACACTCATTATCACTACAAGGGAAGGGGAGTTAATGATGCTTCCCTGGGTGATGACTCGCTTTCTATTAAAGACAAATAGATATACTAGTAACTATTTCCAAGTGCATAACAATTGATATCTATAATGATTACGCACAAAGAGATGGGAAACGAACATCACAAAGGTTGTTGGTGGTGTTGTAGGCCCGTATAAGTAGCATAGCCCTTATATTCACATCTAATACTAATCATTTGTTTGGTCTTCAGATCTTGCACATATTGAATATATGATTTAATTGTAATCAATTAGGCCAAAATTAGTGTGATTTAGCTTCCTAGAATAGATCTTTCTATGATTCTTTTCTTATTTAGGTGGCCATGTAGCTATAATTCTATACATTTGTACTCTTACATATATATACAATAGAGAATTCTTAAATTTCACATTCATATGGTATCAGAGTAGGAACTTATTCCTAGTAACCCTAGCCATCAATAAACCTACATACAAACTTAAACACTAGCCTCTTGCTCGAAACTTGATGGCAAACGTCATTTCTAGAGTGATTATTGTGATAGGCCTCATCACACTCATGAGACTAGCTTTAAGCTGCTCACAAGACCAACAAATTGGAAGGGCTCTCATGAAGGTTGGCTTAATCGTTCTATTGCATATGAGATGAGCTTGATTTACCTCAACAAGTAGCATATTGATCAACTCTTGAAGCTGCTGAAATCCAGCTCAAGTTATTTGATTACTCCTAATGCTTTTGTTGCTCAAGTAGATAGTATTGCGTAGGCACTATCCTCTTATTAACCAAATTATTCTACTCCTTGGATCATAGATTCCTGAGCCTTTGATTATATGACAAGCTCTTCTAATTCATTCCATATTTATTACCCATATTTAAATAATGATATAATTTATATAGCAAATGGCTCTTATTTCCCAATAGTCGAAAGAGGTTTGATAAATCTCTCAAAAACCATTGCTTTAAAATATTTCCTACATGTTCTTAAAACTTACATGCAATGTGCTATTGGTTAGTAAATTTTCCAGGGACTCTATAGAAGCTTCTGCACTTTTCAATTTGGCTGATTTTCAGTTGTTAATTATACAAATGCTTCTTTTTTTTTATTTGCCAAATTGCTACAACCATTAAAAATGAAAACTATATAAGGCCTAACCAGAAATCCCTTATATGTGGCCCGAACTTAGGCCTGGCCCGAAGTGTGGTTGGGCTACCTCCAAAATGATGTCGTTTTATATAACTAGTGAGAGGAATGTTGTTTTGATCTTTAGGTTGTTTGGGCCTTTTAGGCATGCTTGAACCCATTCAAAGCCTGGTCAGCTTTGGCCTGGTCGATTGACTTCGACGAGGGCTAGGCTGAAAATGCCATTCCATAACTATACAGAAGTTTCTGCCAAAGCAAAAAAACTAACAAATCAAATATTGACTATTGACTAAAGCCAAATACATCTAGGTACATCTGCTTCCAGTCACTCAAATATACGATTGAATCAACGTTGTCACTTGTTTCTCGTCCTTTTCTTGTAGCTTTCGACAAAAATGTTCTATTTGAAATTGAAGGGGTTCAACTAATGACCAATGACCCCACTCGATTGTCTGGTAGGGCTGAAGGCTGATTAACCAGTCAAACTGGACGAATTGGCTGGTGGTTGACCATCTCGGCACCTTCGTTACTTTTGTTTTCTTCTTTTGATTCACTGCCTCCCAAAAATTTCATCTCGACTTCACAAGACCTGAATTTCCTCATTCCAAGCTATTCATAACGTTCAAAAGTCACTTTAATTGAGGTCTCAGCCTTTCCAAGGATCTCATCTTCTCTTAACATTTTCATCAATCTTTGTTTTAATTTTTATTTTATACACACTAGCAAGTACACTAGTAGCTTATGTTTAATTTTTATGAGAAGCCCTTATCGCTCAGTGGTAGAGCGTCAGTCTTGTAAATTGAAGGTCCATAGTTCGATCCTGCGAGCTTCATTATTCCGTTCTTCTTGATAATTCGAAATTCTCTGGTTGGGCAGTACCACTGGGGAATGGACATACTAGGTCCTTTTCCTCTCGGTCCTGGGCAGAAAAAGTTTTTGATAGTAGCAGTCGAATACTTCACCAAATGGGTAGAAGCAAAAGCGGTCGCCACCATTACTGAACAGAAAATTAAAAACTTCGTACGCAAGAATATGTTGAGTCGTTTTGGGATGCTGGTTCGGTCTAATTTTGCTGAGGCTGGGCGTCGTTGTTTGGATCCATAAGCTCAGTTAACTTCAACTACGAAATATCTACAAAAACAATAAAGGCACAACGGGGGTTGATCGCCGGCCGACCCCTCCGATACTTAAGTCAGTTCTTTTGTAGTAATTTTTGTGGCTATGAATAGAGAGTATTAAGGTTCTAGGGTCATACCTCTGTCATGAGGAGATAATGAACTTATATAATGAATACCTGCCGGGATTAGCTCATCATCTTAGGAATGGGTCGATCGGCCCACATGCCATCCTAGGGTTAGACCTGGGCCTAATACGACCGACCCAACCATAAGCCCCTTACTCCTCGAGTCTGATTAGGGAAAAGGATCGATGGAGTACATAGGGTTCGTGCAGCTCGTCTGCATGACAACTCGTGATAGGCCCGATCGATCGGACATCGACGTCTGATCAGAGCACTGGGTTTAATCATTACTTACGGCACGTATCCTCTGACGGATTTTCAAAATTTGAAAGGGAGCGTCCTTTCGTGTTGCTTTTATGGTCGTGCGCGTCTTTTCAACTGCTGCACCGCTCTGGGTATCTGACAACTCTAATTCGCCACAGCTCAGGTTTTGCCACACGTACAAATTCGATTGGTGCGCCCGTTCAGTTGATCTTTGTGATAACTGCTTGGAATCGACAAATTTCCTTCACTAACGTTTCTGCGTATTTGATTCTCCAACCTCTGTTCTCTCTACTCTTCATCTCTTTGCTTGCAGTTATCGGAATTTCCTTTTCACCGCCGTCCAAATTCCAAACTTCAGTCACCAAACTAGATACGTCCTATCTCCTTTCCTCATCCTCCTCCTCTTTTTCATCGTCTCCTCGCCAATCTTCGTTGCAAACCTCTACGAGGCTTAACGAAGTAGATACGGCCCAAAAAGAGCTCCATCGGGAACTGGCTGCCAAAAGTGTTTTACAAATTGTCGGGCCGCTTGAGAGAGCGACGGAAGCGATGGAGGTGCCGGAGGCAGGGGAAATGAAGTGCCGAACGCAAAGGAAAATGAAAAAATTGCAGCGAGTGATCGGAAAGATGCGGAAGTCGTTGAAAATCTACCGAATGACCAATCGATGATGACCGAAAAGGAATTGAACCGATCGATCATTAAAAATAATAACCCTTCGTCTTGGGGACCCAGGTTGGCCTGCAAGAACGAGCGAATTTATAGCAATATGGGAGGCTATTTTGTTGTTTTAGACAACTTTTTCTCGATCGGTAGTATTAGGCTTCCATATGCCCCAATCATTGATGAGGTATGCTGCGCTTATAAATTAATGCCGAGCTAGATCCCCACGAATGGTTGGAGATTCATTAACGGTTTCGCCTTGTGTCATTATTTTGGGTGTCTCCCATCGATCGGTATTCTGCGACATTTTTTGAGAATGAATCAAAGCTCAATCACTGGGGTCGGGATCCCTCATTTCCAGTATAAAGACGCAAGGTATCATCCTGTTGGAATAGCTTCGTCAGTCAAGATGATGAGCTAAGCTCGGTAGGTATTCACTATATAAGTTCATTATCTCCTCATGACGCAGATATGACCCTAGAACCTTAATACTCTCTATTCATAGTCACAAAAACTACTACAAAAGAACTGACTTAAGCATCGGAGGGGCCGGCCGGCGATCAACCCCCGGTGTGCCTTTATTGTTTTTGCAGATATTTTCTAGTTGAAGTTAATTGAGCTCATGGATCCAAACAACGGCGCCCAACCTCAGCAAAATCAGACCGAACCAAATTCAATAATCATGATATATAGTGTCCTGCAACTTATCGAGCCTTTCTTAAAGTTCAAATCATTTTATTTGTTATGCTAGCATATCAAGTTGCTAAAAATATGTGGACACCGTTGGGCTTCTAATACTGAATTGATAAGGGAAATTGATAGGCAGAGTACATGCGAGAAAGAGGACTCATCAAAGGAGGTTCGCTAGACAATGCTATTGTTTGCAGGTAAGTTTTTTCCCATGAAAATGGAGACTTTTTGATACAGATTTCTTGCATGGATAAGTTGCTAAAGCATAATGATTTACTACAGTTAGTTGGTAATATTTATCATACACTTCCTTTATCAGAAAAGCTAACAATTGTTTTTTGCATTATTCTGGCGATGAAGCCGACTTGATTGACATAAAATTATTTACATTTATTGCATAGTTGCACAATTTCGCTGGAAATTGCGACCTAAAAGCCAATTAAATTCGAACATGTACTAATTAACGTCTACTTTTGTTCTGCAGTGCCACCGATGGTTGGTTGAACCCACCACTGCATTTCTATGATGAACCTTGTCGGCACAAAGTCTTAGATCTTATTGGTGATCTCTCCCTATTTGCAAGGTTTGGCAACCAAGGGCTTCCTGTGGCACATATTGTTGCTTACAAGGTATGCTTCTTTTTTTCTTCATTTAGAATTTTTTAGTCATCGTTTTGATGAAATTTGATTTTTGTCTATGAGCAGTAATAATGTGCAGGCAAGGGTCTTGTATTTGTTTGTAACATGTCTATGGTGAAGACTGACATTCCTATGGAGTTATCTTTTAACAATCACGTGTCTTCACTAAATGTTATATATATGCGAATACACATTTTGGAGATGATTTTTGGATCTGAGCCTGAAATAACTTATAGTGGCTTTCAAGGATTTTTTTTTAATAGTTATGCTCCATCTAAATCATTGATCTAAAGGCAGTCATTTGTCTGTTTGAGGACTCAGGGAAGTTGTCGTAGTTTTCTGAACATTAATGGGAATATCAGAAATTCAAACAGAGAAAATGTTATCTAAATGATGAGGATAACTGTAAATGGAGGCAGATGAAATTCTAAGGTCTCATTGATACCTACATCATATGCTCACTCATACTTGGTTACACAAGTTATTTTTAGGTTTCTAGTGTTAGTTCTATTTGGTCCTCTTTAACTTTAGATGTTTCCATCCCTTCTAGGGCTGCTCAGACAAGTTCTATCAACAAAGTGGCCTCTTTATGACTGGGGAAAGTGCAACGTTCTTTTGATAAGAATTACTGGAAATTGGGGACTTAAGTGAAATGCTTATCATGCCTAGGAAAGATGTTAAGATGTGCATGTCCTACATCAAAGGCATAATGTCAGGAATTCTGTTAAAAGTAAATAAACAAATCTTTCTTTGTAAAATCTGGTTTCTCATACCTTAGGTCTTTCTGTTCTCGTAGTATGAACTCATATGATTTAAGTGATGCTACTTTGCTTTATCCTCAACATGCTAAAATCATTGAATTCAGTTCATTATATCTTTTTGTTTAATCAATATTTTCTAAAATCGCCTCAGGAAGTGGCTTTCTTTCTATTAGTCCTATTCATGTAGCCACGTGTTCTCATTTTCCTGTTAGTGCTTTCCCATTAATGTACAAGATTGGTTCTGTATATTTGAGATGAAACCATGTGCTTGCAGTAAGAGCCTACAAACATGTACTTGGGAAAAATTTCACCCCTGAATTTCAACAAAAGTTGTATGCATGAACGGTATAACTCTGGCAGCTTATGCTAAAACATCGAAGCATATAATTCTGTATACATTTTCTTGAGTTCTAACGGTACCTGTGTGAGGATGACTGGGTTTCATTTTGATCAAGGTTGTGACTGAAATGTGCAAATGATGCAGGGTGGCCATGCACTCCACGCTGACCTTGTTCGTCGCCTAAATCAACCTCTTAGGAGCTAAAAAATTTCAGTCCAGCAACTCGAGAGTTTTGCTGCCTGCACATTCGAGTATGGACATTCAACCAAGCTTATTAAAACGTTTAGCAATAAAATATGAATCCTAGTTTTGCACCTGGATATCTTGTAAATTTCGGAGGTTGTCCCTTCTTTCTTGGAAATAAATCATGTTCCAAGCTGAGATTTAAAACTTTAGAAATCCCCCTTATTTCTTAGTTAAAAAACCTGAACGTTTATTTCATAATAGCACTTACTGTCCACTTAAACCTAACTGGTCATCACTTTTTACCTTCGGCAGCATTGTTTAAAAAATTGAATGGATTATCAAATTTGTTGAAAGAAAGGTTTAAGATATAAAGCTTTGTAAAACCGGTATTTAATAAATAAAAAGTAAATGTTATAAAAGTAAGTAAAAATAAAATATTTTATTGAATAAAAAATAATAATATTTATTATTATATAAAGAATTAATTAAATTTTAAATATTATTTTTAAAAATATTTAAAATTATCTTAAACTTTATCTATACAAAATCATTAATTTATACTCCCTCCGATTCATAATAAGAGTCGTTTTAGATACATTTTAATTATTTAAAATAAGTGTCATTCTTGATTTTGTATGCATGTTTATAATTTTTCTTTCAAAATTAACCTTTCATTTCTTTCTCATCTTAATTATACAGATCACAATTTCAAGGTAATTTAATACTATGCAATTTTTCTCACATGCTAATTTTATGGTAGTATTAATAAGGGTATATTTATAATTTCATTAGCTTTTTTAAAAAGCGTGTATTTTTCTAAAAGACTTTTATTATGAAGTGGAGGGAGTATTTTTTATTTTTAAATATACTTTTCTAAAATTTTAAAAAAATTGTTTTATTTTGATCAACAAATCTTTTATTAATAACACAGGAGAACATTTTTAGGTGTTTTATTTGTTCTGCTATGACTCTTTTTTACTTGACCTTGGGTCTGTTTTGTGACAATTCTCTTCTTTGAATTTTGGGTGTTTTGTTTGCTCTGCGATGGCTCTTCTTTACTTGACCATGGATCTATTTTGCGATAGTTTTTCTCTTCTTTGAACCTTAAATGTTTTGTTTGTTTATCGATCTACCGAAAATTTTGAGATGCTCATCATTAATCATAAGTGGTTCTCTTCTCCCCTTTGGTGTTTTGTTTGTTCTCTATCTCTATGCTTTCTAGGTTTTGCAATTTCTCTTTGTATGTTGTGAAGGATCTTGTTTATGAGATTTCGCATATTATGGAAGGTTTCATTGCATGACAACGTTATGGGATCCGTATCGTATCGGTCAGATCACGGTACCATGAATTTACATTGGGTACCAGTCGGTACAAAACATACGGGAGAATACTGAGTAATTTCGGGAAATTTAAAAACCTCGAGGACCATTTTGTAAATATAAAAAATTAAACCTAAAACCTAAACCCCCCGATCCCGACTGCCAGTCGCAGCCCTTCTTCTCTATTAACTCTCACCCTCTCTCTCTCACTCTCTTGCTCTCACCTCTCTCTCACCGCTGTTTGGATTGTCTCACTGCCACCGACGCTTACTCTCTTCTCCGGTTGCTCTAATCACCCTCCTCGCCTCATCGTGTCCGTAGTCGCGACTCGTGATCTTTGAAGTGTCCCCAAAGATCCACGTCCACCGTTCCACCGCAAGTCCGCAACACCATCCACAACATGTTGTCACTGCACCACCATCGACCCTCCGACGCTCACAACTGGACCTAGACAACCCGAAAACTCGAAACCCCAACCTGAAGAGCGAAGAAAAGACCCGATGATTTAATTTTTTTTTGGGTTTGTTGATTTTGTTTCATTGATCTGTTCTCGTCTTAGTGTTTCAAAAAAGAGCTGGTAAACCTTACAATGATTTTTTGTGTTGTGGATTAGATTGGATTTAAATTTGTGTAATTGTGTAGTGTTGATGAATATGCGAGGCAGTCGGTGGGTGGAGGATTGGATTTGGAGGTTGAAGAAGTTGGTGGTGTCACGGTTTTGGAATGGATTAGTAAATAGTGATTGTTTTGTTTTGAAATTGTTTTGGAATGAGGATTGGTTTGAATTTGATTTTGGAATGGAATTTTTAAAGTTGAAAATTTGAAATTGTTGGATTGAATTTGAAGAATGCCATGGGTTGTGTTATTTTGTTATGAATTTCTTATATGAAAAATAGAATTGAAATTGAAAATGGAATTGTAAAATATGGTTAGTATGTAATTAATTAATTATGTATTATGTAAAGATTGTTAAAACTAAAAATTGAAAGTTGATAATTAACATTTAAACATAAATGTAAAATTAATCATCAAATATATCAAA
>JANIHY010000003.1:29905833-29918907 GCA_027479065.1 Erythroxylum brevipes
GAATCTGTTATTCCTAACAGATTCTTAGTATAAATAAGCAATAGGCATGAGGAGAGAGGGGCATTGAGTATATTGTGGAGTGTGTGAGCCATAGGCTGGAGGTACTGGTCCTCGAAACCAGATTATCTTGTATTCGTTTACAGAAAATCAATAGCAACATATCCATTTTTCTTACCTGTTTTCCTGGAATCTATCAAAGACACAAGGGAAAATTTATAGGCTAAAAAAGGCCTTGTATAGGTTGAAACAATAACCGAGAGCATGGTTTGAAAAGTTTAACTGGGCCATGATTTCTTTGGTTATCAATAGAGAAATGTGTATCATACTTATTTATCAAGCATGTCTAAGATAAGATCACGTTTCTCATTGTCTATGTTGATGACATTGTGGTAACTGGAAGTGATACAAGAAAGATGGTTAGGCTGAAGAAACTCCTTGCTCAAGAATTTGAAATTAAGGATTTAGGGAAGCTGCAATACTTCTTGAGAGTTGAGGTCGTTAGATCGAGAAGAGCAATCTTTATCTCTCAAAGAAAATATGTCCTAAACTTGTTAGAAGAAACTGGTATGATGGGTTGTAAACCAGTTGAATATCCTATCGAGAGCAACCATAAACTACAAGCAAGAATTGGTACATTAGTAGACTTTGGGAGATATCAAAAGGTTAGTTGGGAGACTCATTTATCTCTCTCACACCAAACCACACATAGCATATGCTGTTAGTTTGGTGAGTTAGTATATGCATGATCCACGAGAACCACACTTACAGGTTGTATTCCGCATTTTGCACTATCTGAAGTTTGCACCAGGAAAAATTCTTCTGTTCATTAACAATGATCACCTTAAGATAGAAGCATTTACAGATGTTGATTGGGCTAGATCTCCAAATGATAGGGGTCAACCACTTGTTATTGTATGCTCATAGGAGGAAATCTAGTCACTTGGAGAAGTATAATCAAAATGTAGTTGCTAGATCCAGTGTAGAAGCTGAATATAGAGCTATGACTCAAGGTGTGTGCGCACTCTTGTGGGTAAGAAAGCTAATGAATGAATTACGAAGGAAGTTTATCCCTCTACTGTGATAACAAAGCTGCCATTAGCATAGCTCATGATCCTGTTTGGTATGATAGAACAAAATACATAGAAATTGACTGACACTTCGTAAAAGAGAAACTTGTGAATGACTCTTTGCACTTATCCCATGTGGGGTCTAATGAACAACTGATAGAAGTCTTCACCAAAGGACTCTACAATAAATAGTTTCATAACCTTTTTTGTAAGTTAGGCATGTATGATATCTATACCCCAACTTGAGGGGAGTGTTGTCTAGAGTTATTACCATAGTTATTAGAATTGATTGTGTTTTCTTGTATACATTTAGGAATTGATAGCTATAGTAATTGAGAGATTTCCATAGTCTCCTAAATAGTCCTAGTCGTGTATATCAACCATAGGATTTCTCTGTACAAATCATCTCAATTCACTAATAGAAACACTTTTGGTTCCTCTTTGATTTATTTTCTTCAGTTAAAGATATTCTCTCCCTTTCCTTTTCTCTTGTTTACCTGCTTTTATTTTCTATGGAGCTTTTTTTTTCACTCAGATACATGTATTCATATTTGTTGCTTTTGTTTTATTTTTCTTCCAACAGATAGGTTATACATTCTTGCCCTGTGTTCTTGCTGGGCTGAGTAAATCACCACAGTATATTGTAAAAGGTTCCCAGCCTTTGCAGCAGAACTGGTTATCTGCAAGTGATGTTGATAGCGTTATACTCCCTATAGATGCTTGTGGAGGTGATGGTGCTCTTGCTTTTGCCAGAAGAAAAGGAAACAAGGTAGGAACACACCAGCATTGCACTCCTGTCTTGCTTTCTCCCCTGTTTAAGATTTCCAGTTAGTTCTTTGACATTGTGATGATGGTATTTATCCTAATCCAACAGGTGACTTCGCCAACTTAATAATTGAATATGAATAGTGTGCATTTAACTTTTGGTCCTCATAGTGTAAAGCCTAATTTCTTCTTTCAGCCACTTATAATTACTGTTGAGGAGAATGAAACAGTGCTTGATGATACACCCGATAAATATGGAATCGATGTGGTAAGAACTCAATTACAGCCGTCCTAATTCTCCTTTCTCTTTTATTTATTTTTGCATTCTTGGAGGGAATCAAATCATTGTGATGGCATCCGAAACTTTTTTAAAATGTATCTTCTTCAAGGTGGCTTTGGCATGATTATTGAAGTTGACAACAATCATACCATGTCATTAAGTTTTTCAAACCTTTTTATTTAGAGTCCTTATCATTTTGTCAAGTTTATGAAAATGAGTTAGCAGGGCCACCATTGGCTCTGTTCTAGCTTGCACAATTGTTCATAAGCAAGTTCAAAAGGTTTATTAATACTGTTCAAGTAGGAACCTTTTTCTCTATTTCTTCTGGTCAACATTTAAAAAGGGTGCTACAGAGCTTATAAAACAAAAGTAAGCTATATTTGTTAAGTACGTTTGTGTAATTGGGCACAACCTTCAATTTCATTGAGAAAAGACTCGTGACATTATTTTGGGTTAGAGTTGGTTTGCTGTGATACAGAATCTTGGGACTAAAACTTGCAATATTGGCAGTTAGAAATTGGAAAAGCCAGTGGGTAGAATATCAGATGTAAATGAAGAAGCTGCGAATGAGAAACAAAAGTGAATATTGGTCTGGAGACGTCACCTCGAAATGATGAGTCTCAGTGCCTTCTGATAGGCTAACTACAAATGGAACTTTTTCATGCAGATGACCGTCTCCAATTACTGGGAAGCTATAGGTGTTATTGGAGCCCATAAGGCAGGTATAGATCCACAGTCGCTCCGAAGGGACAGAATTAGAAACCTTCAACATAAAGGCATTAATCAGGTCAACTTGCAGGTTTGGGTGCAACATCTTTAACATAATTGTGGTCATCTTAAGATTGAAATTCACATTCATGTCTGATAAACAAATTAGGAATTTTCAAAATGCAGGTTTTAATTAAATTGCAATTTTCAATTCCAAAGTGATTATAAGGACGGTAAATTGATGCGCACATGCCATACTCAGATTCTTAATTGCTCCATAATTTCTGGAAATTTTGCCGATTTTACTTTTACATTTTTTAGAACAATTGCAAGTGGAAATGTAAGCTTCAGGTATTCGTCTAGACCAGAAGTATTTCAGTTTGGTTATTCATTTTCAAAAGGTGATTAATCTCAATATTTTGTTTTATCAACATAAAAACGAGAACACAGAGCTATTTTGTTATAAGCGTTTATTAAAGAACCTATTATGTTCAATTATAGCTGTGGTTGTTCTTCGCAGAAGTCTTCAGAGTCGACAAGAGAGACCTAGTCAAGAGAATGATCTGAGCGAAAGCAGGCAAGAACAGTGTTTCCTTGTGAGACAAATCCCTTAGACAACCGTCCGAGGTTGCCATACCCGACAGTGGCAATCTTTAGTTGGTCTGCTTGCATGTTGCTAGATTAACACAAGTACATCAAGACACTGCCCTCATTGCTTCTGGTGTTGTCGATTTTGATAGTTGCAGCAAATGACGATGAATCTTGTAGAGGTAATGAAACGAGAACAAGTTCAAAAATTTAACTGAAAATTATAGACCTTATGTCATGTCAGATTAATTCTCTACGTGGTAATTGAGTCTTAAAGGACAAAAATTTCATGTAAGAAAGATTTAATCGATAAGTTAATTAACTTCAGAATATTTTTAAACGTTTCTCAAGCGTTTGGATTTTATTTGAATGTTTAAGTTCAACTTAAATTTAATCGGAAGCCTTTTGGGTCTTGTTTTTGACCTTTTTACGAAAATGAAGTGTTGAAACTTTGAAAGAACCAAAGGGAAGGGATAAGACTCACACTCAAACCATTTTGTTATGGACTCTTTCATAGTGTTTAGTGGACTAACGTTTTTATACAAATGATGACAACGAAAAACAAAAGAATAGAGACATCAAACAAACGAAATAAACCTAAATAATAAAGGCTGCATAAATCTAATTTCATACACCTACCTAGATGACACAAACCAAGAAATCAAAAAGTTAAGATATAGTTTTTGGGTTGGAGAAACACAAACTTGAAATGCCAAACTTTAGGCAAGGGCAATGTTGCTTGATTAGGGGAAAGAAATGTTTCCAGAGAGAAGTGCTGTTGATGAGCGTCGATAGCATCTCTCTTTCTGACAGTGGTGTCTCACCTTCTTAGACAATGTCTCCCCTTTTATCTCCCCCTCCTCAGTGTTGATGAGCATTGGTGAGTTGTGACGTCGCTAAACCATTTGTGTTTCCAACAAGAATTGGATTGACTATTGGATATTGTACGCATATATGGGTCAATTATTTTTTGTATTTGGGCTGCAAATTTGGTCTTAGAGGATTAACTAATTAGTAACATACACACACATACATTTATACATAATTATATACTAGTTAATGTGATTAGTTAAATGATAAAATTTACTTGGAAACAAGTTTCTAAATTTACATGCGTTATGAATTTGAATGAATTTAATAATACATAGAAATAAGTTTCCAAACGAATTATAAATTACAATCAATTAAGATGATTAGTTCAATCATAATTAAAAATGAGTTTTTAGTTCAATTTAAATTATTAAGTTAATGAGTTCAATAACAATTAGAAATTAGAAACTGAATTAAAAATATTACTTTTGATTAGTTTAAGAATAAGTTGAAATAAATTTTTAATTAGTTATTGAAATTAGAAACCAAATTAAAACTATTACTTTGATTAGTTTAAGAATAAGTTGAAATGAGTTTTTAATTAAATCAAAATTAAATAAAAATTTTAATTTAATTTGATTGATTCAATTTTAATCTACCCGACAACCTAGTTCCCTACTACCTAATAACTAACCCTTAACTTCCAACGTCCACCATGACAATCTTCTAAATAAAGAAACTAAATTGCTACGACAATGAATTTGGATACACGTGAGAGAGACAAACTAACAAACTCAAAAACCCCATCTTTTGCAACCTCACCTAACTTGTACAACACCATAAATTCCCTCTTCTAAGGGGAACCACAAAAAGGAGACAATAGGAAATCAAGAAAGGCAAGACAACTTGGAGCTCGATAGTAGGAGAAATGAGAAACTTAAGGAAGCTAAGATATGTAACATCTACTAAGGAAGAACTTATTTAGGGCCCCATAGAAATGCTTCAATAGGGAGTAAGGAAGTGGAGTTCATCCTTGGTAGGGTAGGTTTTTCCTTAAGAAAAGGTTGGCATTTTCTGTAGTTAACAAATGGGCACTTGTAGCATGGAGAAACATGGGATTGGTGAACACAATGGTTAATGAAGATGAATTGTTTGTTGCCAAATTTAATTATGATGAGAATGCACAGAGAGTGATAAAGGTAAGGCCCTAGCATGTAGTTGGACATCCAATCCTACTTAACAAATGTCATCTAGGGTAACATTGGACAAAAACAAGCTGGAAACTATCCCCTTATGGATGAACTTCCATAAATTTCTAATGGAGTACTGGTTTTATGAAGGGTATGAACTACATTGTAAGCAAGATAGGTAAATCTTTGGAAATGAATGAGAATATTGCAATGATGAAGAGAATTGGGTTTGTTAGGGTGTGCATTGATGTGGATATCATAAAGAATCTACTTGATTCCTTTAGGATTATGAAGTTAAATGAGGATGGGAAGCTTGAAGAAGATCTTGTAAGGGTCACCTATATGTGGAAACCAAAAACCAGAGAGGAAAGACTGATTTGGAGGAGAAAAGAAAACCAAGAAGGGAATAAAAGAATTGTGATGGAATCAAAACATATGTAGGAAACCGTAGTAGAGAGAGAGGAACCACTTATTGAACAAAACAACCAAAATCATGACAAAGAGGAGAGCAAAACATCAAGAAAAGGTAAATAGGTGCTAGATGACCTATAGAAAAACCAAGGAGTAGATAGAAGTCCTCAAAAGGGAGACTTTTGGTATAAAGCTTAACACCAAAATTGGTTCTCCTGGTGCAAGCAAGAAATCAAAGAGGAAAAAAGTCTAGTAAGAAGAAATGATGAAGTTAGTTATTTGGAATATTTGAGGGCTCAATAGCCTAAACAAATAACTAGATGTTAGGGATTTTATCAGAAATAAGTTAGCAGATTTTTTTGATTTACTTGAAATCAAAATAAAAAAGGAACAGATGGAGAAAAGTCTGTGGTTCCTATGGGAAGGCTAGAAGGTGATATCTAATATGATAACCATATTAATGGGAGAGTAATCATAGTTTATAACATGTAGAAGGTAGAAATTGTTAAATGGTCTTGTTCTAACCAAGTGATTCATTATGAAGTGACGATCAAAAGCTTGAGAAGGATTATTACAATCTCCACGGTGTATGTTGCAAACTATGAATTCCAAAGGCAAGCCTTATATGGGGAGATAGTTAGGATTGGTAGCATAATCAATTCTCCTTGGTGAGTACAATGGGATTTTAATTGTACACTTTATTTAAGTTACACATGGGGTAGAAAACGTTGGTCATAGAAGACTATAAGGAGTTACAAGGGCTAACCAAGAACACTAGGTTTACAGTTATGAAATTCTATGACAATACTTTCACATGGAACAATAAGCAAAGTGGTAATCTGTTCTTGTTGAAGAAGCTTGACAAATGTATCGTAAATGATGAATGGCTAGGACACTTTCCACTTAACACTGCCATATTTGAGGAACCTAACACCTCGGATCACAAGAAAATTGTTGTTGATTTGACTATCACTAATGATGGAGGAAATGTCCCTTTCAGGGTCTTCAACCATCTAATGGAAAACCCAAAGTTTAGGGACATATTAAGAGGGATAGTGAGTAAGGTAATTATAAGAACAAAGGATTATATACTAAGTATGAAAATAAAGGTAGTGAAAGAGAATTTGAAAGCTCTTAGCAAAGAAAGCATTGTTCATGAACAACATAAAAAAAAAAAAACTAAAGCATTGGATAGATGGCAGAAATGTCAAAGTAGAGTACTAGCTAGACTTGATGATCAACAGCTAAGAAAGGAGGAAGCTGACCTGTTCAGCTACTACAATAAAACACTAGAAGACAACTGCAACCTACAGAGAGAGAAATAAAGAATGCTTTGGCTAAAAAATGCTGAGAGGTGCACAAAATATTTTATAAAATCCATTAAAGCAAGGAGGAAAAAGAATTTTATAAAGCTCTTTGAAGACGAAATAGGTCAGAAATTGGTCAGAAATTTCAAGGTCAGGAGAGCATGAAAATAATCACTTTTGAATTCTTTAACAAGCAATATGGGCTAGAGGATGAAGTAATGTATAATAGATTTCTGAAGAGGTTAAGGAAGAAATTATTGAAGAAATAACTGGAGAAGAGATCAAAGAAGCTTTGTTCTCAATGGATCCTAATAAATCTCCTAGTCTAGATGGTTTTAACGGAAAAAATTTCTAGAAAAAATGGGATATCTTGGGGAAAGAAGTTACAGAGGCAGTGAAGGAGTTCTCTTTGAAAATACTATATTGAAAGAGTGGAAGAAAACATACATGAGCCTTATTCCAAAATAAAACAATGCCAACAGGTTAGGGCATTTTAGGCTCATTACTTGACGTAATATTTTCTACAAAATCGTCATAAATATTCTTGTAAATAGACTAAAAAATAACTTGGGGAAATAATTAATCCAACTCAAAATGCGTTCATCAAAGGAAGGTCAATAGGCACCAACATTTTACTTTGTCAAGAACTCCTAAAAGGTTATAATACAAAAAAAAAAGAGAGTAAAACATTGCACTATTAAGATAGACTTGGCTAAGGCTTATGGTTTAGTTCAAGTCCATCTTAATAGTGCAATTCTTCTCTTTTTTTTGGTATTATAACCTTTTAGGAGTTCCTGACAAAGTAAAATGTTCATTTTCAACATTTTAGAAGTAGTTGGATATCCACCCTTGTTTAGGGAATAGATTGAAGTATGAGTGACTACCACATCTTTTGCTATCTTAGTGAATGGAGAATCCACAAAACTAATAAAAGCCAAGAGAGGATTAAGGCAAGGGGATCCCCTAGCCACTTTCCTGTTGGTGTTATGCATGGAGGTCCTCTCAATCATCCTGGCAAAAGATATTGAAATGAATTTCAATGTCATCATAGATGTAAAGGTAACAAAATAACTCGCCTAGCTTTTGCAAATGATTTGTTACTATTTTCTAAGGTTGAAATGCAATATATCAACTTGCTCATGCAATCTATGGAGGATTTCAAAGCTATGTTAGGATTGACAAGCAATCTTCTATCTGTCAACTAATTCCATAATAGAAATTGCTTTGAAAGCCTTGGAGATGGTGGTTTAATAAGGAAACTTTCCTCTTAAGTATCATCGTGTGCTAATTTCACAAAAAAGAATCACTACCTCAGCTTTTAGAACACTGATAGACTCATTCAATTGGAGAATCAATCATTGGTGGAACAAGCATCTAAGCTATAGAGGAAGATTGTAACTAGTACAAAAATATTAAGCAACTTAGCTACCTATTAGACTAGTTACTTATCACTTCCAAAGAATGGACTAAAGGAGATAGATAAAAAGTTAAGGGACTTGCTGTAGGATGGCACATCAAAATAACAAGGCACATGTCAGTTGGAATAAGATATTCAAACCAAAGAGTTAAGGTAGTTTAGGAATATACGCAGCTAGATTGCAAGAAAGATGAACTACGGGTAAAATGGGTTCACAATGTGTTCATTAAAAATGATAGCATTTGGAATATGAAAATCAAGCAAGATATGCCATGGAATTTCAAGCAAATACTAAGGATAAGTTAGTGGATGTAAGATCTAGTTTTTAATAAAATAAGGAATATTGAAACCACACTGTTTTGGTTCAAAAATTGGCACAATAAGGGACCTATGTACAAAGTTGAGGAGATCCAACACCTGCAGCCTGTTGTGATCCCTAATACTAAGGTCAGAAATAATCATTAGAGATGACCTTACCATAACAACATAAGTGTGAAAATCATAATGAATAATCTACCTAGTTGTCAATATACTGAACAGGATGAAATTTTGTAGATTATAAAGGGATTAAAAACCTTCATCTCAAAGCTTGTAATGCCTTCCTCCAAAAGAAACCTAATAATAGAGTGAGGTGGAGAACTCTAGTTTAGGATAATGAAATTAACCCTTCATATGGATTCAATCTATGGTTGAGGCTAGTTGGGAACCTCCTTACCAAGGATAAAATTATATTTCCAATTGCATCATTGGAGTGTGAACAATAAATATGGAAATCCTGGACCATATTATAGTTAAATGCAGTTAAACATCAAGCAGTTGAAAAAGAATATAGAGGGTTATTAACATAAAAAAAATCAGTAAACTCCTGGAATGAATTAATTTCTTGAATACAAACACTAAGAATGGATGGCAAGGCATATTACAAGGAAGCTAAGATCAGTTTGACATCTATAGTGTATAATATATGGTAAGAAAGAAACTTCAGAATCTTCATAAAGGAGGCTAGGAGTAAAGAGTTGTTATACCTAAAAATGTAACATCTCCTTACCGATGTGATGGACATATCGGTAATTTGGATGGGTGAGCAGTGGGTGCATTCATAATTGAACTGCACGTGCATTTTTGCCTCTGCATCAGTGATAAATGAGTTAATCACACATGTATATATAGCGACATGCAGTCATGATTGTTCCAGCATTTAAATTATGATTCTGAGTTGAATTGTGAATTTTGAGATAATTATGTTAGATATGATTTATTGGGTTTGGAAAATCAGAGTTAAGTGAGAATTGAGTTATTGAGAATTGAGGAATAATTTGAATTGAATGGTTGAATTAGTTGAATTGTGATTTGATTGAAAATTTAAGAGTATTTGGGGTGTATAGTTGAGTTAGAGTGAGAATTGAATTTTTAGGGAGTTGGAAATTGAGAATTGAATATAGGAATTTGTGTTTTGTATTTTTGAGGATTTATGAGAAATTTTTCAGAATTTTTAGAGTTATGTGTCCATACCGAGAAAATGGCCTAGAGACTGATGAGTTAGATTTCGGTTCCGAAAGTGAGTGGTAAATGGCTTGGAAAATTTAGATTTGCGAGTTTAAGAATTATTGTGATGAGCCATCGAAATTTGAGATTGAAATTAAATGAAATTTGAGGACTTGTAGATTTTGAGTTTCGGTTGAAAGCAATTCTTATATATATATATGGTTTTGAATTTTGGAGAGTCCTAGGGCACGAAATTTCTTCTTCCTTCCTCGGTGATTTTTTATTCTCCTTTGGGTGCGAGCTTCCGATCGTTGCTTGCCTTCTTCCCGTTGGTGTGAGCTTAGATTGTTCCTTTAGAGAATGGAGATTTGTGGAGTTTAAAGGTTCATCGTGGTTGTGGAAGAAGAGAGAAGGAGTTGTCGATTGTCGGAAATTAGGGTTATCGATCGATCTGTGATTTGGTAAGTTTTATTGTGTTTAATGTTGTATTTATGGTTGTTTATGGCATTTATGGTATATAAATGTGTTAGTTTGGGTAGTTGACTGCTAGGAAGGAATAAATAAAACACAGATGTAGAGGGACGTTCAATCGGAGGGTTTTAAAGAGATGAACAATAGAGTCGACCAGAAATTAATTCGCAAAATGAGAGAATAGTATTGCAGAAGAGAGGAAGCACATGAGTAAGAGGAGAGCAATGATTCTTATGGCTTTAACACTTTTTGGCAAGGTGGCAACTTGGAACTAGCTTTCCAGGAGAGGCTCTCCACCATAGAGACAACCACAACATTTTTTACGCCATTTTCCTTAGTTTTTGTGTGGGTTTTTTGCTATAGTCTTTTGTCCATTCATTATTTTCCATAAGCTTAGCTATTTTCTTTCAATTTCAATAGTTTATTTTCATATGTCCGAATCTCTTAATATTCATTTCATTAGTTTAAAGCTTTCTTAGTAGTAATCATATTTTTACATGCTCTAGAATATTTAGAATGATTGTTTAATGGATTTTATAGTTGAAATTCATGAATTTTGTAAGTAACCTTTATGTTAGATCAATGGATGTTTATTCCTTAAAGATCAATGGATGTTTATTCCTTCAATTTTTCAGCTTTAATCTTGGTTGTTTGAGTTTATTTATGTGATTTTTCAGATCTAAATTTTTTAGGAATTCGAATGTTTAATGGTTTATAAGATGGGTTTTTGCTTATTTGTGGTGCTTTTGATTAATGTGTGCTTAATAGTTTGGATTTATACTTGTTCTTAGGTTTATGATCAATTAATTTGGGTTTTTCACAAGTTATGTATGCTGGATTTTTTTTATTTTGATGCAATTAGTTCAGATTTTGTAATTTGGGTTATGATTAGTTATTTGTTAGCATAAAGAGTTTTCATTTCTACTAAGTTAGTGTTGAGTTTTATTTTTTACTACTTCATTTACAATTCCCAGCCTTGGTTTTATTTAATTGTGAGTTTTGTTTATTTAATGTCTATTTTGCTTAATATGAACATTTGTGGCTAGATTACTTTAGGGTTTGGAGATATTATAAGGATGAAGGGATCGAAATTGTGAGAATGGAGTTGATTGAATTGGTGCTTGTAGGTCTAGGTTGGTTTAAGATTTGGGATAAATGTCATAAATTAGGAGTTGCTTTAGGTTTGATCACCCTTTAGGTAACTTTCTAATCTAAAGGCTAAGGTTGAGTGTGTGATACGTAATAGTCTATAGTAATTCCCGGAAGTAACAATAGGTTAGTTGAATTTGTCAAGATATTTAAACAACTAATCTAGGATCTCATACCTTTAGGTCACACCTTTCGAGCTTATGAGTAGGTGGCCTAAAGTTAGTTGTTTCTTAGTACCAAATGCACCTTCGCTATTAAACTTAGAGAGTTTATTCTGGGTTATAGTGGAAGCTGGGGCATTTCTAGAGCTTATTAGGTTTGCCTATTTTAAAGAAATTATTAAGTCCCTAGGCTAACAACATGATGAGAGTAACTTTTATAGATTCAAGAATCAATGAACATCCCTAAATCTTGAAGATATCTCCAACCAACTTCTTTACCATTGTTATTAGTGTTTTCTAAGCTTGATTTGTATTTTTCATTTTGTTTACGTTCATTGCATCTTAGTTGTTTCGTTTTCATCAATTTAGGTCGTTTTGTTTTCTTTTGTTTGTAACATTTGAAATAGCATTTGTATCCTAGCTCTCTATGATTTGACCCTAGCTTGCTATTTATACATAGTTTGATAGTTATGAATTTATTATTTGGTTGTTAGCGATAGGCTATCAAATTATTGACATCGTTTTCGGGGAGTTGGCGTTTGTTAATTTTTGTTTCTTATGTTGTTTTTATTTTTATTTTTGCTGACCCTTTTCATTCTTTCATCAGATTGCATGTCCCACATTTCCTCAAAACACATTCATTTGGGTAAATTTGTTAAGGAAATTAGAGGTTCATTACTTTCTCCATTTAATCCTTTCTCTTTTTCTCCTATTGTAGGTTGCACCAGATTCCATTAGAGAAAGTGAGGAATCCATACATATCTTCTTAAGAGCGATCATTCCTTATCCTTTGAAGAAGAAGTTGATGGGAGTTTAGAAGAAATAGAAGAGATTATGGAACATTATCACATCACCTTAAAGGAGCTTATAGCTCCTTCTTTCAATACTAATATGCTTTGTATTAATTATCCAGATGATGAGTTGAAAGTTGAAATTAAACTTAGACTGATACATGCACTACTTACTTTCACAAGTTTTCATGACACCAACTTACTAAGATCTGGCTACATTACAGGTCCCAACAAGTTCCTGAGGGAGTTCCATTTCGCATGCTCAGGTATGAAGCTAGGGAAAGTCTCAGTGGAGCAACTCAAGCTAAAGGCATTCTTTGTTACTTTAGCAATTGCAGCCAAGGAGTGATTGTATGACTTTCCCGTTGGCTCAGTCAATACATGGGAGAAAATGCAGTAGATGTTTCTAGAGAAGTACTGTTAGACCATACTGGGTGATACTCGGATTGTGGGATTTTCGGATTGTGGGATATA
>JANIHY010000003.1:30013588-30024536 GCA_027479065.1 Erythroxylum brevipes
GTTATCCACGAGCTTCCGAGCTCACCCCCCTTTCATCCCCATCTCCAGGTATTCGAGCAGGAGATTGGATGAAAGACGTCAAGATAGCAGTATTTGTGCATGTGTTTGTAATTTTGTATTTGCTTTAAGATTTCTGGAAATGATTAGAGCTTGTATTGCCATTAGATTTTTGTAAACATTTGGTCCCTAATGTATCTTGGATTATAATTTTGTATAAGACTCTTGGATTATGGAAATGGGAAATGTATTGGTTTTGGATTGTGTATATTGGATTCGTATTCAACTTGTATTGAGTTATGAATGTATTGGAATATATTTATATGGATATGGGATGAACAGGTTTGATGATTATATATATGAATTGTGAAGATTTATAAATTCAAGTGGCTGAGTTTGATGGAAGCATGAAATTTGTATAGGAGTTAATGGCAATTGTTTATGAGTTTGAATGTGATGAATATGAACTGATATGAAAATGAATTGTAGTGGATTAGCAATAGGATTGCGTTTGCTGAGATCCTGGACGGAGGGTCCGGTAGATCATGATGTATGTGTGATTGGTTCAAAGTTATAGAAGTGAGTCTTACTATTTGCAGGTTTGGGTTTTGTTTAAGTGCAGTCGTTATGCTGCCGGATTTTTGGTATGGTAGTATATGGATTTTAAGAAATTGTATTTTTCCAAAGAGGGAAACTGTTTGATATGAAATAAAATGGATTAAATGATGAAAGGAACGAGCAAAAAATTTCATCGATATCGGATAGGTCAAGTCATAAGGGTTTCCAACGCGTCAAGTTTTCTATATTCACGTCTCAGATGTCGGGATTTGAAACTTCAGTTTCCATTTATTTATTTGCTTCGCACTTGTATCTGATTTGTATTTGATCCTATTTGCTTCGCACTTGTTTCATTTCATTTGATTTGAAATTCCAATCTCGATTGTTGCAAATCAGTTGCGAACCAATTGTCACATATGTTTCGATTTTCCTCTATCTGCATTTCATTTTCGATTCACGTGTTTAATTCCCTTTTGTTTTCGATTCGATTCTTTTGTTTCGTTCCGTTTCGGATTCGTTCTAAGCAGTGTTAATGTATTAAGTGTATAAGTAGTTGGGTCTCGAAAACGGGATCCAACAATATACCCGGGATTGTCATTGAGCATGCATTATACAGAGTCCATTATTACAATTGTGCATAAGTGAATGTTTTTACTTGTGCAATTATTGATGAGTGTACAATGTGTGTCTTGCATAAATATGTTGTGTAGGTCAAGTGCCCGCATTCAGGCGTTCCCAAAAATTGAAAGCAAATGCTAATCTGGAGCGTACTGTGAGTAGACCTAGATGGTCTCACTTCATTGTCTGCTTTATTTGAATTTTGTATACATTGATCTCTATATAATGAATGAGTACATGATTGTGATGATTGATTTGAATTATGAAAGTGCTCATTATTTGTGAACAAGATGAACTAAGTGTTTTCGGAATGTGCATTGCATGCAAGAGAAAGAGTGAATGCTCAACTTTATGTTGAATGCCGGGCTACGGTCCGATGATAAGTGACTGTGATCGAATAAGTGCATGTAATGTAAGTGATGCATTCCATGGCATGGATGCATGAAAGATAAAGGAAGTTATGACCGGAGTCGCCAGGATAAAGAGCTTTAAGCTCAGAATATGAATAGAGCCTAGGGCTCGAATACGACTATCGCCGATATCCACTGAGAGATATGGGACGTGATATGCTACTGCTCGATATCCACAAAGGGATATGAGCGAATGAAAAGAGGCACTTGGTCATAACGAAAATAATAAATGAAAGTGAGTCCCATTCGCATTGCATATGCATAGTATGAATGATTAAGTGTAATGAATATGAAATGTTAAAGTGAATGTGAAATGTGAGATGTATGCGTTATGTGAATTATGATTTATGTGATTGGGTGAGCCATCAATGATGGTCTCTCATTGAGTTCACAAAACTCACCCAAAATTTACAACTATTTTTCAGGATAAGAAGAATACCCCGTTAGGCCAACAGGAGTATGCTGACATCATTCAAGTGAAGGTTAGAGGTCGGGATCAGTTCGCGTCAGCATTACATGTCTATATTTTTGTATTAAATTGTATTTTGAAATGACTCAAGTGTTGTATTTGTGAAAGGGCCAAATGGCCATATGAGAATTTTGTAAATAGCCTTGTATGATTGAAAAAGGGCTTATGTCCTATTTGATTATTTGACTTCCGCATGTGTGTCTATGAAAAAGGAAAAAATATATACCAAATTTTGATTGATCGAGTGCGTAGCACACCATCCTCGCGGGGTACGATCTCAGATATCACCATCGATATCGGGTTTGGGTCTTACGGGAGTGGGGTGCTACACTTAACTTAGGAGACCACTACAAACCCACATAATATGTATTTCATGACTTGAAAGCAAATTGCCCAATTGGCACATTTCGAAACCATAATTTTTCTTGACATTTTTCCACAAAGGCATATTTCAAAAACACAATTGTTCATGATCATGAAATATCTCACATTTCATCAACCAAATTCACATATCAAACATATAGCAATTTCTTAAATCATTCAAAGTAATAATGCACAATTATAAAGCACTATGAAATCATTTTATTCTCTTGCTTTATAAGGAAACATTTATGGCTCATTAATTCTATTATAAACATGAAACCTACCTTGATTTTCTTGCTTAAATACTTGCACAAAGGTGCCTCACCCTTTGCTCCTCTTGCCTTCCTTGATTTCCTTTAACAATACCCAAAATTTTCATTCAATAGGAATTCCAATTTATGATTAGGTAAATGAAGAAATTTGATAATATTTTTTCTAGGACAATGTTCCTCATTGTCTTAAGTTTCTAATGAATTTAAAATCATTCAATTTGGTTCAGTAATCTAAAAGTTATACCCCAAGCAATTTCAGACTGTTCTTATACTGAAACAATATTCTATGCTCAACTTCCCTCCAAATCTTTAAATTCCTGGAGACTGAATTAGAACTTGATTTTTTGATAACACTTGTAGCCCTATGTCTCTAGTTTACACCAAATTAAAGATCACCTCATTTGGATGACTACACAAAAAGTTATGCTAAAATATCAAAATATGTTGTGTTGGAAAGTTCGTCGCGGCAAACTTTTACAGAAACGAACTTCGGGAACATTTTTTTGCTACATTTTCCAGTTTCAACTCTCCGCCTTTCACATATAACCCATCTTATACCAAAACCATCTTTTCTATTTCATTTTCAAATTCATTTCAACCCAAAATCATTCACAAACCAATTCATAAGCTATACTTGTTCATCAACCAAAAAGATTAAAACATTTTCATATACCATTCATCAACAACTTTCTACACACATTCAACTTCATTTTCACTTCTAAATATCACTAAATAAGGTTGATTCTTCAAATCAAGAAGGGTTGATACTTATACTTACTTTTTTAGCTTCAAGATCTTCAAACTCTTCAAGATCTCTCTCTTGAAAGCTAAGAAACTTGAAACCCTAGCTTCCTTCTTTTCTTCTTCTCTTCTTTATTTTCTCTCTTCTTTTTCTCTCACTCACGTTTCTTTCCTTCTCCAAATGCAAGACAACAATTTCTTCTTTTTATACCCTTAATAAGTGTGCAATGTCCATTTTGCCCCTTGGCTAATGCCTTATGTCTTATACCCTTAAATGTTATGCCCAATTTACCCTTATAACATCTTACTACTTTAATACTTCAATTCCATCAATTTACCTATGTCATAAAATCTTACCAATATTAACATAATAATTAACTCCACAAAATAATCCATCAACCTTATAATTCATTTAAATCACGCTTAATTTACACGAAAAATTTCAGGGCCTAACATTTCTTCCCCTCTTAAAAGAAATTTCATCATTGAAATTCTTATCTAATTGATCGGGAAGGCAACATACTCCTCAGTTTCCCATTTGACTTCTTTTCTTGAATGATTTTCTCAATTCATTCGATTTCCTCTGATTTCACCTTGACTTATTCTACTGCCTACTCATTCACACTAATTTCTCCACACGTCTCAATTTATTTTCATTAACTTCTTGTGCTTGTATACGTTCATCAGGTCCAATTTACATCTCCCGAATATATTTACACAAAATATTCCGTGAACCTATATACTCCTCATATTTGCAATCAATGTCTCCTCAAATTCACAAATCCATTCACATAGTTGGATACTTTATATCAAATAAAATACATACATTCTCAGTAGTATCTTCTACTTCTTATGCTTGAGTCTCCACTAGGGATATGACTATAATATTTACTTTTTATTTTTTAATAATCATTTACTCCTCAAAATGGAACATTTGATTCTGACGATATGATTCGATAAAACATCTCCATCATAAAAGGTTTCTTACCTTAATCATCTACATGTTTCCATGATCTTTATCAATCAACTATATTCCTCATTGCTATTTTAGCTATTCTTAATACCTCAATAAGATCAATTTCAACTGTTCATGATATTTTAATAATTTCAATTTCTGTCACACTTTACATGATCAAAATATTCTTTATAATAAACTCAATGACATAAGAAGCATATTCGTTTACTCTTATATTTTTGGTATGTACCATCAAGATCATTACATCTTATACACAAAAGAAATTTCAACAGGTCACCAATTTATACTCAAGCGAATGATACGTCAATCACAATTGATTCTGAACAATTCCTAAATATTCTATGACTGTTTAAACATACTCCTCCATTGTAGTTATCTTTTCAACATAATCACCTATACCATAATTCCATCACGTTACTTTAATTCATCTCATAATTTTTAACTATAGAGATCATAGATTACCTTCCATACCATATCCAAATATAGATCTCGTATGTACTCAATGACATTATTCACCAATGTAACCACATTATCGGATGTGTACTCATAATAACTGATCGACATCACATTGAGAACTTCTACATATATCACTATCATTTGTTTCATTTTCCATACATACTCCCTAATCAATTTAGAAGCATGGACGTATAGCCATCTTGAAATTTTGATCTCAAATTAACTAACACAATCTTATACCAGATCATAACTTTTATCACAGTAATTAAACAATCATTCTAAATTTGCAAGTTTAACCTTTCAATTCCACTTTGTTTGTACACCTTAAATCTTATTATTTCCACCTATGCCTCTATTCCTTCTCAATCAATTCATGAAAATATTTTCACATCCATACCAATTCAAGTACATATCCACAACCAAAATTCTATCACCATATTCACTAACATAATCACAATTACTTAATCTATGTCTAACACATCGAACTACGTAATATTTGTTATTTCTAAATATCCACAAACTTTCATTTTCTCATATCATGAAATGCCCATGTAAGATCCTAATTTTGGTGCTCTTATACCACCTCTGTTCTACCCCGTTTTCGGAATCCATGATGTTCTTATGTGTTTATGATTTTGTGAACAAGTTGATGCATACATGATTTGTGTTTTTGTGACTTGGTTGTGAATTAGGGAATTATGTATTTCATGATTTAATAAGAATTTTTTTTTTATAAATGAACATTTTCAATGGTTTTGCTTAATTCTCCGTTATAAACTTGTTACCCACGAGCTTTAATCTCACCCCCATTCTCCTCCCCATATCCAGGTGATGAGCAAAAGATGGAGTGAAAGAGAGTCAAGACCTTACTCCGATTATGCATATTTTTATATTTTAAGCTAGATTTTGTAACCATGAGGCTTTAGTTGCATTTCAAGTATTATTAGTTCAAGTATCTTATGTATTTTGGGATGTTGAGACATTGGTGTATTGTGGTTTGAAATGTCATTTCATTTTGTAAAGAACTCTTATCTTTTGATGTTAATGAATTATGAATCATGTATGGATGATGTTGAGTAGAAATATGAATTTGTGTATGGATAAGGTTGAGATGATGAATTTTGATCATGAATTGTTGATACATAAGTGAGATGTTATGGGAGAAAGATAGGAATTATGAATAATGAGAATTAGTCATAAGAAATGAATTAAACGAAAAGAGAATAAAGAGTATGATGAGATAATATTGAATTGTTATGAAATGATGATGCATTAGAGGGAGTGAATTTGGGACCACGTAAATTGAAAGTAAGGAAAGAGTGACGTAGAAACCATTAGAAATTTTAGGTTTAGGGGTTGAGATTCCAGGGGTTTTGCCACGATGAAACCACAAGGATTGTCATGGCGAACTTTTCCTGAAGAATCTCAGCAGAAGTTCTTGTCTTTTTGTCACAGCAAACTCCTTGGCTTTACCACGGCGAAGTCAATCTTTCAAGGTCGCCGCGGTGAAGTTATATTTGTCTCCGCGGTGAACTTTTCCTGAAGGGGTCAGTGGAGTTTCTTTCAGAGAATTTTGGCAGGTACAATATGATTGAGGACATAATCATAAGAATGGATGTTGTTTATTAATTGATCAAATCCAAATAGAAAAAAAATTCAGAATGGTCTGAAATTTTAAATTTCATGATTTCATTAGATTACGTCCACATTTTATGGTTCAAGGATTGGACTCCAGAAATGGGGTCCAACACAGTGACATTATCGAAATTTCATAACAAAATTTTTTATGGAAAAATTCTTGATCTTTCTTTGCAGAATTTGGATTTTTAGCGGAGTTGTTTCTCTTATCTCAAGTGTATTTGTTTATGTCCGTATTGTTTCTATCACCTGAGTTATTTTATTTTCATTATTTATTTTCAAATATTGTTGAGAAAATCCTCTATTGAGGTTAGCATGAGGTAGTTGTGTTATTAGGAGTTAAATATTTTCACATGTTATGTGGACAAGGGATAGTGTCAAGGGTAAGGTGAGTTGGCTCTGTAATATGTTGAGTAAAACTATTATTGTTCTTTGGTGAAAGTGATTAAGCTAGGTGAGAGCCCCACAAACATAAGCAAGGTGTGTCCAACTACGATACCGAATCTCAAGTGTTGATTTGTTTATTTCGCATTTATTTTTTTTTTGTTTTCACTTATGCTAGAAAATTTATAAATTATTGATACAATTGCTTTATATGAAGCAATCATATATACAATTTAAAGCAACTATGGTAGAACCAAGTTTTTATGAAATGACATCCTTTCAGATTTTCATCTAGTGATAAGGAAAACCTGAGACAAAAATTAAGAATGAAAACCATAAAACATTTGTTCCTTGTAAGTCCTTAAATTGGTAATGATGTAATTGAGTTAACAAGCTTGATGTAATGATGTAACTGAGTTAACAAGCTTGACACGGTCAAGAAATTCTGGGGTAAAACCAAGTTTGTTTGTGCTGAAATGATAATGAAGCAAGAAATGACAGTTTTTAAAAATGAAAGCAAAATTTAATGTCTTAATTAGTTGAATATTTTGAAAAAATTGTCTATTTAAACATATGTGAAGTAGAACATGGCAAAATCTGATTGTAGTGCTGCTTACCATAAAAAAATAACCAATATTGGAAGAAATACATTGCTTAAGTGTAGGGAGTTTGATGTACGCTAAACATACATTATTTTTAGCGCTATTTTATATATTGCTAGTGTTTTATATTAATTTAAAAGATTTAATGCTTAATTTAAGAAGTTTTTCATTTTAAGTCATATTTATGCTATATAAGGAAAAGAAGCGAAGTTAGAGAAGAATTAGATTGAAGTGGAGCAATTTTAAAGGATTTGGAGAAGAACCACATAACACAACAGTATATATGGTCCTAAGTTACGGTTCGTGTAAAAAATGGTTTCTTTTATTTCTTTAATGCATTATGCATACATCATGTCACCCCTGATATGAAGAACACAATGTCATATATAGTCCTGTGTATATACTTGTATTGGAATTATTAATTTTTGGAGAATTTTATAGAACATATGGCTAGCTACACAGACCCAAGTATAGGACTATATAGCTCAGTAAAAGTTAGGGTTTCATGTTTTCAATAAAGAAAGGAGGTAGAAAAAGGGACCTTTTGTCCTGTATATATACTTGCTTAGAATTTTCAATGATCTAATTCAATGTTTGTTCCCAATTGTATCAACATTTATTATCTAGTAACGTATGCAATATTCAACTCCAGATTGCTTTAGAGTAGCTACAAGGGAAGAAAAGGTGATCCCTATCCTTCACTGCCATGTTATAAAGTATGCAAGTATCATCCATATAAAGTATGGGTTATTAGAGATAAAACTACATGATTTTCTAGGTTAGGATGAAACCTATGATGGGACTTCACTAAGTGAGTTAATATGTTCTTTGTTTGTTTTGATTAGAAAGAGATTTTGGTCAAATCAATTTGAGAATAGGGATTGTATTTTTCAATAGAGAATATAACTTAAGAATTCTTATAGATCCAAAGAAATATAATTAAATATTAAATTCAAGATAAAGGGAAAGCGTAGAAAGGATTATGAAGAAATGTCTTAAATACATCTAGTTTAGTCTTTGGTTTTTTTAAATATTATTCATTGCTTTAAATTGGTGATTCAAAATTGTTTTTTAATTCTTTAAATCAATTATTCACTTTACTATAATAGATAATAGGAAGATAGCCATTTTTAGTACTCATAGTTTCTATAGTATCGACAATCAACTCACCTAGACTTCACTATAGGAAAGATAGGTACATTTGCCTATAAAATATCTTTAGTATTGCTATTTGTGTTTCATTTTATTCATATCATATTAGTCCTCCTTCATTCTAGGACCATAAAGAAATGAACAAGAAGTAGTTATTCCATCTGTGCATCCCTTTTGGTGACTCATTAAGGCTTATCCTACGCCTGAAGTGTAAGTTATACCAGTTTGGAAGTATGTTTAAAAGGAAAATTTAAAGCATATACCTTTTAGGACCTCAGCCTCTCGGGCCTCGCGTCCTCCAAGTAGGGCCTTGGTCTCTCGGGCTTCGCGCTCACCCGTTTGCAGATATTGTCCGCTTTAGGCCTCGACCTCTAGGGCCTCGCACCCTCACAGTTTTACTTTTCTACAGGACTTCCCAGAAGGTCACCCATCCTGGTACTACTCTGGCCCTAGCACGTTTAACTTCAGAGTTCTGATGAGATTCGGTGCGTTAGGGCATAGAAAACGCGTTTACAAGGGAGAGGTTTCCACATCCTTATAAGGCATGCTTCGTTCTCCTCTCCAGCCGATATGGGATACCCCTAAATATCAACCCCCCTTGGGAGGCCCAGCATCCGGGTTGGCATATCGCTCTGGTCCTGTCTCTGATACCAAATTGTAGGACCTCAGCCTCTCGGGCCTCGCGTCCACAGGACCTCCACCTCTCGAGCCTTGCATCCTCCAAGTAGGCCCTTGGCCTCTCGGGCCTCACACCCTCACGGTTTTACTTTTTCACAAGACTTCCCAGGAGGTCACCCATCTTGGTACTGCTCTGGCCCTAGCACGTTTAACTTCAGAGTTCTGATGGGATCCGGTACGTTAGGGTATAGAAAACGCGTCTGCAAGGGAGAGGTTTCCACATCCTTATAAGGCATGCTTCGTTCTCCTCTCTAGCCGATATGGGATACCCCTATGATGTGAGTTATGAGGAGCAACCAGTGGAGATCTTGGACACCAAGGAAAAAGTCCTCAGGAATAAGACAGTTCAACTAGTCAAAGTCCTGTGGAGGAATCATTCGGTGGAGGAGGCTACATGGGAGCCGTTGGAAGCCATGAAGGAGAAGGAGAAGTATCCGTATCTCTTCGATGACTCAGGTAATAATTTCGAGGACGAAATTTTTTTAAGAGGGGGAGAAATGTTGGGCCCCGAATATTTTTTATTATTATTATTGATGTGATTAAGCATGAATTGTGTTAATTGTGTGTTTATGTCTTAGTTGATTAAATTGGGAGTGTTAGTGGATAATTGAGGGTTATTTGAGTTTAATGTGGTTTAAATAGGAATTAAAGGGTAAAAATGCTTGAGGGCATTTTGGGAAGATTACTTAGGTTGGAATGGGTTAAGGCTTTACAAGGAGGGGTAAATTGGTCTTTGTCTCCCATTAGACTTAAGTAGGAAAATTAGAAGAAGGAAAGAAAAGAAAAGGATAGGAAAGAAAGAAGATAAAAGAAGAAGGAAGTTGTTATGGGAGAGGAAGAAGAGAAGAGAAATTAGGGTTCTTGATCCTAGAGATTTTCGACAAATTCGAAGCAATTCCTGGTAAGTTTAGCTTCTTTTAGTCTTGTTGTGGTTAGATTAAACCCTAGAATAGATTTGAATGTATTAGAATTGGTGGTTTAGGGTTTAAGGGAAAAATGGTTAGATTCCTTAGGTTGATGAGTTTGTGACTATTTTTAAGGTGTTAATGGGTTAGAAATGTAGTATAGGACTTGAATCAAGGTTTAAATGTGTTGCATATGCTTAAGGGAAGGATTGAAGTGGGAAAATGCTGGAAAAATCAGGTTCGGAGACGTTCTCCATACCTGCACATTACGACGTGCTCATGAGCACGCCGTGACGTGCGAGGAATTTGTGTTCTTCACGACGTGCACAAAGGCCGTTTTTCGCGATGGCACGGGCCGTTCGTCGTGACAAGCGTGGCCTTTGTCGCGACGAGCCCCCAGTTTCCAGCAAAGATGAATTTTTGTATTTTGGGCATATCTTTGGCTATAGATGTCCAAATGAGGTAATTTTGGATTCATTGTGAACTAGAGCCATAGGGCTACAATTTATAAAGGAAGGAAGTTTGGAATTTGCCTCTAAAGATTTGGGAATTAGGTTGGAAGTCGAATGTAGACTTTTAGTGCTTTTACTTTTGATCTTCAAGCTTTTTGAATATTTTCCTTTGAATGTTATTTGAATGGGAACTTGGTTTGTTATAGGAAACCAAGCCGACCTGATCCAATCGCAAGAGGAAGGACAACAGTGAGTCGGATACTCAAGCGATATTAGG
>JANIHY010000003.1:30062666-30081062 GCA_027479065.1 Erythroxylum brevipes
TTATTATTAATATTTAAAATTAAATAAATATTTTTTGAATCCAAATTGGCAAAATAGAAAAAAGAAAAAAAAAGTAATTTTCATAGTTTTCGTAATTATGAAAACTGAAAGAAAACAAAATCAAAAGTTCAAAATTTTGAATTTTTATTAAATTTAAAAATAAAAATAAAAACTATAAATAGAAATAAACAAATCCTTAATTTTATACTTAGAAGAGATATTCTTATAATAATATTAAATATCTCATTATAATCATCAATCAAAAGCTATTTGAGAGTTTTCTTTCATCTTTTAGGATACTCTTGTTTCAAATTTTATAAAAACTACACGAGCTTACTTTACTTAATAATGGGGATCAAAATCTTAATAACTGATCATTCTTAATCATTTTCTTTCTAACATTTAGCAATTTGTATCTTTCTGATTTTGTTTCATATTCATGATCTTGAGTCAACCTATTTTCAATAGAATAGTCCTCAACATTGTTTACAAGCGGAAAAACCCTGTATCTTTTTTTGCATCAAACCATAAGAAGAAAAAAAAGAGATGAATAAAAAAGAGAACTCAAATTTTAGTTCATTTAAATCCTCTCAACAAGAAAATTTTGACATTAAAATGGCGTAGCAATCAACATTTATAATCAAAAGAAGTCAGGTTTGTGACCAAATAAAGTGCAATCATTAATTTACAGCAACTGATAAGAAGACATAAGATGATAGTAGTTAGAATTGGTAAAAGGAGTTTATCTAAAGGAGCAATCATGTTAAAAATGTTGATTAAGTGAAATATTCAAATGCATAATACTTTTCGTATCTTGTAGATTAAACATGTAAAAATTTACGTTACAATCAAAACCTCATGCCTATTGTTAGATCCTTAAATTTCGGAGCATTTCTCAATGATCTTCACGATGCATCTAAAGATGAAGGTTAGCTTTATTCACGCATGAGGGAGACATGTAAAAACCCTAAGGGAAACATGGGCTAGTGGGATTAGACTTGGTACAAATTTTGGTAGAGTCTCAAACGTTGTGGAGATTGACTCGACCTAGGCTAAGGACTTAACCTATAATCGAATGAATGGACCACGACTAACAGATTTATTGTGGAAAGCATTGGATCAGGCCAGTGTGCTATGTAGGTTTCGATAAGATAGTGGGGAGATCTTGGATGATGTGGCGACAACTAGGAGTTAGAGTTGCAGTGGGACTCAAAATCTAAAGATTGTAGAGATCTTCGAGGATAAGGATGCTAGTTTCTTATTTGAATGTAAACTCAATCTTTCTGTTATCTTGTAGATTCTATCTTATGAGTTAAAGTCCTATTTGGATAAGGTGTCATCCAATTGGTCTATATGATGTAATTTGATAGAGATAGACGTGATCTTAGCACGATTTTAGGCAGTTTAATTTAAGTGGGATTTTAAATGTAACTTGGCTTCCAAGTTAAAGTGCCTATATATATCTCATTTGAGTTTTCCTTTTCTCATTCAGTCAGAGAGAGTATTCCTTGTATTCTTTTGAGAAAAAGTAATATAAAGGTTGATTTTACTATATTTCTCTTGTTTCCTTATTGCATTTATTTTCTTATGGCTTCTGTAGCATTGTTCTTCGAGTGTGTGAGGTAAACACTTCAAAGGTCATTAAAAGCTAAAATCTTGCTTAAGCGGACTTAAGTGAGACTGTCGTGCAAAGTTCGAGTCCTAAGGTAACCTTTGTATCAACTGATATCAGAGCCAAATTTCGGGATGACAGTAGACAACTTGACAAAACGAGCGACTAGGGAGGATGTACTCATTGGGACAATTCTCCAAGGGGAAGAAGAGATCACATCTCATAATACTTGATTCGAGATGATGGAGGCGTGAATCCAATAGTTGCAACAATAGATGGCAGATTTGTTGAAGGCTTTAGCAGTTGCAACAATAGATGGCAGATTTGTTAAAGATATAAGAGGAGCCCCAGTTCAAGATTACTATGTTGAGGTGTGTTATTACAACGCTAAATGTCGATCAGGTTGAAAGTTCCACACCACAACTTTCATCTGTGAAGGTAAGTGAACCTAAGGTGTTCAAAGGCGTGCGGGACGCTAAGGTGTTGGAGAATTTATTGTGGGATATGGAGTAGTAATTTGCGACTGCTAGGGTATCCGATACTAAGAAGGTCAATGTGATGGCTATATACTTAGATGGGAATGTCAAGATTTAATGGAGGACAAGGACCTCTACGGAGATTAGTGCCGGTAAAAATCTCGTGGAAACATGGGTGTAGATGAAGAAAGAGCTCAATGATTAATTTCTTCCCATAAATACTTCTTGGCTCAAGAGAGATGCCTTGAAGAAGCTCAAATAGGATGGATTGGTAAGAGACTATGGCAAATCATTTAGTTCTCTAATGCTGGATATTGAGAATATGTTAGACAAGGATAAACTTTTCTATTTTCTATCTGGGTTACAATTATGGGCTTAAATGGAGTTACAGAGGCAAAATATTAAGGACGTGATTAGTGCAATTGCGGTCGTTGATGCCTTGGTGGATTTTCAAATGGTGAAAGAATCTAAGGTGAGCTCCTCAAATTATTCCAAGGGAAAAGGTCATGCCCAACAAGAGAAGATCGAGGGGAAAAAGAAGAAAGACTCCAAGAAGGGGGATTTTACAGGCAAGGGCAAGAAGAATGGTGGCTCTAAAAACGGGGAGATGTCCTCAAAGAAGGGCAAGGTTACCTATTACTTGTGCGACAGTCCACACTTTGCCAGAAAGTGCCTGAGAAAGGAGAAGTTAAATGCCATAATTACCGAAGAAGATGTTAAATTTTTGGAAGATACGACACTAAATCTGATCATCTTGCTTAATGCGGTTAGTAGTGAGTCAGTTTCCTTTGATAGACTAATGCACGTGGGTGTACAGATTAGGGAGAAAGACCTAACTGCAATGTTGGATACGGGCATGATCCACACTTTCGTAGCAGAAAAGATGGTTTGGAAGCTAGGCATAAGGGTGTCCAAGGCCCCAGTGAAGATTAAAACCCCTACTAGGAAGGCACAAGTAGTTGCGGGAATTACTTACAACGTTCCAGTCAGTATAGGAAGTTGGCATGCCAAGATGAACTTCATTACCATACCATTGGAGGATTTCAAGATGATATTGGGGGTCGATTTCCTCAAAGTAGCAAGGGTGGTGCTGTATCCTAGTTTGGGACGTATGATGTTAATGAACGATCAAAATTTCCTTTACGTGAATTGTTGTAGGTTCCGTGGTGGAACGACGGATGCTACAACTTCAGTAGGACATATTTTGGCTACGAGCATCGAGAAAGGGTTGAAGAAAGGCATAGAGACCTATCTCACCGCCATGTGGGAAATCAGCAAAGACCTCGTGGTGGAAGTCCCTGATGCGGTTGCAAGTTTGTTGAGGGAGTTTCAGGAGGTGATGCCGAAAGAGTTGTCAAAAACCCTTCCCCCTCATTGTGAGGTAGATCACGTTGGTTCCTAGAGTAATCCCACCTACATGTGCCCCATATAGGATGTCCCTGATAGAATTGACGAAACTTCAGAAACAACATGGTGAGTTATTGGAAGCAAGATTCATCCAACCATCTAAAGCCCCATACGGCGCCTAGATATTGTTTCAGAAAAAGCAAGACGATACATTTTGGATGTGTATGGACTATCAAGCATTGAACAAGGTAATGATCAAAACAAGCATCCGGTACCTTTGATTTAAGATTTGATGGACAAGTTGCCAAGGACTGAGGTGTTCACTAAGTTAAATCTTCGAAGAGGGTACTAGCAAGTGAAATAGCTGAGGGTGATGAGCAAAAAACAACGTGCATAACTCGGTATAGATCCTACGAATTTTTAGTTATGTCATTTGGATTAACTAATTCCCCTGCTATATTTTGCAACCTTATGAATGATGTGCTATACGACTTCTTAGATGAGTTTGTGATGGTTTACTTAGACGACATCGTGGTGTATAGCAGTAATATGGAAGAATATGTGGAACACTTAAGGTAGGTGTTCTAAAGACTAAGGCAGCAGCACAAGTCCTATGTGAAGATGGAAAAGTGCGAGTTTGGCCAATTGGAGATCAAATTCTTGAGACACGTGGTAAGCAAGGGTCAGGTTAGGATGGATCCAAGAAAGGTGAAAACAATAGTTGAGTGGCAGGCTCCCACGACGGTATGAGAATTGTGGAGTTTTCTCGACTTGATGAACTACTACAAGATACTCTAAGAAAATGGTGTCATTGACGGACTTGCTGAAAAAGAAGCAAGAGTGATATTAGTCAAATGCATGTAAGGAGGCATTCGAGAAACTTAAAGCCACTATCTTAATCGAACATGTGTTGAAATTGCCCATGTTCAATCTTCCATTTGAGGTATATACTGATGCTTCAGACAAAGCCATTGGCAGAGTCCTTGTACAAGAGGGTCATCCGGTAGTATTTGAGAGTTGAAAACTCAATGGTATGGAGCAGCGTTAGTAGACACACGAGAAGGAGATGCTTGCGGTAGTACATTGCCTTGAGACATGGCGAGTATATTTGTTGGGAACTTGGTTCGTTGTTCAAACGAATAATGTTGCTAACACGTTTTTTAGGACTCAAAAGAAGTTGTTCGCAAAACAAGCCTAGTGGCAGAAGTTTCTTGCTGAGTATGACTTTGTGTGGAAGCATAAATCGGGGAGACACAACAACATGGCAGATGCCTTGACTAGGAATAAGGTATTTGTGGCCCTTTATTCAGTCATGAAGATGGAGTCTATCCTGCTAAAGCAAATTAAAGCAGCAGCTCCATTAGACACTATGTACTGTAAGTTGATTTCTCAAGTCAAGGAAGGTGTTGTAAGCCGGTTTTAGCTCAACGATGGTGGGCTTTTGATGACTAAGAGTAGTTAAGTATATGTGCTGAGCTTTAGTGGATTGTGGAAACAGTTGTTGAAGGAAACACATGACTCGCAGTGAGCTGGTCACCCAGGAGTCTAATGGATGCTAACACTCCTATATCGTTCCTATTTTTAGCCGAAGATGGAGAATGATGTGGAATATTACGTCAAGAGGTACCTCATTTGTCAGTTAGATAAGCCGGAAAGAACGAAGGATGTTGATTTGTTACAGCCCTTATCCATCCCCGAGAGATTGTGGATGTCTGTTTCAATGGATTTCATTAGTAAGTTTTCAAAGGTGGATAACATAACATCAATCATGGTGGTGGTTGATAGATTCTCCAAGTATGCGATCTTCGTGCCAACTCCAGTGACTTGTCCCTCAGATGTTGCAGCAAAGTTGTTCTACAAGAATGTGGTCAAATATTTCAGAGTTTCAGTAGATATTTTGAGCGACCAAAACATTAGATTTATAGGCTGATTCTAAATGTCCTTTTTCATATGATGAGTTGCAATTTGAAGTTTTCAACGACAAATCACCCACAAACAGATGTCAAATAGAAAGGATCAACGGTTTGTTGGAGGAGTGCCTACGACATTAAATAAGTGTAAGTCAACGTAACTGATTGAGTAAACTTGATACTGCACAATTTTGCTATAACCTTACATAGATCTTCGACTATTGAGAAAAGTCCCTTTAAGATTGTGTTGGGATAACAGCCTTTCACACCACTAAAGATTGCTCAACAAAGAACAGATGGCAAATTTCCTGTTGCGTATAAGTTTGCGATGGAGAAGCAAGAATTGTTGGATGAGGTGAGAGATAGTATTCAAAAAGCTTCTCGACGGATGAAGAAGCAAGCGGATCTTCAGAGAAAATCATTAGAATTTGACGTGGGAGATAAAGTTTTTGAAACTAACCCCACATATTTGGAAGAAGATCTTGAGTAAGCAAGTTCATAGGGGTTTGATACTGAAGTACGATAGACCATTTGAAGTGCTACACAAAGTAGGGAACGTGACATACATATTGAAATTGCCCGAACGGTTAAAGGTACACCCTACTTTTTATGTTATTTTTCTCAAGCCTTACTATAAGGATGCATCAGATTCAAATAGGAGTTAAGTGAAGCGAGCTCCATCGACTGTGAGGAAACAGCTCGAGGATTAAGTGAGAAGATCCTAGATCTTCAAACAATGGGTCAACACAAGAAGAACCGACGGACCGAGTTCTTGATTCAGTGGAAAGGTAAACCTGTCGCAGAAGTTACATGGGAGAAAGATACAACTTTGTGACAATTCGAGGACCAAGTAAACGCCTACCTTCAGACTACTTTGACGAGGGCGTCAAATCCATCTGGTGGGGTAGTTTGTTAAACCCTTAAATTTCGGAGCACTTCTCAACGACCTTCACAATGAACCTTAGGAGGAAGGTTAGATGGATTACATACATGAAAAAGGCATGCGAAGACACTAAGACAAATATGGGCGAGTGAGATCGGACTTGGTACGAATTTTGTTAATGTGTCGGACCTTGTAGAGATTAACTCAACCTAGGCTAAAGATTTGATGGACTAAGGACCGGCTCATGCTCAGATGAATGGACCACGACTAACGGACTTGTGGGAAACATTGGATCAGGTCATTGTTCTATGTGGGCTTCGGCAAAATCACACTGCATTATTAGCAGATAGAGATCGTAGGGAGATCTTGAATGATATGATGACAACTAAGAGTTAGAGTTACAGTGTGACTCAATATCTGAAGATAGTGAAGATCTTCGAGGATAAAGATGCTAGTTTCTTATTTGAATGTAAACTCTATCTTTCTCAATTAAAGTCGTACTTGGATGGGGGTGTCATCTAATTGACCCACGTGATGTAATCTGACAGAGATAGACATAATCTTAGCACAATCCTAAGCAGTTCAGTTTAAGTAAGATTCTGAATGTAACTTTACTTCCAAGTTAGAGTGTCTATAAATAGCTCATTCGAGTTTTACTCTCCTCATTCAGTTAAAAAAAGTGTTCCTTATATTCTTTTGAGAGAAAGTAATGTAAATTTTGGTTTTATCGTATCTCTTTTGTTTCCTTATTTCCTTTATTTTCTAATTGCTTTTATAGCATTGTTTATTCGAATACGTGAGGTAAACGCTTCGAGAGTCGTTGAAGGCTGAAGTCTTACTTAAACGGACCTAAGTGAGATTGTCGTGTAAAGGATATTAACGATCAACTTCGGTGAAAGTTCTAAGTCCTAAGGTGACTTTTATATCACCTACCATCCCTTACTTCAATAAATGGGACCTCAATGGTTGAGTTGAATGGGGAAATCGTCTAAAGACAAAAGAAGAAAGTTGACTATACTTTAAATGCATAATATTTTTCATATCTGACAGCTTAAACATGGACAATCTTTTATGTTTCACTATTGTCTCTACTTTATTTCTATATCCCTAAGCTGGATCTCAATTATTATGTTAAATGGAAAATAGTAATGCTACTATCCATGAAGCCACTTACGAGTATTTCTTTAACATGTAATAACACTTCATTAACGTAGAATTTGCATACAAAATGTTTCTAATGATCAGATAAATGTTGAACTAATTTGAAGGAGCATGTAAGAGCTAAGTAGTAGGAGAATGAGGAAGTTTCGTAAGCCAAATAGGCACTCAAAGTATCTATTGAAAAAGTTCAAGTTGATTTTATTTATCTTTTAAATTCAAACCTTCCAATACAATCTGTCTCATTTATTTTGTCAAACCACAACATTCACACATACAATATTTGGTTCATTGTAACCTACAGTCATTGGAGATTTATTTGATCATTCGAATTGCGGATTTACTACTGTTGGTTTTGCTATAATGCTTGGTCAAATTTGTAATTCAATTTCTGAAACCTAATTGACAAAGCAAATCTTAGATAGAATCTCGAACGATTTATCTTCCAAGATGAAAGATTTTCCTTTCATTTCTTGGACAAAAAGAAGAAAGGCGTTTTTAGTCGCATAATCAAGATTAGTAATTGAAAAGGTCAAGGACAGCACATCACCATATTTCTGCATTCCAATCAATTTGAAAGATTAGTAACTATGGGAAGCATTAATCATATTAATCATAAAATCAGAGACCCAAATCTCAACTAAGTACGTGGTCAACAAGGCCAGTTCAGATAAATCTGTCCTAACAAGAAAATTAACAGCGATCGCCCGTTTTGAGTCCTCATGTCAGCTGGACCTGGGTTTTTGCCTAACTATCAACTAAAGCTGAATAAAGTTTCATGTAATTACGGAAAAAAAAAAAAAAAACTCATCACAGTAAAACTAGTGGTTTTTATTTCTTTCTCGTTTCATTGGATCATTAGATAATGAGTTACATAAGCTCTAAACAAGGCTGTTTATAGTCACCAGGTATGAGTTGTCATATAAGCTCTAAGCAATGTGTTACATAAGCTGCCAGTTGTACCTTCAGCATACAAACAGGGTAATCAAGAACCCGAAATTCAATCTTTATTGGCTGGGCAACGAGTTCTCCCTTAGCACCAGAAGATAAAGAATCATAACCAATTGGTAATAAATAATGCTACAACATTATGAACCTCAAATACCACTTTTTAGAAGTTCTTCAGTATTTTCGCACCATCAACTCCCTCACCGATAAGAATTGAAGTCACTTCCTGTAAAGAGCAGTCAATTTTAAAATCACCATTCAACTGAAGAAGCGACTTTTACTCATTGGCATGAATACATAACATAATCAATAGATGTGCGGTTAAAAGCATAAGATGCTTGCCAAATTATTCTTTTTATCTAGATCAATGTAAGTAAAAAAATAGTGAGTTCTCCGCAAGAAAAAAAAAAAATTTTCTGCCATGGATTAGCACTCAAATGGCAGCAAACATATCCATCGAAATGGTAGCCAATCCAGGCAAAGAATGGGAGACTAAACTAGTACTAAAAACAGTAACAAACGTCATCCTGTTCAGATATTTCTAGCATGTTAACATCAAGCATATTCGCTCCAAGAAAATTGTGGAATCTGTTGACAAGTATCCATATCTAAGTGTTATTAGGGCATGATTATTGTATTTTGGTTATTTTATTTTGTATCAATGATTCACTACATCATTTCCTTGTTTAAAGTAAGGTAAACTATAAACACTGCAAGAGATTTTTTTTTTGGTTTCGTTTTAATATTTCTCTTCAAACAACATGATACCAAAGCATGATTATGGGCCCTCGTCACCATCTCTCTTTATATGTCTGAGTTAGTAACCCTAGCCATGACCCTTCCTTCTAAACCCTTACTCCAATCATACTCTCGCTCTTCTTTTTTTCATTTTTTGGGTAAATCATAGATGAAAAAAAAAAACCCTCCAAGAATAGGATTAACCCTCTTTGCATCAGTCCCATGAAGCTAGATGGAACTAACAATCTTACAAGGTCACGCTTTTGTTATTGTTATGGCTCATTTGCTCTAGGGAGCCATTGCTCAAGGATACTTATTATTAAATACACTGGAATACAGAATCTCAAGCCTACTTCAAGTTCTCAATGATGCCCAATTTTGTGAGTCATGGAATAAGGCGCATAGAACAAGGTCAATTAACAGTTGCTCAATATTTTGCAGAATTGAGTGGATTAAGAAAAGAACTTGACCAGGCCAGACAGACCTTGCCAACCTATGAAAATGAGTTTCTCATTGGTTTAAAAATGGAAGGCAATCAAATACAATTTCAAGTTCATGTGAAGGACCATTTAGCCTATGGCAAAACTATTCCGATGTGCAACAACAGGAAAGTTGAAGGAGTGCCATGATTCATTCAGTGTCAATGGAAAAGACTGGAGTAATGGATAAGCTAATTCAGTTTGTGAGCAACTGAAAATTAATAACCAAAAAATTTTGGATAAAGATTTAACTAGTCAGAGAGAAATGTAGGAAGCCAAGCACACCAAAAAACATTGTTGGAAGCTACATGGACGACCTAAGGCCTTAGTGAGACAGCAAGCACATCTATCTAGACTAGAAGCATCAGGCTGCACAATTGGAAATTTTCTAATGAAGAGGTACAAACCTAAGGTGTCTCTTGTCCCAGATTAATTCTGAGTCAACAACAATTGTTTCCTCCAGTTTTTCTTAACGGTTGTTATTGCCAACATTGATAGTCACAATACCAGATTCCAGAGTGAACAGACGTATAATAGGTCCTTCTTAGAAATTCTAAAACTATTCCTCACACTCAGTCAAGAATCCAGTCCATACAGAAGATTCATACTTGGCCCTTGTATTGAGTATATATTTTGTTTATTAGGCTGTCTTCTGTCCATATTTCTAGTTGTTGGGATAATCTTTTCTTTTCAAGGTCAATCACTAAAGAACCTGGCTGCAAAATGAATATGTTAACCTACATATTATGTGATTCAGCATTTGAAAACAGGAAAACGATTGACACAGTAAATGATAAGATGGCTTATATCTACTAGAAGAAGGTGAGAACCTAAGAATACTCATCAAGAAATAATCCATTGACGTTGGTGATTAGGACATCCTTCTTTTTCTAGTGTTAGAAAAGGAGCTATCCCAATTTATTTGAACATTGGAAAGTAGACTCTTTATTTTGTGGTGCCTTTATATTTGTTAAGACACACAAGTACTCATCTTTGATTAATAAGATTCACATTCCTTCTATTAGTATTCATTTAGAAGAGTGGGGCCAAATCAAACTATCTCATTGACAAGTTGTAAATGGCTAAGCTTACTGGGATTTTGTGAAAACTAAGAATGAAGTCTTTCTTGTTTCGAACTATTTCATAAAATGATTGTGACTTTCTTGCCTACCTAGACTCGAACAGGATATTGCATCAAACTAGCTGTGAGAGCACTAGTGCATAGAATGGAGTATCCAAAAAGAAAATTAGGAATTCATTAGAAGTCACTAGATATCTCATGTCAACTTGGAAGTCCATAAGGCATATTTCAGCGATGTTGTACTTTCAATTGCCAATTTTATTAACCTAATGCCCTTAAGGATAAGTATCTACGAGGTACTAATTAATATATTGCTCCAAATATATGAAGGTGTATGCCTTGTTTATAAGAGGAATGCAGGGAAGTTAGAATTAAATATGTACTTGTTGGTTGCTGCCTTTAAAAAAGGACCTTCTAGAAAGTATTTTGCAAGTATGGACATTACCTTTAGAAAGTTTAAACTATATTTTTCTTCACCCCATCACATTTTCAGGTGTATAATAAAGAGGAAGAGGTTCAAGTGAGAACACGAATCAAAACCCAAGTGATGACCAAGAGGAAACATGGGAATGCACAAGCATGATTGGATAACCAAATTTGAAAGCCAACACATCACATGACAAGACAAATATAGTCATCGAGCATGTTGTAGTTAGTCAAGCAACATCTCTAGATTCAATTTCTAAGAAATGATGCAGTTTCTTCAGTAACTTGAGATTGTCCCAATTCTAATTATACTCCTAATGATCTAAATGCTCTTATTGCTATCTAAAAAAGTGGTCAGATCTGGTACTGACACCCTACTTCTAATTTTGTTTCTTATAACTCCTTGTCTTTGTCCTATAGATCCTATCTGTTGTCTATTTCTTTATTTCTATCGTAACCTAAAATTGAAGGAGGAAATGGTTCAAGAGAAGAAAGCTTTGGCAAAAAATGAAACATGAGAGCTTTTCACTTTTGAAAAGAGACCAATCAGAAGTAAACAGGTCTTTGCCCTAAAATAAAATGGAACAAGTGAAAGCAAACTTAAGGAGTGTACAATCAAGGAAAAAAAATATATTGTCAAGATGAACACTCTCAACTTTATTATCATGTGGAACTAACCTTGTTGATATCAAGAATGTGTTCCTACATGGAGACTTGGAAGAAGAACATAGGTAGTATTCCTTTAGGATTTATTAACAAAAAATCAAAAGGAAATTTATGCAAATTGAAGAAGGCATTATATGGTTTAAAGAAATAACTTAGGTAATGGTTTCAAAGGTGCACCAAAGACATAATCTCACTTGGGTATTTTCAAAGCAATGGTACCTTATTTATCAAACATTATAGAAGTAATATCACCTTACTTATTATATATAGTTTTGACAAGAGATGATAAAGAGATGGCTCGACTTAAAAAGTTTATAGCCTGGGATTTTAAAATTGATGAGGTTGGTAAGCTGCAATCTTTCATTGGAATTGAGATTACTGAGTTAGGTAAAAGGAATTTTGTTAGATCTTCTTCAAGAAACATAAATGTTAGGTTTTAAACCTAGATACTCCTAGAGACTCTCCTATTGAAGCTGAGCACATATTAGCTATTACAAGCTGGGATTGGTAAGTCTGAATTTGAACCAATACCAAAAGTTGATTAGGATATGGGTTTACTTTCTCATACCAGTCCAGATGAGAAATAATCTTTGCTGCAAGTATGAAAGTTAGTACATGCTTGAGCCTCGTGATTCTCACTTAGAAGCAATTTTTCTTCTCTAAGCATACTTGAAATAAACTCAGGGTAAAGGACTTCTCTTCTCTAATCATGGCCATCTAAAGACAGCAGGTTTTTATAGATTCAAATTGAACAAGATCTCTCCTTTCAACAAGTGGAATTATACTCCTTGATATCAATGATAGGAGATCAACATTTGCTTAATCCACATTTGTATGTGGAAATCTGATCACTTGCAAGGACTAAAACAGTGTGGTAACAAGATCCAGTCCAGAAGTAGAATATAGAACTATGTCACAACATTTTTGTGAATTATCAAGGCTAGAAAATGTTGTGGAAGAATTGCAATTTTCTGAAGAAGGATACCTCTATACTTGTTTCGTGATAATAAGATTTCCTCTAATATAGCTCATAATCCAATTCAATATGATCAAACAAAGGTTGATTGACATTTCATGAAAGCAAAGATAATCAATAATCTTATAAATGCTTAATACAATATACAGTAGTTGCTTGTCAATTCAAATCAACTTCTTAATGTGTTTACTAAGGGACTTAATAACAAGTTATTTCATACTTTAATTTGCAGGATAGTTATGAGTGACATCCATACACTTGAGGGGGAGCGTTGACCCACGTCTATACATAAATATAACAAAATTAATATAGGAGTGATCATTGAATATTTTATTAATGTTTTATTATATGATATCCTTATTAGCAAGGTATACATGTATAACTAGAGGGATTGTAAAATTCAGGATGCGCAAGAGAATAAATATGCTTCTAATATTTCTCTTTAGCCAAAAGAATCTAATTTCAAATAACCAAACATAAGCTCCAAATAACAATCACCAAATAGCTCACTAGGTTTTTGGCACACAATAATTTTGCTAAAAATTTTACTACTCTCAGTCTAGAGGCTTTAGGAAATAGTACAAAGCTTCAAAGAGAATGCTTATCAAATTCAATTTAGAAGGCTAATCAAAGAGCATTAATAACACGGTCGCTCTTTTTTTCATTTTCTAAACGAATCAACTTATAAGTAAAGCACAAAACAAAAGGGGTCTAGGTAAGTATGTGTTTAGAACACATGGTCAATTTAGAGATGATGTCAATAATAATTTCAAAATGAAAATAAAAAAAACTTGATAGAAAAGTTAACCATCAATGCCAAAATAATGAGTACTCAAAATGATTATGGAAAACATGATTAGCAAATAGATAAAGAAATGATCCAAAATGCAGCACAAACCTCCATCATCGGTCTCTGCCCACATAGAACAGCACCAGTAGCAATGGGATTAAAGATTTGTTTGGCCTTAACAAAGGCAGCCTGCAAAGCAATAGTGTAAAATGATGTTATTTGTTTTAGGCATCAAAAACAAAGGACTTTGAATATAGCCTACCTGTACATAGCCACTCTCACCCGTCCAACTATCATCTGGTTGTGATAGAACAGGTACAATCTTGACACCAGAAGATTCCCACTCTTCAAATCTATCCTATTAGAGGGGGGAAAAAAACACCATTAGTTCTCCACTTGAGGTAAGAAGATAAGATACATGGTTGCAAGAAACCAAACACAGTAAGAAAAGTGGTCAGACCTGGTAAGCCATTCTTTTAAGATTCCTAGCTCCATAATACAACCTCACATCAGATCTCTTTTTGGCACTAAATCCTGACTCAATGAGGGATCGAATTGGACTGTAGGAAAGTAGAGATCAATTTGTAAACCAACAAGAAGTATTGCTCTTGTAAAAATTAGGAATATATGAATATGATCAAAGAAAATTTGATGCTCAGTCACTAGTCAAAGCATCTTGGGGCTTTATATTAGCCTATATCCTTTCATAAATTCAATAGCTTTGTTTTACAAAATGTTAGAGTTAATCTCAAGATAGCAAAAGAATTCTACAACTACTGCAAATGTTTTATCCTTTATCTGGATTTTATACTAGTAAATTAATGTAATAAGAAAAGGCAGCCTTTCTTGATATCATTTTACATGACAAAATTCCCATAATTATCACTAAAATGAGCACCAAAAGATGCCAGTTTACCTTCTAGTGATTTACCAGCAAACTCTACTAGAGTCATCGGAAGTATATGTATATGACGATTGGGAAAGAATGGATGTATAAAGTGTGGTCACACAAATACATGGTGCTAGGGATGGCATTTGGGCCTAGGCCCGCTCTAACCCGGCACCAGGTCAAAGGGCCAAGCACAGGTTGACTGGCCTTGGGCCCAAAAACTGTAGAGGCTCAAGCTTACACTGTTTTAAATTTGACAAAGTAAACGTCGTCGTTTTAGTCTAAGTTTCATTGTCACCCTCCTCTCCTCTATCTTGCTCTCAGCTTTTAAGACACACTATTGCCCTCCTTTGTCTTGCTCTCACTGTCGTCCCTTCACAGCACCACCCTCGCAATCCCTACTAGCTCTAGCCATCCTATCGTCGCGTTGCCATGCTTCCCTACTGCCGTCTTGTTTTGCTTCTTTGCCACCCACCCACCAAGGTAAAGTTATTGAATCTTGTGATTGAAGATTTAATTTGTGAAATACTAAAATTTCTGAGATTGGTGCTACCTGGAGGGTGTTTTCGCAGACTTACACAGTCACATACACGATTTGATTGAAGATTTAATCTATAAAATACCGAAATTTCTAGGATTAATCCGCTAAAGGGTGTTTTGGCAAACTTACACGTCACATACACGTGACTGTGAGTTTCGAGAACTTATATGATTATATACACGCTTGTGTATGTGACTATTGATTCTGTGTAAGTATGGAAAAAAAAATTACAATGACTTATAAAATCACCATGTAAGTCCGTGAAAATACTTACACGCCCATGTGTGTTGTGTGACATTATCTTAGTGACTTGCACATTCACATACATGCCCGTATGGTGACCGTGTAAGTCACTGATAAGTGATAATTGATAAACTTTAAATCTATGCTTATGATATATATTCTCCTATTCTCTTCCATGTTTATAAATTATCAATTATGATTATGAACAACGTATATGTTTATATATTGATTGTTTCAGTTGAATAAACATATTCTTTCAGTATCAGATATTCGAGACAAAAGTAAAAACATATAATCCCGTAACAAGTGAAAATAAAAGTCCAGGTCAATTGAAAAGTGAAGTTTGTAATTACTTCAATAAGACTAGATCAATGAACAGAGTAGAAAAAACCAAATATACGTATTATTAAAAAATATTGGCCATGAGTTCAAAAGGTAGGACCTCTCATTTAAAAAGACATGTGAATTCGTGTAATAGAAAAAAGATCGTATTAAGAGGTTAAAAAAAAATTTCCCTAGCTGTATGACAGGAAAAAATGAAATGATATCAACATCTTATGACAGGAATAGATCAAGATTTTTTATTGCTTCTATGGTAATTTGATAGAACTCTTGTTTAATATGCTAGAGATAGTGTATATTGTTGATTGTAGTAAAAGATCTCTACTGTTATTACAAGGTGATTCTCTTGAACACCTCTTCTTCTAGAGCTGAATATAGCTCCTCAGAGAGAATACACAGATTTTCTCTGTCTATTATATCACTCTTCTCTCTCCTTTCTTCTCGAATGTCCCCTCTCTCTGCTCTCTCTCCCCCTTTCAACTACTCATTCGTACATTATGTTATAATCCCACCCCTGCACCAATTCAGCCCCTCACTACTAACTATAACTAATTAACTCATTCCTCTCAACCCCCTCTTTCTTCCTCCGCGAGTATACTCTCCATATCTTAGGCTTATTTATGTTTCTATTATTGGTCCTAACATTGCTCCCTTCTAGAAAAGCAACCTTGTCCTCAAGGTTGCAATGAGGAAATTGGCTGCGAAGAACAAATTCGTCCTCCCATGTAACATTCTCCATTGATTTGTCCTTCCATTGAGCTAACCATTGGCGTGTTGAGAGTCCTGCCTTGGTAATTACTCTGCTAGCTAATACAATTTCAGGTCCAATAACCTCCTCCAACTCCACTTCCATTCCCTCCGACAAGGTTCTCTCAATAGTGTAGTTTCTCACAACCTTCTTAGTTGAGATACATGAAACACTGGATGAACTATAGAATGTAGTCGGAGTTTGAGTTTATATGATACTACTCAATATTTTTCCAAAATTTGGAAGGGGCCAAAATACCTTGCCGCTAGGTTTTGATTAATACGTCGGGCCACCGTAAGTTGTTTGTGGGCGCGTAGCTTAAGAAATACCCATTCTCCCACCTAGAAAGATAGCGGATTTCTTTTCCTGTCTGCATATTTCTTCATTTGCTCTTGTGCTCTATGTAAATTGTATTTGAGCTTATGCAATGCCTCATCTCTGTCCAATAACTCTCTAGCCACTGCCTCTACCTTAGTTTCTCCTTGCAAATACTAAACCAAGTTAGGGGTTTCCTCCGGTAAATCATTTCAAAAGGAGTTGAACCCGTAGACATATGGAAGATGGTATTGTACCGTAGTTCTGCCCACGAAATCCAATAAGACCAATGCTTAGGTTGTTCAGAAGCAAAACACCTCAAGTAGGTTTCCAAACATCTATTGGGAACTTTGGTTTGTCCTTCCGTTTCCAGATGATAAGAGGAGCTCATTTTAAGCATAACACCCTGTAGTCGAAACAATTCCCTTCAAAAATAACTCACAAACAAAGGATCACGATCACTTATGATTAATAACAGAACTCCATGTAGACGTACTACTTCTTTGACAAACACTTCAGCCACACTTTTAACAGTATAAGGATGCTTTAATAGAATGAAATGGCCATATTTAGATAGCCTATCCACAACGACCAGCACTGCTTCATATCCTTTAGACCTAGGAAGTCCTGTGATGAAGTCCATTGACATATCTTCCCAAATCTAATTGGGAATTGGTAAAGGTTACAGCAGACCCCCAGGAGATGTTGCAGCATATTTCTTCCTTTGGCATGTGTCACAAGACTTGACAAAATCTTGAATGGACTTCTTCATACCAATCTAATAAAAATTTCTTGCAATTGTCCTATAGGTGCTCAGAAAACCTGAATGGCCTCTGATAGGGAAAGCATGAAACTCTTTTGGGATTAAAGGAATGAACGTAGATTGAGCTGAAATCACTAACCTTCCCTTATACAAGAAAACTCCTTGGTGCCATAGAAACCCTATTCTCGAAGTTGGATTTCGCTGTAAATCTTTTATAATACCACTTAAAATAGGATCTTGGTCCACCTCTTGCTGAAAGATTCGGCTATCAGCCCACAATGGATAAGAAACAATGCTCTTCAATTCACCTTCTTCATGCACCCGTGACAAAGCATCAACAACTTTGTTTTCTGGACTCGGTTTGTAAATGACCTCAAAATGATAACCCAAGAGCTTAGCCATCTAGCATTGTTGGCCAGTAGTGGACTCCCTTTGTTGCAATAAATGGCAAAAGTTTTTTTGGTCTGAATAAACCACAAATGGTCTGCTCAACTAATAATGGCGCCAATGATGCACTGCTATTACTAATGCCATTAGTTTCTTCTCATAAGCCGATTTAGAGAGATTTCCGTCAGATAAAGCTTTGCTAAAGTATGCAATCAGTGTCCTATTCTGCATCAAAACCACACCTACCCCCTTGCCCCAAGCATCACATTCCACCTGAAAAGATTGAGAAAATTATGGTAGATCTATGTAGTCAAAGACCTTTTTCAAGTTTCAAAGGACTCCAAAGGTATTGAGTTCCCTTGAAACCCTTCTTTCTTTGTTAGTTCCATGAGAGGTTTTGCTATTTTACCATAATTCATAATGAATTTTCGGTAGTATCCTGTCAACCCTAAAAATCCCCTCACCCCCTTCACATTTCAAGGAATACACCAATTCACAACACTTGAAACCTTAGCTAGATCAACTGCCACCCCTTGTTCGGAAATAACATGACCTAAATATTCCATTGTTCTCGTTCCAAAACTGCATTTTTGCTTGTTAACTGTTGATTATAGATATTTATGCATTGATCTTGTATTAATTGTACCTATAATCTCTCCTATAATTGAGAGATTCCCT
>JANIHY010000003.1:30081162-30103541 GCA_027479065.1 Erythroxylum brevipes
TTCACTACCTTAATCTTGTATATCATTTCAAATTCAAGAATTCTTCTTTTCTTTACACATGAATAATCACCAAATTTCTCATTTCATATTTCTACATTCCAAGAAAAGTTCGAGGTCCAACAATCATAGTGCCATCATAAATGTAATTTAAAGACCCATTCTTCAATTTTATAACAATCTTTCCTCTTCCCAACATTGGAATCTGGTAGTTATCAAAACGTTTTACTAAAGAATGAAATGATTCATCTAATTCGACAAAAACTTACTTGTTTCCACTTAAGTGATTGTTGCAACCCGAATTTGACAACCATTGGCAATTGCCGCTGTTACTAGTTTCATGAGCGGCCATCAACAATGTCTTTGGGTTATTATTCTCACCGACTCTAGCTCGATTATCTTTATGTTCTTGTCTTCGAGCACAACATTCTCTATTATAATGACCATATTTTTTACAATTATGGCACTGAATGTGTGACTTGCATTCAAATTGATAGTGATCAAACTTCTTGCACTTGTAACATTGAATATTGAATTCATCGTGCAGAGATTCACCCTCCCTTACTCCTGGTCTAGAATTGGTTTTAAAATTTTTGCCTTTTCTACCTCTAAAATTTAAACTTCTTTGAGTATGGTTTATTTTTCCAATTGCAGGTTCCTTCTCATTTCTCAAATTTACTTGGCCTTTTACAACTTACTCTGTTATGTTTGGTGATTTTCATACGCATTTCATGAGATTCTAATAAGGCTTACAAATCATTGAAAGTCATGAAATGCAAACCTTTAGACTCTTCAATGGCTATGACAACATAATCAAATTAACTTGTCAATGTGCACATGATCTTCTCCATAATTTCATGATCATTATTTTTCATCTCATTGATCAATTTTTCTATTTGTGAAAAATAATCACAAATACTTTTATCTTTACCTTGCTATATCAACTCGTATTGCCTTTTCAAACCTTTTAGTCATGTTCATTTAACTGGGTCTAGTCCCTCGTACATTTTGAGCATAATACTCCAAGCTTTCCTTATTTTAGCATGCAATATTTTTTAAAGAATCAGCAACTCAACGAATTGACAATTAAAAACAAGGCTTTTCATTTAATAAATGATCACAAACTAGTTATACTGATTCTTTAATTTTTAATGTTTCTTTTTCTTCTAAGCTTTTTTCCAAAATTTCACCATATCCATTGCTTCTCAAATATAACTCCATCGAGCATTTCCACATCACAAAATTTGTATTCAAACTTGAAAATAGATAATTGCATTGGTTAAACTTGTTCAACTACAATTGTTGTATTCGAAGCCATTTTAATGTACTTGAGCACTCTAATCTGACTCTAATACTAGATATTGGCAAATTGCCCAGAAATAAACTTATTTGTCAGAATACAGTCACTTTGATGATTGAGAGAATACAAATTTTATAAAGACAAACTCTCACAACTCAAAAACTCGTTATGCGTTAGCTTGTTGAAGCCAACCACCCAAACTTTTACACTCTTACTATTTCCTTCTCTATGTATACTTTTCATCATTTGGCCAATGGCCATATTTATAGGCTTCTATAAGGACAACTTCAATGAAGCTATCCTCCAACTATATGGACAACTTCAATGAAGCTATCCAAAGTTAGTAAAATCCAATTTGGTTTGTTTATTTTGACCAATCAACTACAAAGTCAAGTTTAACTTTCTAACATGTGATGGACTTGGTTAATAGTCACCAAGAGTATGGTCTTTTGCAATTAAATATTAGTGAATCAAAAGAGAAAAAGCAAAATACTATGAATACCAAGAAAGTTGCAGAATTGAATGAAAAGATAACAAAGCTCTTGTAATTGGAAGAATTATTACAAATGGAAGAGATTCCCAAGAATACAACCGGACCAGAATTCAAAAGGAAATTTTTCCAGGCCTTCCAAAGATCCTGTATTGCTCAATGTCATCTACATCTCGAAATTTTGTATACCTAATTTTCTTGCTTGAAGACAATCCTTCCAACTCCATTCCTTGAAGGGCCCATTCCAGTGACTATCCACCGTTCCTCTACTCACCCTCCCCCAGTCCCCACCATAAACACAAAAATTCTACTATGAATCTCATTCTTTTGTTTCAATTAGGCAGCTTACCTCCTGCAACCATATGGTTTCCTAGATATTATTTTTACGAGACAAACTCCAGATAACCTATGTTATGTTATGTGTCGGAACACTCAGGTAAAACTTAGTATTCTTGAAGTCATCCAGCATTGGGTTGTATCCGTCCTTAGTTCTTGTCTTGGATGGCAATCCAAATTCTTCCATGAAGGATGAAGTATCAAGCTGCAAGAAAGAAGTTATAGCTCATAACAAGCTATCTGATGCAGTTCAGTTAAAAGCAATCCTGGATCCTGAACTAGTTCAGAATGGCTGTAGGTATCTCACTTGATCTATTAGAGTGCATGCGTGAATACGAACAACAGAATAGATTGATCAACACAGGATGATCATAAGGATGTATAATATATGACTGATGACAGGTCCCCAAGGTAGAAGAAGTAACTACCATTTTCAGTGAAGAAGTAAAGCTTCTTCTAGACAACAAAACTGATGTCATTGTAAAATTGAGAATAAAGTGGTACAGAATGGACTTACGACAATTGTTCGTCTCTTTTTCCCTTGCTTGGATGATTTATCTCCACGCAATTGAAGCCATCCAGAACAGTAATGATCCATGCGTTCCAAAAGCCAGAAGTCAGTAGGAAAAAAGATATCAGCATCACCCTACAATCTCATTAAGATTCTCAAAGTAAACAAATGGGCAATGCAAAACAAACTCATCTTTTGTCATGCTTTTGTAATGTGAAAATTTAACAATCATTATGATCTTGGAAGAAAACTCAAAACTAGTTAATACAAAATTGTCTCCAGATTGTATCAATGTGAGTCAGTTGGACCGACACTTGTTGAGAATATCATACTTAATTAGAATAAAACATACTAAAAACACAAAGAGATTAATAAAGCTAGCTCTCAAAAAATTGCTTCCACAAAGTCTTTTCTACAAACCCTTACATTGATGAATTTACTCAGAGACAAGAGTTTTGGCTTCTTATAGGTTTTAGAAAGGCGAGGCAGTGACTTAGGAAATCAACGTACTGAATTGACTACACTAGTTGACAGAGTATAAAATCCCAGGTTATATAAATCATATATTTTCAATGCAGCAGGGTTAACCCCACCCTCTATTTCATCATAGTACATAAAAGGAAAAACTCAACCAAAATGGATGTATAGAAATAACAAACCTTTGCATCCAGATAACTAGCATAATCCAAGCTTTGGCCATTTCTCTGCAGAATAAAATTTGAAAACTATGAATCACTTTTGACGTGGTTTTGTATATATTCAGGTGAAGCAAACAATATATCCATGTAGTTCATATTTGAAAGGACATCTAGATTTCTCCTTCATGATATATCATACATCAATGAGAGCTAGGATTGAGCAGTGAGGGGAAAAGTTACTATCCAGCTGCTAGTCATTCAAATCCTCAAGCATCAAAAACAAATCAATGAAGATTTTAGTGCCACAATTTAAACCAAAAGAAAAAGGAAAAGATTCACTGGCACAAGCAATATCCATGCACTCTTAGCCACATAATTTCTTCTTGTTGAAAAGGAATAAAGGTTGCAAATTTTAGAAGGACATCTCTTTCCCTCTCTCTAGATTCAAAGACATGCTACTTCTAGAACAAACCAAAAGCACTGCCATCAATATATCTCGAGGGAAATTTCAAGATAACAGGTTTCTTGCAATAGTGACAAAAGAAAATATGCCTGATGCTTAAAATTTCACTTGAAATTGGAAAATGAAATCAAGTAAAAGATTCCTGTTGATTATAGATATTTATGCATTGATCTTGTATTAATTGTACCTATAATCTCTCCTATAATTGAGAGATTCCCTATAGTTAATAGCTAGATTATCCTATAGTTAATAGTTAGATTATTTCCTAAATAGTCCTAGGAAACTTGTATATATACATTGTTCCTATGTACAGAAAGGGTGTGAAAGACAAATAATCTTTCAATCTTTCAATCTTCAACATTAACCACAAATTAAATTCTTTTTAAGACCTCCAAGACATTTCTTAAGTGCAAAAGATGTGTATTCCTATTAGCACTCCATATTAGAATGTCATTAAAAAAAAAAAGAGAGTAGAAAAATTGGATATATTCATTTATCTACTATTCAAATTCTTTTAAAATCTACCTTCCAAGAAGGAATAGACTCACCTATACGAATGGCTATAATTGATGAACGGATGACAAATTTGAATGATCAAATAATTGAAATGATGAATGGTAATTTAGTATATGGAAATATTAAATTTAATACTTGATTAAAATTAGGAATTCCATTAAAATCACCCAATTTAGATGACACTATAACCATTGCTTATAAATTTTATAGAGATCTTATGATTCAAGGATATAGCAACCTCTTCAGCAATAGACAATTCTATAAAAATCGATGAACTAAAAACTCAAATTATAGAATTAACTACTTATCTAAAGAATACTGCTAATACTAATGCCATTAGTTTCTTCTCATAAGGTGATTTAGAGAGATTTCCTTCAGGTAAAGCTTTGCTAAAGTATGCAATCAGTCTCCTATTCTGCATCAAAACCACACCTACCCCCTTGCCCCATGCATCACCTTCCACCTTAAAAGATTGGGAAAATTATGGTAGATCTATGTAGTCAAAGACCTTTTTCAAGTTTCAAAGGACTCCAAAGGTATTGAGTTCCCATGAAACCCTTCTTTCTTTGTTAATTCCATGAGAGGTTTTGTTATTTTACCATAATTCATAATGAATTTTCGGTAGTATCCTGTCAACCCTAAGAATCCCCTCACCCCCTTCACATTTCAAGGAATACGCCAATTCACAACACTTGAAAAGTTAGCTAGATCAACTGCTACCCCTTGTTCGGAAATAACATGACCTAAATATTCCATTGTTCTCCTTACAAAACTGCATTTCTGCTTGTTAACCACAAATTAAATTCTTTTTAAGACCTCCAAGACATTTCTTAAGTGCAAAAGATGTGTATTCCTATCAACACTCTATATTAGAATGTCATCAAAAAAAAAAAAAAAACTAGAACAAACCTCCTAAGGAAAGGTCTGAAAATATCATTCTGATAGAACTCTCAATTATTGAGAGATTTTGCACCGAGTTTTATTACTGTTGTGACTTGGAATCTGCCAAGTTACCGATAGTATACAGCCAATTCGAGAGGACTGTTCTCTCCTAGCCTTAGGCTCACAGAATGTTCTTTAGCTTATCAGAAAAATCATGCCCCCCTTTTTCCCATCATTCCCTCTTTTATACCTCTGACAATCTATAACTAACTCACTCCTCACCTTCTCTCTCCTGCCCTTATTCTAACTGCCTATTCTTACTCGTAACCGAATGGAGACATCCTTCATTCGGCTACTCCTTGCCTTGCCCTTCTCGAATATACTTTCATAATAGGAGGCCTAACATTGCTCCCCCCCATAAGATACACCTTGTCCTCAAGGTGAAACTCTGGAAAGAGTGTCACCATATCATCGAAGAGTTCCCAAGTAGCCTCAGCTGCTGCCAAACCCTTCCACTTGATCAAAACTTCAAGGCCTTGGTTCCCACCTCGCGGTCTCACTGCTAAGACCTCTTCTGGCTGAACTGATAACTCCTTGTCTTCTGTCCATTTGTCAGGTAGGATCAGCTGATCAGTATCCTCCCCCACTACTGCTCTCAGTTGAGAGACGTGGAAAATAGGGTGGATCCTAGCTGATTCCGGAAGTTGCAATTCGTAAGCCACCTTCCCAATCCTTCGTAACACTCGAAATGGGCCAAAATATCTAGGGGCTAGCTTTTCGTTGGCTCTTTTCATTACTGTTAGTTGTCGGTAAGGAGCTAGTTTCAGCCAAACCCTGTCTCCTACATCGAAATTCACTTCCCGCCTATGTTTATCAGCCCTACTCTTCATGTCACTTTGGGCCTTTGCTAGATGTCTTTTAATCTTTTCCAAGTAGTGATCCCTCTGTTGCAAGAGGACCTCCACTGACACCATTTTAGTTACCCGTGAACCCATCTGGAAAATAGGAGGAGGTTCCCTTCCATACAAAACTTTAAATGGTGTAGTGTGAAGGGCTACGTGATAGGAAGTATTGTAACAATACTCTGCCCACCCTAACCATTTAGCCCACTGCTTTGGAATCTCTCCTGCCAAACACCTTAAATAAGCCTCCACTGATCGGCTTACTACTTCAGTAGCTCCATCCGTTTGAGGATGATAGGCTGAACTGAATTTCAGAGTTGTCCCATGCACTTTGAACAATTCTCCCCAAAATTTGCTCATAAAAATCTTGTCTCTATCAGAAATCACAGACCTAGGGAAGCCATGTAATTTCACAATTTCCTTGATGAACACTTCAGCTATTGATTGTGCCGTGTATGGGTGTTTGAGTGGTAAGAAATGGGCATATTTACTAAGCCTATCTACTATTACCAAGATAGACGAATACCCCAAGGACTTAGGAAGCCCTTCTATAAAATCCATCGTTAACTCATCCCAAACCTGATTAGGTACCTCTAGGGGCTGTAGTAATCCGGCTGGTGATAGAGTAAAGTATTTGTTTTGTTGACATATGATGCAGGCAGCCACAAACCGATAGATTTCCTTCTTCATACCTTCCCAATACAATTCGCTAGATATTCTCTTGTATGTCTTTAAAGGTCCCCCATGTCCTCCCAAATGACTCTCATGTCCCTCCTTCAATATCTTGGCTATGAAAACAGAAGAGCTAGAAATGACTAATCTGTCTTTGTAATAGAGTCTTCCCTGCTTAACCGTGTAAGGGGGTCTGAATCCTGGATCTTGGTTAATAGCTTCCCTTAAATCCCTGAGCTTACTATCTTCCTCTATCTCCTGTAGAATTTCCTCCATGTCAATGATCTTATAGGTCATTATGGACTGTAATTCCTCTTGGATCTGCACCCTTGATAGAGCATCTGCCACCTTATTTTCTCTTCCAGGTTTGTATTCAATGCTGAAATCAAAGCCTAATAGCTTAGTGATCCACTTCTGATACTCCGGGTGGATCTCCCTTTGTTCTAATAGGAATTTTAAGGGTTTTTGATCAGTGCGAATGACAAATCTGTGACCTAATAGGTAAGACCTCCATTTTTTAACAGCCAACACAATCGCTAGGAGTTCCCTTTCATACGCTGATTGTCCCTTCCCTGCCCCAGAAATTGCCTGACTAAAGTAGGCAATGGGTCTGTTGTTCTGCATCAGCACAGCCCCCACACCCACAGCTGAAGCATCTGTTTCTAAGACAAAAGGTAGATTGAAATCAGGCAAGGCTAGTACCGGTAGGGTGATCATAGCCTTCTTTAGCTCACTGAATGCCTTCTCAGCTTCAGCAATCCACTGAAAGTTATTTTTCTTAAGCATTTGAGTCAATGGACCTGCTATATACCCGTACCCCTTCACAAACTTCCTATAATAACCAGTTAACCCCAAGAATCCTCTCAACTCCTTTAAGGTGAGTGGCTTCGGCCATCTAAGCATTACTTCCACCTTGGACTGATCTGCTGCCACTCCATGTTTAGATACAATGTGCCCCAAATATTCCAAATGTGATTGCCCAAAAACACACTTCCGATGGTTAGCATAGAGTTGTTGATCCATTAAGATGCTTAAAGTTACCTTAAGGTGCATAAGATGCTCCTCCTTACTCTTGCTGTAAACTAGGATATCGTCGAAGAATACCAGAATAAACTTTCTGAGATAGGGTTTAAAAATCTGATTCATCAAGGATTGAAATGTAGCAGGTGCGTTTGTTAACCCAAACGGCATTACCACAAATTCGTAGTGTCCTTCGTGGGTTCGGAACGCTGTCTTCTCAATGTCTTCCTCCTTCATTCTTATCTGGTGGTAACCGGACTTTAAGTCTATCTTGGAGAAGATAGTGGCCCCATTCAGCTCATCCATCAATTCCTCTATTATGGGAATTGGAAATTTGTCACATATGGTTACCTTGTTTAGAGCACGGTAGTCCACACAAAACCGCCACCCTCCATCCTTTTTCTTGACTAATAGAACCGGACTAGCATAGGGAGAAGTGCTGTTTTGTATTAATCCAGCCTCTAACATCTCCTTGACCAATTTCTCGATCTCATTCTTTTGGAAATGGGGATATTTGTAAGGTCGAACTCGGATTGGGCCCTCTCCTGGCATCAAATGTATGTGATGCTCTCTCCCTCTTTCTGGTGGTAGGGACTGTGGTGATTGGAACACTGCCCCATACTCCTCCAAAACCCTTCTGATTTCCAAATCTTGCACCTGCATTCTGGTATTCGGTTCTTCCTCATGTTCTGCCTTTTGTAACCAGCACACCAGATCTCCTCCTTTGAGGTTTTTTCTAAAAGACTTGGCACTGACCAATGATTTAGATAGCATCGGATCACCATGGATAACAAACTCCCTCCCTTTCACCCGTATTCTCATTGTCAGCGTACACCAATTGCACCAAACATCCCCAAGGGTTCTCAACCATTTAATGCCCAGTATCACGTCTACACTACCCAGCTTCATTGGCAAAAAATCTTCACATACCTCTAAGTCTTGAATTCTTAATCTCAAATTCCTGTAAATTCCCGCGCCCAACACCTTTTCTCCATTCCCCATGGCAACCTCATACTTGTCCGTGTCATCCCATTTTGAACCCCATTTAAACGCTAATTCCTTAGATACAAAATTGTGGGTGGCTCCACTGTCGATTAAAATCACCACAGGGTCCCCTTCCAGCACTCCTTCAATCTTCATCGTCTTTGGTCGGGTTAGCCCTACAGCAGACCCCACTGAGAGTTCGACGTTTTGTAGCTCTCCCTCTGTTGTTTCCTCCTCTTCCCCGCTTCCCTCGGCACTAGTTTCCAACTCCTCTTCCAGTACTGTTAACACTTTCAGGTCCACCATTCTACACCGATGGCCCGGCGAATATTTCTCATCACATTTGAAGCATAGTCCCTTTCTCCTCTTTTCTTGTATCTCATCAAAAGTCAGCCGTTTAAAGCCTCCCCGGTTTCTGTCGGTGGCCACTACCTTTCTTGTTTGTCCATCCTTGGTTGTGCTGTCTCCCACTAACTCCCACATGCGGTGCCCACTGGCCCCACCTGCTTTATTACTCTGCAGTGGACGGTAGCTCTTATCCCTTCCTATTACCTTATTCTTTTCTTCTATTTGTTGCGCTAGAGTCATCATCCGCCCCAAACTACGAGGACTCGCGATCAACAACTCTAGACGGATTTCCTTGGACAATCCGTTTAAGAAGGAGCTCTCCAAGACTTCATCCGGCAACTCCGATAAGGGGGCTGCTAGCTCTTCAAACCTGCAAATGTAATCCTCAACCGTACCTGTCTGTTTGATAGCCAAGAGACGCTGACATGGGGTGCCTCCCTGGACCGGTCGGAATTTTTCCACCAACAAGCCTTTACACTCCTCCCAAGTTCGAATCGGTCGGCGTCCCTCCACCCATCGAAACCACGCTAGCGCTTTCTTCTCCATACTCAAAGATACCAGTTTCATTTTCTCCATCTCATTAAATCGTCCCACCGAGAAGAAGCGCTCAACCCGGTAAATCCACCCATCGGGATCTTCACCATCGAACATCGGCATCTCCACCCGCCTGGTGCGACAATCGCGCCGGGGTTCTCCTTGTCTCGCGAAACCCGGTGGATGCTCATCAGTGAAATTCGTCCATCCTTCTTCCAGTGGTCTACGTTCTCGCCCTTGTTGTGTCCAACCATACGATGGTTCCGGGTTAGTCACATTATACCAACCATACTCCCTTGAGAACACTTTCTGACCTGAGGCTCCGGGAGGAGGTCGTCGGAGGCCTCTCAATGGTGCTTCCCCTATGTTTGGGCCTGAACTCTCACCCGGTTCCATCGGCCCTTTTCCCTTGTCTCCGCCTGGGTTCCCTTCGTTACTCTTAATACCCACATTCACCCCACTCTTCTCAGTCTCTCTGGAAAGCACAAATTGCTTTAGCAACTCCCGTAATTCCTTCACCTCGAACTGAGATTGCTCCCAACGTTGTTGCATTGCTTCTTTCTCTACTCTCCGTTCTTCCCTCATCAGTTCAAGGTGTGACTGTAAATCCTCGCGTAAGTTCTCTAGATCCTTCTCGATTCCATCCATTCTATTTTCTCCCTTCTTATTAGCCATCGTAAGGATCGATGCTCTGATACCAGTGATAGAACTCTCAATTATTGAGAGATTTTGCACTGAGTTTTATTACTGTTGTGACTTGGAATCTGCCAAGTTACCGATAGTATACAGCCAATTCGAGAGGACTGTTCTCTCCTAGCCTTAGGCTCACAGAATGTTCTTTAGCTTATCAGAAAAATCATGCCCCCCTTTTTCCCATCATTCCCTCTTTTATACCTCTGACAATCTATAACTAACTCACTCCTCACCTTCTCTCTCCTGCCCTTATTCTAACTGCCTATTCTTACTCGTAACCGAATGGAGACATCCTTCATTCGGCTACTCCTTGCCTTGCCCTTCTCGAATATACTTTCATAATAGGAGGCCTAACACATTCATTGCTGACTGAAATGTGGATGGTGCGTTAGTCAATCCAAATGGCATTACTAAGAATTCATAGTGGCCATCATGTGTTTTGAAAGTTGTTTTATGGATGTCCTCATTCTTGACCCTAATTTGGTGATACCCTTATTTAAGTTCTAGTTTAGAGAAGAATCCCGCACTATGCAACTCATCTAATAGTTCATCCATCACCGGAATATGATACTTGTCTGGTACAGTAACCTATTTGGTGCTTTATAATCGACACAGTCGCCATGGGGCATCTTTTTTCTTAAATAAGATTATCGGATTGGAATAAGCACTAGAATTAGGACGAATGATGCCCATCTGCAACATTTGTTGCACCTGCCTTTCAATCTCATCTTTGTGATGGTGTGGATACTTATACAGGCTCACACTAATAGGACCTTGTCCCTGCTGCAAAACAATAGAATGAGAGTGGTTTCGTTAGGGAGGTAACCCTAAACCTCTTGAATACCTCCGGAAATTGGTTCAACACCCAATTTCGCTCCTCTTCCTCTTTTCTGTTAAGTTGAATTTGTTGCTCCTCCCTTATAGCTACTCCTTCAGCTGATATGAAATTACCACTTAAGATGACGAGAAGATCGTGTAAAGATACCGAATCCAAAGGTACACACGTCCTCTTCTCGGTGTTGCCTGGAGTTCTGCCTTGCCACATAATTGCACCTTTTGAACCTCATGTTGGAATTGCATGGTCATCTCCTTCCAATCCACGATGACCTTCCTCAAAGTCTATAACCAAGCAACCCCTAAAATCACATCCATTCCTTCTAGATCCAGAACATAAACATAAACATTAACCTTCCAGTCAATTTCTCCCACCTGAATAGGAACCCCTCACCTTATGGCCATCACCCAATCTGATTCCTAATGCTTTATTCATCCCTACTATCAACCCAAGGCCACTAGCTAGCTCAGGCGAGATGAAATTATGGCTGGCCCCGTTGTCCACCAAACTCATAATAGCAACCCCGTGAAACTTCCCTTCCAGCCTCATTGTTTTAGTTTCAGGTACCAACACTTCAATAACCCCAAACACTCCCATGGTTCTACAATCTAAAGCTATCTCACCCTCCTCTTCTGTCTCTGCCTCCATTGCTATAATTTCTCCATCTTCATTCAAAATTAGCAACCTCAGTTGCCTCTCCGCACATTGGTGTAGAGGGTGGAATCTATCATCGAAAACAAAGACCTTTAGCCTTTCTCCGTCGACACTCTCTTGTCTCCCTCTGACCTCCTTATCAGTGTTGCCATGGGTGGAATAGATATTCGGTTCTGCACATAGAATTCGGGTTGGGACTCGGATGATTCTCGGGTTCTTCCTGCCCCAAATCTGCCAGCATATCTCCAACGACCCATTGGGTTTGGGTGATCCATCTCCCTATGGTTCGGTTTGACCCGAAAATTTCCCCTAAAAGGACTCCCTCGATGTTAAGTCCAGGCACGCGGTCGAGAATTGAAGTTTTCGATACCTCCATATTCACCGTTCACCTCATCTTCCACTTCCCTCGTGATTTTCATCATTTGATACATGTTTACCGGCCCAAACGTACGCACCCTTCTCCGTATATCGGCTCGCAACCCACTCATGAAGTACCCCATAAATTGCTCCTCCGATAATCGACCACTTGCGACGAGATGAACTCAAGGCCTCAATGTATTCTTCAACTATGTCAGTTTGTCGCAAATTCGACAGCTCTTCAAAAGAGTTATCAAATCGTCTCCCTCCATAACAATCGATTAGATCTCTCTTAAATTTTTCCCAATCCAGCTCCTCCTCCGTCTCCCTCAGAAGGTTAAAACAATGTATGATTGATCCTTCCATACTTAAAAGAGCTAATTTAATTTTCACCAGTTCTGAGGTATTATGAAACTTAAAGTATACTTCCGCCCTAGTAATCCACTCCACTAGATCAGACCCGTCGAACATGGGCAGTTCCACTTTACATACTGACATCCTATATTCCTCCATAGTGTCATAAGAGTGCTCTATCGTAGTTGATTGCCGAGGATGTTGGGTATTCCTTTCACCAGTCGTAGTTTTCCCCCTTCCTGAGGCATCACCACTCCCCTGTCCTTCTTCTAGTCTCTTACCCATCATTTTGCTCATTTCCAACAACATGGCTCGCTGCACCTCCCCCATTGCCATCCTCATTGCCATCCTCATGGATGACTGAATATCCTCGACTCCAGCCTCCAAATTCGCCATACAAGATTCCAATAATTCTACCCTATTGGACATCTTAGGTGGCATCAAGGTTGGTTTCTCTAAATTCTCAATTCTCCGAAAATGAACTGATCCTTCCTTCCGATATTGGATTCGGTAGGTCGGACCAATGATAGAACTCTAGCTTAATATGCTAAAGATAGTTTATATTATTGATTATAATAAAAGATCTCTATTGTTATTACAAGGTGATTCTACTGAACACCTTTTCTTCCAGGGCTGAATATAGCTCCTCAGAGAGAATACAAAGAGAATACAGATTCTCTCTGTCTATTGTATCACTTTTCTCTCTCCTTTCTCTATCTATAGTCATTCATGATATTGCAATACACAATTAGCGTAAAAAAATTGATTGCATGCATTGATTAGTATGATATGATGGCATTTTAGGAGGCCAGAGTCAAATTACAAAAGAACTTCCCTGTTCTTATTAAGAATTTAATGAAATATAAAAGAGGAAAGAGTTCATTCTAACTATAATTTCTTACGTCTTAGCTCCAAATGATGTGACCTAGTTAACTTGACACCCCCCCTGATGCAGGAGCATTTAGTTTATATCAATCAAATAATTTTATGCTTTTAGAGGTTTTTCTACAAACCCTAAGCCCTATTTTCAAGTCCCAACTACAATCTACTTCAATTATAGCTTATTCTATTCTACTTATCTTTGTTTTTCCTTCCCACACTACGTCACCCCCATAGTGTGTAAAGACTTTATCCCCTAAACAATGTGCAGGCAGCGAGGATGCTCGGATTTTGTTTGAGAAATAAAATCAATAAACTACCTCTAAGTCAGATGCTAAATTAAGAGTTTTGTTTTTTCCATCTCATATGCCAAACACTTCTGAACTGAAAATGCTCCAATTTTCTTAGTCCAGCTAAAGACAAATACTGAATTCCAAGTTCCATCACCAATACAATGTCTAAGTTAATACTGACTAACCTAGCAAAAGCGCCTACGAACTAAAATTTATTTGATCATTTAGCACGACACCTCAGACAGCACATAGAATTCCATTTACAACCCCACATAACAGATATAACTTCATCAAAGAAGGGCAATAATTTTAAAATAAAAGAAGCCGAATTTTTTATAAAAAGAACATAAGTCACCTGATACCAGATCCAGTGGCGAAAATCAAAACCGTCTTAAAATTCTCAGGCGGATCGATACGATCAATCTCGAAACCTTTGCCAATGGCTTGAGTCAACTCCACCAAATCACCTCTCTTGAGACCGCATAGCAGCTCCGCTGTGGTGCCAGCTACGCTCTTCACCAAGAACTGAAAGGCACCGTTGGAGGCGGCGTAGGACGGGGACGAGGCTATGGCTAGGAAGGACGGCTTTTCGACGTCGGGGACGCGGAGCTGGAGGTACTGGCCGGGGCGGGTGTGTGAGTTGGCGAGGTCGGGATAGTCGGAGACGTCGATGGATACGTGGAAGAGGGAATCGGCGGCGGGGGAGATCTCCGAGAGCGGGGCTTGGGTCCAGACAGTGGTGTCTTGGCGGACTGCGGCGACGGCAACAGAGGAGATGCGGCGATGGTGGCGGAGGTTGAGAGGAAAAGTTAGGCGGCGGAGGGGAGACATAGGAAAGTGAGAGGGAATAGTAAGAGTTGCATGGAGCAGAGATTGCGGGGAACAAGTGTGGAGTGTTGGAGACATGATATTTGGAGGAGTTGGCTGTTAGAGAAGGTCGTTAGGTCCTAGAGCTTTGGCGGCTTTGCCAGTAATATTACCATCTACTATAGAAAAATTAGATTAATCGTAATTTATTTTAATAATTGATTGACATAATTTTACAAATTAAAATATCAAATAAATTTTTTTATTAAATTTAGAAAATAAAAAGATCACAATATAAATAAACATGCCCTAAATTCACATTCTACCTATAATAATCGCTAATCTCTAGGTGTTAACTTTTGAGATAGTCACTAACTAATTCTCATTTAAGTTGATTTAGTGTCTATTTGGATGAGCTTATATCAGTAGAGCTTTTGTCAGTAGAGCTTTTTTTAGAAGAGCTTTTCTAAGAAGCTAGTTGATTATTTAGCTGTTAATTAAAAAATAGCTTTTTGTAATAAAATTATTTATGCATATAAATATTATTTAAGGTATATTAAACAATATACAAAGTACAATATATTAATTATTATATAATTTTAAACTATATGAAATATAAATGAAAATATATCTAACCAAATTTTTATATGGATTATAACATAAGTAAATTAATATAAAAACAAATATTAAAACATATAAAAAGGCCAAATAATATTATAAAAATCCTGAAATAAACGTGAAGATGAGTTTGTAGGTATTGTAAAAATTATGTGTAAAACATAAGTACAAAAAAGACTAAAAAATAGACTCATTATTTGATATAAAAAATTCACCTGAAAAAGTGTTTTTTTAGCAGCTCCAAATTTGAGCTTCTTAAAAAGTTTTATTTTAGCTGTCAAAAAAGTTATATCTATTAAAAAAGTGCTTTTTTATTTTATAGTCAAATACTCATTTTTCTTAAAAAAAGCTTTTGCGGTGAAAAAAGTACTTATTCACCCTCCAAAAGTTCAACCGAACAGACACTTAGTGAATCACTTTCCAATGTAACTAGAATGCTCATTTATAATAATGTGAGAGAAATAATTCATCAATAATTAGGAAATAAGAATTTAATGAAAAGTGTGACTGCCAATAACTAAGTTTATGAAATATGTTGAATAATGTTACATAGTGTTAGTAGGTAAACGAAACATATAATTTTTATCTAAAAAAACATAGGAATTGATTTTTTTTAATGAAATTAGAGAGAGGAACAAAGCCTTACATTAGTTCTGTTAGTTACCACTAGGCATTAAACCTTACAAGGAAGTTCCAGATCAAGACAATTAGAAAAAAGAAAAAGTACATGCTGAAGTTAAAAACATATCTTTCTAATCAACTCGAAGTTGTTTAGTTCATGCTTGTGCTTTAGTTTATTCTCATACATTGTTGTAATGGGTTTCCCTTAAATCTATATAATCTCTTCTCTGTATAGTGTTGGTCTCCAAACATTTTTCTTGATAAATAAGCATAGTTTAAATGATTTTTGAGGTTTTAATAGATTAAATTTTTTTGAGTTAATTATTATGTCAAAGTTAGTAGGATTTATTGAATGGGTAAGTGGAATTAAAATGTTAAGGTTATAAGAATGTTCAAGGGTAATTTTGGCAAGGTACTTAAGGTTAAAAGAACATAAGCCTATAAGGAAGGGTAAAATGGACTTTTTGGACTCATTTGAAAGAAGAGCTTTTATTTATGTTGTTATTTGAAGATTACATGACTGTGTATATATATACAAAAACAAACCAAAAGGACACTTGCGGCAACCAATCATCTGTACACGATATTGCTTTTTTTTGTTGTAACAGAATTCTGTTTTTGGCAGGATGTAGAACTCTTGAGAACATTTGCTGCTTCTAGAATATACTTGCATTTGGGTTTGTGATGCTCACTGTTGTTTTTATCTGGGCCCGCATACTTTTTATTATTATCTCTCACATCCCCTCTCAAACTCAACTCCTGTGAGGACAAGAGATTGAGTTTCGTACAAAGAGATGAATGTCTTAATGCAGCCATTGGTTTTGTAAACAAATCTGCTAGCTGATCATCAGAGGCGACATACTTTAATTCAATGACTCCATCTGCAATTTTATCCTGCAAGAAGTGCACATCGATTTCGATATGCTTTGTTCGTGCATGGAAGACCAGATTTTGTGCGAGAGCTCGAGCACCATTATTATCACACCACAAGGTGGGCCTATGTGAAGGAGAGAAACCGCTTTTCTGAAGAAAAGAAGTCAGCCAAATAACTTCTGCTGATAATTGTGATAACGCGCGATATTCTACTTCTGTACTGGATTTAGATACCACCTGTTGTTTCTTAGAGCTCCAGTAGACGAGATTCCCCCTAGGAAGACGCATCCTCCAGAAGTCGACTTCCGATCATCAATGGAGCTTGCCCAATCAGAGTCATAGTAGGCATTGATTTGGAAAGGAAGGTGTGAAGGTTTAAACATCAATCCATAGTTAGCTATGCCATGTAAGTAACGCAAAACTCTTTTTAAAGCAATCCAATGGGGCTGAAGAGGATGAGCTTGAAATTGATTTAATTTATTAACTATGTAACAAATGTCAGGACGAGTGTGACACAGATATTGAAGACCCCCAAGAAGACTTCGATACAAAGATGGATTATCAAATGGAGTTCCATCATAAAGAGATAGTTTCACATGCGGAGAGATGGGAGTGGAGCAAGGTTTTGAGGCAACCATATTGGCTTTGACAAGTAAGTCTTCAATGTATTTCTTTTGTGAGAGAAAAAGACCCGTTGATGATCTTTGCACCTCAAAGCCTAAGAAATAGTGAACAGGACCCAATGTCTTTAAAGTAAATTGGTTGTGGAGTTTCTGAATAACAGTCTGAATCATATCTGAATGATTACCAGTAACCAAAATATCGTCAACGTACACAAGCAGCAGAGTTAGGAGCCCATGGTGATTGAAATAAAAAAGAGAAGTGTCACGTTTAGAATTCCGGAAACCCCATTGATTTAGAGCAAGCTTGAGAGTATGAAACCAAGCTCGGGGAGCTTGTTTTAATCCACATAGAGCCTTTTAGAGTTTGCACACATAGGATGGATACTGCTGATCGACAAAACCTTATGGTTGATTTACGTAAACTTCATCTTGTAAAGCACCATTCAAAAATGCGTTGTTCACATCAAGGTGTTGAACATCCCAACCAAAAGAGACAGCAAGAGATAGAATTACCTTTATAGATGATGCTTTAACAACTGGGGAATAGGTCTCATGGAAATCAATCCCTGGATTCTGATTGAACCCCTTTGCAACAAGCCTGGCTTTGTGTTTAGCGATGGAGCCATCTGGATTGTATTTAACACGAAATACCCATTTTGTACCCAAAACATTGAAATTGGGCTGACTTGGTACCAACGTCTAGGTTTGGTTCTTATGTAATGCTTGTATCTCTTCTTCCATAGCCATTCGCCATGTAGGATTTAATAACGCTTCTTTTACTGTGGTTGGTGTGGGTTGTGGGGTTGTTATACCGGCTGAATAAACTTTGGCTTTTGAAATACCAGCCTTTAGTCTGGTGATCATAGGATGAGTGTTTAGTGTATGATGAGGGTGAACAGTAGGATGCGTGTTTGGTGTATGATGAGGGTGAACAGTAGGAGGAGTATTTAGAGAGGAAGTAGAGAGAGAGGAATTTACCCGATGATGAGTGGGTTCTGAGGCATGACCAGGAGATTGTTGCTGAGGCAGATAAGCAGGGGGAGGAACCTGTATAAGTCGTAAGAGAGAAAGAGGAAGTGTAGAAGAAGATGTATGAGGTGGTGGTGATGTTTGGGTAGAAGGAAAGAGGGCTGGAAAAGGATATTCCGCTTCATTAAAAATAACATGGCGAGATATATATATTTGGCCATTGCTATTAAGACATTTATAACTTTTATGAAGAGCACTATAGCCAATAAACACACATTTAGTGGTATGATAATTGAGCTTGTGAGGAGAATAATAACGCAAATATGGATAACAACAGCAACCAAAGGCTTTTAAGTATGCGTAATCAGGTTTCTTTTGATATAGCTTTTCAAATGGTGAAATATTTTGTAATACGGGACTAGGCAAAGAATTAATAAGGAGGGTTGCAGTTGAGAAGGCTTCAAGCCAAAAACTTAGAGGCATCTTAGAGTGGGCTAGGAGGGTAAGACCCATTTCTATCACATGTCTGTGTTTTCGTTCAGAAACACCATTTTGTTGGTGCGTATAAGGGCAGGAAAAACGGGGTAGAATACCATGCTGAGCAAAAAATGGAAGAAAAGCTTTGTATTCACCTCCATTATCTGTTTGAAAGGCTCTAATTGGTAAGTTAAATTGTTTTTAAACTTGAGTTTTAAAGGTTATAAATGTCGAAAGAGCATCAGATTTTAGTTTGAGAGGATAAAGCCATGAAAAACGAGAAAAACCATCTATAAAGAGAATATAGTATCGATGCCCTGCGGATGACAGGTATGGTGAAGGGCCCCAAATATCTGAATATATAATCTCTAAAGGTTTAGTGACAGATATAGAATGAGATGTAAATGGTAGTTGATGATGTTTACCAAGTTTACATGAATCACAAAACGTGATTAATGAAGACTGAAATTTAAAACCCAATGATTTAGAGAGAGATGACAACACTGCGTTGGAAGGATGGCCGAGTCTGGCATGCCATTGATTAGGAGTCACTGAAGCAGTAAAAAGAGAAGAAAATGCAGAACTGGGAGAGGACGAGTTATGTAGAGAAGGACTTTGAGATGTAGTGTTAAGACTGTAAAGGCCATCCCTCATGACTCCCTGCACCAGCACCATCCTTGTAGCTTTGTCCTTGAAAACACAAGTATCATTAGAAAATTCAACAGTGATGTTATTATCCTTGGTTAACTGGGAAATACTAAGCAGATTTTTAGTAATGGAGGGAACATGTAAAATGTGATTGAGTTTAAGAGAATGATTGTGAGGATGTAAATGAAACGTAGTAGATCCAACATGAGCAATAGGCAAAAGAGTACCATTACCAACAACCAGTTGTTCTTTTCCATCAAAATCTGTACTAGTGGTGAGATGATGAGCATCTGGAGTAATATGATTTGTTGCACCACTGTCAATATACCATGGGCCATTAGAAGAAATCTGTGGAGGTTGAGGCTGATGATGAGCCATATAGGTTTGTGGTGGAGCAGAGGATCCAGTGGGTTGAGGAGCAGCAGCAGGATAGTAGGTGGAAAATGTGTTATTGGGAGTAGGAGGTCTCTAGGTAGACTGATTTCCTTGCCAGTGATAGTCAAAATGTTTGTTACACTGCAAAGCATGGTGGTTTGGTTTTTGACAGATTTGGCAGAACAAACGACCTCTACCTCCTCGACCACGACTTCCACGAACACCCCTAAAGCTAGATCGGCCAGCAGTTGGAGTAAAAGGGCGGGTCTGACCAGAATATTGAGCATAGTGAGCAGAAGGAGTGATGCCATTGGGAGTAGGGAGTATGCCAGAGGTTTGAACAGGTGGATTTAATTGATCAAGACGAGTTTTATGCATCATTAATGCATATTGCGTATCTTGAAGAGTTGAAAGTGATGCAGTATTTGTTAGTAAAACCACAACAACGTCATATTCATGGCCAAGTCCACTTAAGGCACTCAGAATCAACTCTTGCTTAGAAACTTTGTGACCAGCAACAAGCAGAGAATCACCGATCGACTTAATTTGTTAAAAATAGTCTGAAATAGATAACGAACCTTTCTTTAGAGATGATAGTTGTTGTTTTAATTGGAGGACCCTTACCATGGAAGTCTGCGCATATAGCTTCTCAAGGAGTTGCCATGTCTCACGTGATGTAGTGCAGTGATTCACAAGACCAATAACTTCCTCACCAATGGTAGAGAAAAGCCAACACAATTTCTTAGCCTTCAAAAGAGATTTTGAGGTTGTTCAAGAAGGGAAAAAGGTAGAGGAAGAGAAGAGCTTCCATTTGAGCCAAAGATCTCTTCATCTGGTAAAGAATCAAGGAAATAAAAAAAAAAGACAAGAGAAGCTAGAGTAGAGACATCTTGAGCAAGTCTATGAGCAAGGAAATCAAGGTGGGTACATGTTTATAATAGAGTAAATAAGTCATTACATGTTTTCTTTGAATCAAGATTTCAATTGCATCATAAGTATTGCATCTATCGCTTCTTGAATGAATTGAGAAATTGCTTTATGTTTGCTACATGAATTGTGTTGATGATTTTTTAAAAGATTTTGGAAATGATTCTTTTTTAAAAGATGCAAGTTTATGAAATCAGGTTTTCGAAATGATTTTTGAATTATGAGGTGTAGGTCTTCTCTTGCAAAGAACTAGCTAGAACAGAAAAAAGAAGAAGATGATGATGCTCAAGAACATAGAGATAAAGACAAAGACAGGAGACAAGAGAAAAAGGGGAAGAATCTAAAGACTTTGATGGAGGAACGAAAAACAAATAGTAAAAAGGAAAGTTTGGTAGTAATAAAATATGACATTGATTACTATAAGATCTCAACTGATGTAGCAAAAGAAACACAGGTTATGGGTGGCATGAGAGACATAATACCAAGGAGTAAAAGCTGGAAGAGATGATAGCTTTGGTGTTACTGTTTTCTAATTAATAATCAAGTTTTTTTTACATCTTCTTCAATCAATTGCAAGTGATCTTCTCTCATCCTATAACTTCATCTAGTTAATTTAATTTAAACAATATTTCTTTCACATTTTTTGTGCAGGGATCGGAAGGTCCAATCTTTTATCTTCAACAATAATAAGTTGAATTTTCTTTTAAAATTTAAGAATTTGTATTTACATCTGCACAGTATTTCTCCTTCCCCTAGAAAGGATTTTACTATCAATATACATTTATATTGCCCACTAGTCAATGAAGAAGACCATAAGTTCATATTCTCTGTGGCTTCTAAGCTATTTCTTGAGTTTATACAATGCATGATTGTAGAAAAGTAAGAAAAACCATTCCCACTGACAAGATTTGACACCCTTTTGCTAAATCTTACTATTGGTTCATTTGTACTTTCACTTATGTAGCAAGAACATTCCTTACTAAAACTACTATCATGTTTTTGTTTAAAACGATTAGGTTCATTTTGCAAGAGATAAAACGGTGGATATGTTCCTGTTAGTTTATGCCCTACAGCGAATCGCTTTGGTTGTAATTTAGTGATAAATTATTTAAAGGCATTATTCATCTTGTACATGTTTAGATGTACATGATAAAGTCTATAGGATAATTGTACATTGTAAAAAAAATTATATTAAGATTATAATTATAAGATTCATATTGTATTTATGTATTATTCCTAAATGTTCCTAATCATTGTTCTATTAAGATTAGATATTAATAAAACGTAAAAAGACTAGCACACGTTTTGTTTTTCTTTATGAAGTAATCGATCTCATAGGCTAAAGTATAAAGATACTTAAACAAATGTATGGGTGCCTGCTAGAGAATAAGTTCACTGAACAAACTCAATATAAGAAATTCATTTGGAACATTACTTGTATGTCTATGAAATTCTCATTGTGATGAATGTATAAGTGATCCTTTGACTTGAGGTCATCAAAGTTATCTCGTATGGGGATTATTATGTTTGATACTATTTATGATCTATAGGTCGTTTAATCGGTAGTCATTGGATGTAGCATGAACTATATGAAGATAGTTGAGTGATCAAGATATGATTCATCACCCTAAAGTAATTAGGGAGAATATTTCATTATTTTCGATTAGTATTAATTCAAGAAATCCTTGGCCAAGATGAAATGATGTTTTGTAAATAGTTTACAAATGTCATTAATTGAATTGATAGCTAATGGCAGAAAACTAATATGATTAGACTCAAAATA
>JANIHY010000003.1:30525521-30536513 GCA_027479065.1 Erythroxylum brevipes
TGTTCTCCATTTACCCCCCCCCCCCCCCAAACCTGGAAACTAGCTGTTCTCTTTCTCTCAATTATTTCCTCTTTAACTGCAAATTGTGTTCTATTATGATTATGTGAGGTGGCCATAATTTGGTTATTTTGGGGATATCCTCCACGCACGAACACATGCATCTTCTCCTGAACTCACCACGGTGTCTTTGTCAGTAAATGCAACACCATACACTCCGCCCAAATGAGCCGAGTTTATGGTTATACGGCTTGAAGCGGGCTTCCCTACTTCATATATGATCACACTGGTGTCTAGTGACCCAGTAGCCACCGTGGAGCTGTCAGGTGACCAAGCTAGGCAGTTTATACGAGCACTGTGGTATAACATGTTGTTAAGCTTGACCTACAAAACAAATGTCAGAAAACTATGTTACCTCCACGATGAATGAGACAAAATCAATTAGAGGTTTTCCAGCAAGGTTTAACTGTCAAAGCCAATGTAAAATCGATGCCAGCAAAGTTTAACAGTCAAAACCAATTTAGTCATTAAATCAATCGGGAATGGAGTCCAGTAACTCTGTAACTGATTAAAGATTCCACATGAGTCTCCTCCGGGAAGCCAAATTATAGAATAACCAGTATAATGAGCACAAGCACAATGTGTCCATCATGTTCATGCTACGTTAAAGGATGCACATTGAAGAGAGTAATTGAAATTCTGGCTACCTCTTTGGAGGAACGATCCCAAACAACAGCTTCACGATTTAAATCAGCTGAAGCAAACATGGAGGCATCTGGTGAATATCTTATCACACTTATGGCACCTCTATGTTTCTCCAGGACTGCTTCTTCGTTTAAAGTATTATCAGATATAGAATATATGTGCAACTTGCCATCTTGCCCACCTACAATGGCTTGTTTTCCATCTGGTGCAATTGTAACTGCTGTCACGGTGAACCCAAGATTGCTATTTGTCAATATTTTCAGATCTCTAAGCAAAGCAACCCCTGATTCGGTTGAAACCAATGCCAGTCCAGGGGATTCAGTGGCAAGACTTAAGTCCTTAGGCTGACTGCCAATGTCAAGTTCCTCTGCTGCTCCAAAATCATTCCTGATCACGGGAATCCTACGTACCTGAATTAATGTAATGAAACATTAAGGCATTGCAATTTAGAAATAGTCCCCTAAGGTGACCGACAGGAAAAGATTTCAACTTAGTTAGCAACTGGAATTATATGATAAAATTCCACCCCGGCATTGAACTCCATGGATGCATACAGTAGTTCTGGCTCTAATTATCAACTTCAAGAATGTTCTTGTCTTATAATTGGTTAAATTACTGAAACATCTTTGTTATATAGGTGACACAAAAGATAGGATTACAAAGTTCTCATACTCTACAAACATAGAAGTGTCTACTGTAGTAATAAATGTTGAGGGTGACTTTCTCATTATAAGTTTGAGACTCACTACTGTAAAAAAATAAGTTTTTATGACTGAATTTTACAATCTGGAAAAGTGAAACTTAAGTTTGATGCAGTTTTGCAAGAATTTGTGACCAAATGGGAGAAGGGGCTACTGATTTACTTACTGACATCACTTATGTAGATATTAGGTGCAGTAATCTGTTTTAAACTAAAGGCCCTCGAATTTTTTATCAATGTAGAGTAGAAAATTTTAGCAGTATATGGTATATGACCGTTTAGATACAGGGAATAAGATCATTTCTTCAAATAATATTCAACCTGTTCTTATCTCACCGCACCTTGTTGTCAAATCCACATGTAATTATCTCTTGCTCAACAGCTGCTAAACATTTAATTTGAGCATTATTTGTCCTCTCTAGTCTACTGCAGAAGCCAATACCTTGAATCCACTTCACAATTACCCCATCATAGCTTCCTGTCAAAATCATCTTCTGATCAGTTCCAGCCTGAGTTAATGCGGTAACATTTTTCATGTGCCCAGATAATGTTGTTGGGGCGTCATCAAGATTAGTTGCAGAAAATATGCTAATTGTTCCACCAAGGGAAACAACAATAAGGTGATCATTCTGCCAAAGACATCCAACCAACATGTCATCCACTCCACCAGAACCAGGACATTTCAATGTTTTTATCACCTTTCCACTACCATCGTCTGAAATCTCCCACACCTTTGCAGACTTGTCAGCAGAGACAGTGAGTAGCTGAAAATTTTAGGAAAGAATACAATTCAGAAGGGAAATTTTGAAGTATCCAGTTCACAAAACATTAATTAAATGCCACAGGTATCAGCGTAACCCCAATCAAGAACACAAGTAAAACTCAACTAAGAGATGCTTCATTTTCAGCCACTCTGGTTAAACCATTAACATGGGATTGGGGATTGCCGATTTTAAGCTCTCTTGATCTTCATTCTTGACATTTCCCTCAATGGAGTACAAAAGGGAAATCTTTTGTAGTTCTCCACTTATAATGAATGTTTACAAGAGAAAAGGAACACATTTAACCATATTGTTTTTGTTAACATGTAATCATATGTGATCAATGACGATAACTGTTGAACAAACAACTCAAAAGGTGTTAAGAATTAAAGCAAAAAATTTGAGAAAAGGTATTGAATACTCTAAAAAATGCGATAATTTTAGGATAATTTCTGTTTGCAGCACTTCAGTTAATCTTGCTGCTAACCTGTTTACTATCAGAGCTCCAACTGACAGCATATATGCTGCCTTTATGGCCATCTTCTTCTGACAGTTCTCCAATTATTTCCCCCGTCTTTGCATTGTATAGTATACCCTTCTTATCCGAGCTCACACTGATGCATTTGCTACCATCCGGAGAAAATCTAACGCAGTTGACAAAATTTGTATGCTTCCTACATAGGCAAGAGGCAAGCCAGTCAAGAACCATACTCTTCCTACACAACTTCCATTTCCAAATCTAAAAACATTATTATGAATGACAACCTTTGAGACAGCATGAATTTAAATGGTGGACCTTCGTAAAAATTCACAATGAAGTCCTCTCCGCAAGTGACAATCCGAAATGGTCTGGTTGGTTTAAACGCACAGCTCAAAACCCTTCTTGAATGCCCGTCAAAATCCCCTATATTGGTCCCTGAATCCCACCTATAAAATTTGGTTCAAATTCAAGATAGCCCAACTCATTGAGCCTAAAACACAAAGTGCAGATAGAGTAATATCAATAGTACTTAGGAAGAGAAGAAAACTGACATAAAAGCGCGAACAAAAGACTTTCCCTTTCCATCCCCAGAGGCGACGATCCTTAAGCCGTCAGGAGACCACTGCAAGTCATCGATCCGACCGGACAGAACCTGGAACTCATTGTGCAAAACGAAGTCGTTGTGAGTACCCCAGATCCTTATGACACCCGAAACGTCAGCGGAGGCGACCCACTCGCCGTTGGGGGAATAACGGGCGACGGTGACAGGGTAACCATGATCGCCATAGACGTGGACTTGGAGTGGCTTGTCGAGGTATCGAATAATGACAGATCTGCCATTAGTGTAGAGAATTGAATTGGTTTTGGGGTCGCCGGATATGAGAATTCCTCGCCCTCGCTCCGTGGAAGGGACGCAGGCGTAGGTTTCCAGGAGCTCTGCCATTTAGAGAGAGAGAGAGAGTGACGGAAGGAAAATGGTGCGTGAATTGTAATAGTCGGGTAGTAGTTATTGGCAGTTATGTTATGTTAGTTATGGCGACGAGAGAAAAGTGCGGGATTTTAGGGACGTTCTCGGAACGAGTTGGCGGGTTTTGATCATGGATTTTGGTTTGACGTTGGGTCGGATCTTACTAGTACCTTTAAATTCCCGAACAACATTGTAGGAGCCCAACAGCCATCGGACATTAAAGAAACTCAATTCTACTCATTAAGTAGCGAATTGTCTTCGACACAACTTGTATAACTCGACGAGGGGCATTTCAAGGAATTTAAATTTTCTGTCCAATTTTATAGTGTCTTATTGTGTTCAATAAATCTCAGTTATTTATTTATACGGAGCTTGCATATTTTATGATGTCTTATTATGTTCAATAAATCTCAGTCATTTATTTATATGAGTTCTGCGTGAGTCCCGCATAAATAAACACAAATCTTGCATAAATAAATGACTAAGATTCTATAAGACACAATAAAACACCATAAAATTAAACAGAAGATCTTGTCTCCACTTCAAGAGCCTCCCAGACCCGTCACCACTTGATCCATCCCGACAAACCTCTTCCACGTCTTTTTAGATACAAAGAGCCTGGTGAAAAATGTAAGGTAACAGATTTGGCTTAGTATAATGATATTCGTATCCTATGATCCATATTTGATCAAACTAAAGAACTACTACTCGGATCAATTTGTTTATCCATTGAATTATAATTCTGCCTTTTTATTTGAAAGCAAAGCAAAAGAACTCACTAATTTTTAATGCTATAGGAAGATGGTCATTACTCTAACTCATTAAGACAACACAACATTTTATGAAATCAGTAGCAATTTATAAACAAATCATGAATTTAATTTATTAACAAATTATACATTTAGTAAATAAACTTTTTTTATCCTCATCAAGGTGCAATATATCATATATTATTAAAAATCCTTGACTATATCAATTTTGTGAAGTACTTCATAGTGTAACAATTCTTTAATTGAATTGCTAATGTTGATTAATAATATGTTGGAAAATTAAGATAGGATCCGATCCACACTCAACAAAATAAGTGCAAAACATTTTTTGTGCTGATTTTCTAAATTTAAAATCACTTAAATTCTATATAATGATTAATACATAAATTATAATATAGCAAAAATCATATTTCATATCTTATTGTAAAGTTTGATTTTTCTCTTGTCATTTCCCTTGAATGGTTCTTGAAATTGGCTTATCTCAATCACCATAGGCGTACAAGTATCCAATCTCTAATAGTATCTACATAACATGTTAAGAAAATTCTACAACTACTGTAGAAAGGGTCAGGCAATAAGTATTAGCTCCCTTAGAGCATAAGCTTATTTATAATACATTTTGAACATTTTAGTAATTTAATTGAAATTAAATTATGATTTTAATTAAACGTGAATAAAATTAAATTTAATTTTAATTAAATACTAATTATACAAAAATAAAATTCAATATCTTATATTGATTATTATTTATTAAATATCTCATATTTAATCATAAAGTTTCTAAAACTTTACAATCTATGTTCAATTTAATTAAAAGACCTTTTCTCTCCTTAATCCTTTTTTGTGTGTGACTCATTAGATTCTTTTTTTTTGTTCACACCACCGATATTCGAACCAACTAGGCCAACTAATCCAAGTCGGGGCTTAGTCATATTTAAGGCTCCTCGCCTCTCCCTGCGGGTGTGTTTAGTGGAAATTAAACCCAAGAGTTCTTCCTATATGCCCAGCCTGCACAACCAATTGAACCACAACCAGTAGGTGACTCATCAGATTCTTAAATATATTAGCAACGGATATAAATTATAACCCTAAATCATATTTAAGATTAGAAAATTAGACTTATTTAATTTGTCTTTGAATCTCTAATTAAATAATTTATATCTATAGATCAAGATTGGCATCTAACAATACATTATACCCACCCCAAATGTTTAGTAATGATAAAGTGGTTTTGACTAATCTTTTTTTCTACGATTTTTTATATAATTCAATATTTTCGTCATACAATGTTACAATTAGATATAAAGCATGAAACTAACGTCTAATATATTTGAGTCCAATTATGTTAGTTCTTTACCATTAATAACTGATTTAATTAATGACCTTTGAAAACTATTTTTAAGGCATCATTCCATGTTAGCCAAAGATTTTCTTAATCAATACTAATTGAGAACAATGGTACATTCTCTATAATTATTTTAGAGTGATAATTCTTATTTTGATTACTCAATTAGGAGTGGCAAGAAAAGCCCAGCTGGTTCAACATAGTTTGAACAATCTGGAATCTCTCACCATAACTAGGGAATTTGTTGGACTAGTAAGTAATTTTTTATGGAACCTCTCCATCAAAGGCTCGCAATCATTTGTTGATAGGTTTTTTTGAGAGATTGCTACTCCCAAATACTTCAATGGCATGGACCATTTCTTCATTCCCATTTCAGATGCCCTTATTATTGTGTCTTAATTTGCATTTTCTAATAGGTAGAAGCTGCTCTTTGAAGGATTTCTCCTTATACCTAATATTTCTTTGAACTCCTCCATAGCTTGGAGCAATGTGTTAATGGAGTATTTGTGTGCTTTACAAAATAAGAGAACATCATCTACAAAAACAAGATGGGTTAGGTTAAAACCTTTGCATCCTTGGTGATATTGAAACTATTGGTTGTTTGTTGTTTTTTTTACTTTAATACGGCTGATAGCACCTCCATTCCTAAGGCAAATAAGTAAGTGGATATTGGATCCCCTTGTCGAATGCCTTTCTTTGGTTTTATCAATTTGGTTATCTCCACATTAGCTAATATTGAAATGGAAGATGTAGTGATGCATTTCTCAATGCACTGTATGAACTTCCTTAAGTAACCTATAGCTTTGAGGGTATTTATCGAGAAGTTCCAATTAATTGTGTCACAAGCTTTAACTAGATCCACTTTAATTATGCAATTCCTCATGCTTGGCTTGTTGTTATACCCTTTTAATAGTTCTTGGGGAAGAAAAATAATGTTTTCAATCCTCCTTCCTCCTACAAAGAAACTCTAAGAGGGGTTAATAGTGTTCTTTAAACTTTTCTACAATTTGTATAGGGCATTGCAACAAGCTATGGCCCTATATTCATCCATATTGCTCGCATTAGCAAGTTTCGGGATAAGACATACATAAGTTTTATTATATTCCTTTAGTATTATACCACTTTGAATAAATTCTTTAACTGCTTTAGTCACCTTTTCCTTTAATAACTCTCAACGTTCTTTGTAAAACCTCCTATTGAATCCATTTGGTCTAGGTACTTTCGCTAGGTATTGAGAATAGTGCTTCCTTGACCTCCACATCTTCCACTTCCATTATTAATTCATTGTTTTCCTGTTGTGAAATTTTCTTGATCCTTTTTTTAGATTGCTTCTAGCATTGTTCTAACATTCCCACTTTGCCCAACTTATTCATTGAAATGTTAACACTTTAATGTTGTCTGCATTTCTCCTTGAATTTACTAAATTCATATAGTATTTAGAGCATCTCTCAACATCATCATCCTTGAATTTTGTGTCATCAATCCCTCATGGTTTCCAATGCATCATTATATTTTCTGATCAATTCAACCTCTTCCTATCTTAGTCTCTGATCTTCTAGTTTTTGCATTATTCTTTTTTGACATTCCTGAAGCACCTCTACGACATCTTACTTCTCCTTTTGGTCTGTTATTGGATTATGTTTACTGAGGATTTTGAACCTCTCTTTAACTTCCTTTAGCTCATAGTTAATAGGTATGCCTTAGTTCCATTCATCTTTATCTTTAGCCCCTCCCTCACTGTTGTTATGAAATCTAGATGCCTTATTAGGTGGTTAAATGACCTTAAAAGAGCTATTCTTAGTTTCTTCCTAACTTGTTATTTGGATTAGTATAAGGTTGTGATCTGACACAACTTAGAGAAAGTTTAAGTGTGCTTGATAAGGCTTGCATGTTATCAAACTTACAATGCAAAGTCAATATTTGCCTCCTATTTACTTTTATTCCAATATGAATTGCTCTAAATACAATATAAGTGTTGGATCCGAGACCCAACTGCTTAAACTAACATGATCACTCTTAAATTAAATCCGAAACGGAACGAAAAACAATGAATCATATCATATAGCAAATCAAAGCGAAGCAAACACATGAATCGAAAATGATGTCGGATAAACGGTCGAAATCAAATTATCGAATAATAGAAATATGAAACAAATGCGGATCGAATCGAAGCAAATAAAACCGGAATCGACATCCGATACGAATATCTTAATCATAGCGTTGGAAACCCTGGACTATTCCTATCTGAAACGGATCAATGCCGGTGTAAATTTATTTTTTTTCTCACTTATTCGTTTCTTTCATCTTTCATACAAATCAAAACAATTTTCCCTCTTTGGAAACTTATCCTTCAACTCATACTAATCTCAAATTACTTGATTCTTCTTATTCATCATATTCTTATTCTTTACCATAATAATCTCATATTCATGTCAATAAATCCATAAATCCATACACAATATCACTTATCCATATACTACCATATAAAAATCCGGCAACATAACGATTGCACTTTCTATAACCCAAAATCTGCAAATAACTTGAATACACTTATATATATATATATATATCCAGACAATTACACATACTTCATAATCCACCGGACCCTCCGTCCGGGATCTCAGCACAATCGCAATCCTAAAATTTAAACCACTTCAAGTCATTTATCATATCCAATTTGTATTCATCACATTCAAACTTATATACAATTTCCATTAACTCATATACAAATTCATATTTCAATCAAACCCAAAACCAGTCGTATTCATAAATCATCACAATTTATATCCCATCATCAACACATTCATCCATATCCATATAAATATATCCCAATTACATTCATAACTCAAAATCTTATACAAAATCATAATCCAAAATACATCACGAACTAAATGCTTACAATACTCTAATGGCATTCCAGGCCATAGACCATTTCGAATAATCTTAAACCAAATACACAAAAAATACAAAACATATACAAATACTGATGTCTTGACGTCTTTCACCCGATCTCCCGCTCGAATACCTGGAAATGGGGATGAAAGGGGGGTGAGCTCGGAAGCTCGTGGATAACATGTTTATGAATCAAACGATAAGCAAAACATTTTCAAACCTTATTTCATTGATCGAAAACATCGAAGATTCATTTTCCAAAAACTTCTTAATTTCCAAATTCTTTCATAAACATTTACAAACAGTTTTCAAATCTATCTTCGTTGAAAATCCCAAATTTTTCATTTGTCGAAAATTCAAACCCTTTTTCAATTTGGATATAATCGAAACACATGAAATGCATCACATTCTACACAAAGCAAGAACATATAACACATCAATCGGTTTGGGTCGGTCCATAAAACATGACGTACTGCACATTCCCGCAAAGCGGTCCTGTGCAACCGTGTACACATATGGGAGTCCATGAGGAACTCCATGGTCACTAGCGGGAAGCCGGGAGAAGGCTTTAAAAATTGAGACCAGTGCACTGACTCCACATGAAGGACCTAACCAAACCCATATAACACGTATTCATGCTTGAAAAATCCTATTGCCCGAAGGCACATTTTCGGAAATTCAACTTTTTATATTGTATCGTATTCAACACATTCACATTAACAAACTGGCATACATGCATATAACAATTCAAACACATTCTCAAACTATCAATTAATCTCATAAATAATCAAAATTCATACAAACAGTCAAACATAAAGAATTCAACAATTATTCTCATTTCATCAAATCCTTCAAACATTTTGAAAGTAGTTAATTGAAACATTTGGTTTGAAAGTCCGAAACAATTCTTGATTCATTCGGAAAACAATGAATCCAATAGTTCATAAATCATCCCAAAAGTTAATTGATTCAAATCATTTGATAACAATAGCTTATAAACCAACATTTATAATTAGCTTATAATTTGAAAAATAAACACATTACCCACCTCTTATCCATGCTTGGAGCTTGTTCCAATCCTCAAGTCTCCTAAGCCACTCCTCAATTTTTCTCATTCAAGACAAAAGCCCTATATCATAAACATCCACAATTGATTTAATTCAACTATGAAAACTCTAAAATTGGTTTGAGAATCCACAAGCCCATACCAAACTTAAGCCAAAACAACCTAAAACTCACCAAAACTCAAAGATCATGACTTAGCTCTTACCTTAACCTTCTCCATTTTCGAAATTCTTCTTGCTTGGAAGGAAGCTCTTGACTTCTTCCAACCTTTCCTTCATAAATCAATGAAAAACCAAGCTTGGAACCTCCAAAATCTAAAACCCTAGCCTCATCTTCCTCTTTCTCCTTCTTCTTCTCCACGAAATCTCCTTTTCTCTCTTCTTTCTTTCCCTCCTTTCTTTGATTTTTGTGCCTTCCTTCTCTCCCCATGACAATCACCTCTTATTTATATGCCAAGTCATTAAATGAAAGTAAAAGGACCCTTTTGTCCCTCCACCAAAACTTTAAAACAACCCCTTTAAGTGAACTTCCTAATATGCCCCTGAACTTTACTTTAAGTCATGCTCACTTGCGGACATGTTTCGCACTATCAATTTGAAGGAATTTGACAAAACTTCCTTCTAGAGAATTGTTCCTCTATGTCTTAATTTCATAATTCCATAAGAATCATCCAATTTCGATCACTACATCAAAAGTTATAGTCCAAACATGTAGGACATATCATTCTACTAACACATTTTCTAGCAATTCACTTCTTTCCTCAAATTGGCATTCTTAAAGGCTAAATTGAAATTTCATTTCTTCATATGACTTGTAGCCCCATGTCTTAACTTTATTTCTAATCAAACATCACTTCAATCGGATCTCCAAAGATCCCTAATTTCTCAAAATACCGAACTATGTTCAGAAAATTGTCTAACTCTCTTTGATTCAAACAATCTTGCTCAATTAGCTCTAAAATTCCCAATTTTCACCTAAAATAAAATTAATTGTCTTAGGAATCTAATGCTTTGAGAACCAAGTCATTCGGATGTCGGACGAAAAAGATATAAGCAAAAGATTTGACAAAGTCGGATAAGGAAGGAAAATAGCAAGATCAGAATGAAACAAATCGTTTCGATTATCATATGATTCAATCAAACTCTTTCAATTAAACTCCAATTGAAACAAATTTTCATGGAGAGAAAGATATATATCTTAGGAATTCAATGCTTCAAGAATCACCTGAATTAGAGGTCGGATGAGTGAGTTATGATCAAAACAATAACCCATGCTTAAACTCTAAATCCATTTGAACATCTTTTGGCGC
>JANIHY010000003.1:30787829-30798544 GCA_027479065.1 Erythroxylum brevipes
GGGGGGAAACAGTTCAGAGCATCCATGATAACCACGCCATTAGCATAACATTGTAATTTGTTTTCAATTAAAAAACAAAAGGTTTGTTCTTTCTTCTTTTTTAATTATTAAATTAAATTCTTGATATGTTTTATTATTTATTAATTTTTTCATAAACCAAACTATATATACAAATTAAAATATTATGAACAAATAATATAATGTAACACAAATAAATAAAGTATATATATAATATAACATTGTTATAACAATAAAATAAAAAATTATTATCAATTCTTATCGACGGAAATTTTTTCGTCAGAAAAAACGATATATACCGACGGAAAAATAAATCGTCGAAAAAAGTGTTTGAACATACCTTTGCCTCACCGACCGACGACATGACCGTAGCTAAATTTCTCCGACGGAATATTACTTGCTATTTCGTCGTCATTTTTATACCGACAACATATTCTCGTCGTAAAATAGCAACGGAATATTTCGGTCGGTATTTTTACCTGCGAGAAGTTCACAGACAAATTTTTTCGGGTATCAAATTCCGTCGGTGATTTCTTTCACTGACAGAAATTAGTGATTTACCGGCGGTAATTTCCGTCGGTGAAATGCTGAATTCTTGTAGTGTTTGGATCTAGCAACAGAGCTACAATCAAAGAGTGATTCATGGTCAGCTCTTGAATATCATTCCACGTCTTGGATCAGAGCTATTCTCATGATGTTCAAAGTCAACAGTCACATCTAAAAGAGAGGAAACCACTTTTTAGGTACTTTCATTCAAAGTTTACGATCTACTATTTTAATCGATAATAAGCCCTTTTTACAAGTTAATTAATTGATTCTCCATGAAGATGAAATACTAAGGTTAACTCTTTCTGACCTAGTAAAATATAGTAGTTTCTTTCTGATTCAACAGATTAATGAGTAGAGTGCCTCCTTTCTGGAATGAGCTTTGCCTGAAAATCATCTACTGTTTCTCTCTCGCCATATCTCCTTAATGGAGGAGGCGAAGGAGATGAGATAAATATGTTCTTATTCTCTAGAAGTATGGTTCAACTTCAAGAGCCATTCGAGTGCTTATGTGAAGGTTGTGCCTACATTAGAAATTAAACACAACTCCTTTATCTTCTCCCATATAAACTAGGAAAATGGGTAGTGAAAGAATAGGTGATTCCTTGATTCTTCCTCTATCTCACAAAAATCACAGACAAGATTGGTAGTAATGAACTGCATTCTGTCCATTGTGCTTAACTTATTAACCACAGTAAGCCATAGAAGAATATAGTAACTAGGCAAAAGTGACTTATTCTAAATGATAGGAGACCATATCTGCCTTGATTCGTTCTGATTCTGCCACTTTCTGAATCTTGCAATGTTGAAGGTGTTTGGAGGTAGATTGAGACATTGGAATATGTCCTCCTTATCTAGGTTTGGTTGGTAGTTAGGAGTGAGGTATTGCAATTCTGATGGAATATTCCATTGGCCCCTTAGCAAGATGGAGTTAACTTTTGAGTTAATACGAAGTCCATTTCAAAACTAAAGAGCTTGAGGAGATCTAATTAAGGGGCCTTTACCTGTCTAATTATCAAACCATAAATAGGCCTTTTCACCATTTCCAACCTTACAAGACACCAAAGGGTCTAAGATAGGTCTTAACTTCAATAGTTGGATCAAAGGCTAAGAGAAGGAAGGTTTTACAAGGATAGACTAATGGGTAGATCCTTTTAGGATATAACTATGAAACTGTCGGATTCATAGAGATTTCTTTTTCAGTAGGATATTCCATAAATTTTTTATCAACGCTGATTTATTAAAAGCAGCAATAGGAATCAACCTCCCCCCACCCCCCCCTTGCGAAATTTTTTTAAATTCTAGTTAACATCTGACAATTTAAGTTATACGTGTAGGAAAAGTCATTGGGCACGAAGCCTACACTTATCCAGATTTTTTTACACACCCATACGAAGAAACATGATGGTGTCACCTTCATCAACACTCGATGTAGAGAAGTAAGTGAAATTAACATATTTTAATAATTTCTTAACAATTATACCTTAATTACTAATGTAAAGATTTCTTTCTTATAGGACCAAATACAAGAAAATATTCAGTGACAATCTCAGGAGGAACAACCTGTGGACGAGACTCAGACATATCTTGATGTCGTGGGTGGTTGGGACCGACGTGGAAGAATATTCGGCCTGGACTCATATGCAAACACCTGTTATTCGCGCTCTTCCCTTTCTAGTACAGCAGCATCTGCTCGGCTATTGCAAACTCATGACTTCTCAGAGCTCCGGGCCACAGTGGACATATTGAGGGAGCAGCTACTTAATCAAAGTCAGCAACTACTTAATCAAAGTGAGCAGCTAGTTACTTAACGTCTGGAGCATCTAGAGGAGATAGCTAAGATGAGAGATGAGATTAGTCTGCAGATGAGAGAACAGTTGAGAGCAGAGATGACTCAGCAGTTAAGGGAGGAGATGAGGACGGAGCTGGAGCAGGTTTCAAAGATCAGAGAGTCGATAGAGCAGATAGAGCAGGCAGCTAAAATGAGAGAGGAGATAAAGCGGCTTACTAAGATGAGAGCGGAAGTGGAGCAGATGACCAAGGAGAGACAGCATATGGAGTAGATGGCTCAGCTTAGGCAGGAGATGGAAATGTTAAAGAGGGGGGGAAACAGTTCAGAGCATCCATGATAACCACGCCATTAGCATAACATTGTAATTTGTTTTCAATTAAAAAACATAAGGTTTGTTCTTTCTTCTTTTTTAATTATTAAATTAAATTCTTGATATGTTTTATTATTTATTAATTTTCTCATAAACCAAACAATATATACAAATTAATATATTATGAATAAATAATATAACGTAACACAAATAAATAAAGTATATATATAATATAACATTGTTATAACAATAAAATAAAAAAATTATTATCAGTTCTTAGCGATGAAAATTTTTCCATCGTAAAAAACGATATATATCGACGAAAAAATAAGCCATCAAAAAAACTGGTTGAATATACCTTCGCCTCACCAACCGACGACATGACCGTAGCTAAATTTCTCCGACGGAATATTACTTGCCTATTCTGTCGTTATTTTTATACCGACAACATATTCCCATCGTAAAGTTTGTCGTAAAATAGCGACATAATATTTCGATCGGTATTTTTACCTGCGGGAAGTTCACCGATCGATTTTTCTAGGCACCAAATTCCGTCAGTGATTAATTTCACCGACAGAAATGAGTGATTTACCGACGGTAATTTCCATCGGTGAAATGTTGATTTCTTGTAGTGATTACTTCTTTTAAAATCTCATAAAAACTAAATTGAAAATTACTAAAAACTTGGGTTTTCAACTGCTAAAATAGGGATGACATCATTTTTCTATAGTAGACACAACTTGAGGCATGTATGCTTCTTTGTAACACTTTACACGAGCTTAGACACATTGAGGCACACCTGGTTGTTTATAACCCTTTACACAAGTTGAGACCTATGCATGTCTCAAACTGTGTGTGACTTTGATGCAATCTGAAACTCTTGAAACTTTAAACATGAAAGTTTTAAATCTCTTGCTTTTCATATCATCTTGAATCATCTTAATTAGAATTAAATTGAGAGAGTTATAGTGGATTTAAGGAGTGTTATCGAAGTTGTTCGACATTGTCTAATTATCGTCATTTTTCTCTGAACACCTCCATTCATCACAAATCAAACATAAGTATAATGAGTATTTTAAAACATAAAATGAGTGTAAAATACCAAATAATGGAAACAAGAACTTGTCATATTTTATTCCTATCATTTATCAACTTATATCCAATTACAAAGAGATAGAAGATTGTATATGAACATTGATGGGCTTCGTTAGAAATTTCCCTACCTTTCTTTTAATCAAATAAACTGACAAATCCCTTGCCTCTTTTTTCACTTGGATGCTATTTGCATCGGACATAATTCCAATTGTTTGCAACATATCTCTAATAATAACATGTAGCACCCCCTTACTATAGGGTACACACCGAGATGCCTAGAGGTCATTCTGGTATATATCCTACGATAAGGACGAGCTACGTTCAATCACTACATTCACTTCATAAGGCATCATATCATTATTCACTTAAAAGCATCATAAAAAATCACAATATTTTTTTTGACCAACTGTCCCGCATTTCATTTCTCAAAATCGAAAGTCTACATTGTCTTTCAACGTTTTCCATAGGTACAACATCAAACTTATTACAAAAGGGCTACATGAGAGAGGAAGGTATAAGCAGTCAATCTAAACTGTCCACAGATTCCAGCTGATCGACCTTTGAGCCATAACTTCTCTTGCCAACTCACAATCTACACCGCAGTAGAGCCCCTCAGTAGCTAAAGTCGTCTCTCGGTCCTAAAAAGACAACGTTGCAATTTTGATGAGTTTTGAGAACTCAATGAGGTAACCATCATCAATAGTTTACTCAATTCATGCATCAAACTATCACACATAACATAATATTCACCTCATTGCATATTCATAATATATCACATCCCACATTCAGAATAGTCATATTATTTATACAAAACACACATATCAATTATAATTGCAATGTACGTGAGACCCACTTTCATTTATTATTGTCGTTATGACTGAGTGCCACTTTACTAGCTCATATCCCTTAGTGGATACCAAGCTGTATCATATAACGTCCCATATCCCTTAGTGGATACTGGGTACAGTCGTACTCGAGCCTGAGGCTCTAATCACATTATGAGCTTTAAGTTCTTTATCCTGGTGACTCCGGTCATAACTTCCTTTATCTTACAAGCATTCATGTAATGAATGTTTTTCATAACATAACCTCGATCAATCACATGGATGCATATTCATTTTTTAGACTACGTTCATCATCGGACCATAGTCCGGCATTCAGCAGAGGTGCTGAGCACACTTTTGCATTTATAAGCATATTCACAAATTTATACATTTGAGTCACTTATTTCGTCATGTTCACATATAAGGAGCACTCTAATAATTCATTTATACACCAGAATCACCGAGTCTTCCTTGTCCAGAATCAACACAATCAAACCACATCAATGTCATTATTCAAAACATATTCTAAAGCAAACAGTTAATTGAGTGAGATCGTCTAGGTTACTCATAAGTTATTTATGAAGCTAGTGCTTAGAAGATCCGACAATGTTTAGAGGTTGACGTTCCAGTTGTCCCTCTAAAATGAATAATATACACAATATCACAACTTATACAATTATAAGTATTCAATAATGCACATGTATGGCATGAATTATGTACAATGTATGTTCATGATAAATCCTGGGTATTTAGCCAACAATTTCTTCATCCCATTTGTATCCCCATGTCTCTAGTTTATCACAAAACAAAAATCATCTCATTTGGATCAATAGAGCTCCAGAAATCATCAAAATACTGAAGTATATTCAATGAAATAACAACAGTCCATATTGCTCAAGAGCACACTCACTGCACCCATCCCACTCTTTACACTCAATCTTTCTCCATTAATTTCAAATGGCTATGATTCTTTGTGAAAATGTAGAGAAATGTCTTAAGAATCCAATGGTTCAAGATTCAAGTCATTCGGAGGTCTAGAGAAGAAGTTATGGCCAAAAGAATCTAACATGTTCATATCTTTACTCGTATTGTATATGTCTTGGCGCAATTGCTATAACTCTCACTACAGATGTCGGATTGACTTTGTTTTTAGACTATTGGAAATAGGACTTCCAAATCTACAACTTTCATGAAGAACTCAAAGGCCAATTCTATCATCTGACTTTTGTATCGTCTCACTTTTTGCATCGTCTCACTTTCCTTTTGTCTTAGGTATATCGTCTCATTTCCATCGTCTCATTTCTATCGTCTCACTTTCTTCCGTCTCATTTTCTTCCATCTCATTTCTATCGTCTCATTTTCTTCCGTCTCATTTTCTTCCGTCTCATTTTCTTCCTTCTCATTTCTATCGTCTTATTTTCTTCTGTCTCATTTTTTTCGTCTCACTTCTTTCGTCTCATTTTCTTCCGTCTCATTTCTATTGTTTCATTTTCTTCCGCCTCATTTCTATTGTTTCATTTTCTTCCATCTCATTTTCTTCTGTCTCATTTCTTTCGTCTCATCTCTTCCGTCTCATTTCTTCCGTTTCATTTTTTTCCGTCTCATTTTCTCCCGTCTCATTTTCTTCCGTCTCATTTCCATTGTTTCATTTTCTTCCGTCTCATTTTCTTCCGTCTCATTTCTTTCGTCTCATTTCTTTCGTCTCATTTCTTCCGTCTCATTTCTTCCGTCTCATTTTCTTCCGTCTCATTTTCTTCCATCTCATTTTCTTCCGTCTCATTTTCTTCCATCTCATTTTCTTCCATTTCTTTTCTTCCGCAAAACGTCTCCACTTATAAGGATCATACCTTTTGACTCCGATGTCCGAAATTTTGATACTATATACCATTGGAAAGATGAAAGATATAAATAAAACTTTCCAGAAGGCATCTTGACTAAAATCTCTTTATATAAATCCCAAATTTTCCCCTACAATCCGAAGACGAATATTTCATTAACACACCAACGTACTAGACTAACTTCATAACTTCATAAAGTTTTGAGACTTTTAGAGATAGACCTGAAATTTGATGACTTTATAAAAAATGTAGCCATATGTCTCTAGTTTAATTCATATCAAGAATCATCTTGTTCAGTGAACATTTTCCAGATTTTTAAAAGACTGAAGTATATTCAGTGAACATTTTCTAGATTTTTAAACTTTCAATATTTTATATCACCAAAACGCCAAAAAAAAATTTCAAAAACAAATTTAACACTATAACTGAATTTATTTCTTCCCAACTACCCAGTATTTATGAGCAAACAAGAAAATGTCATTTTCCATGCAGATGATAGTAATTTATCAACTTTATTTCACAAATCCCTAACTCTAAAGGATTTCTTCACCACTTACCTGCTAAAAACTCCAAAATCTTTAAGCCCTAAACTCCACACTTTTTACGCACTCCCCTGAGCACAATGACCAGCTTCTGGTTTTTTTCAGGGTAGAGGACACAAATGGCAAAGTAGGTTTGGTGAAAAAAAGGAAAAACACAAAAGTCTCTTAGAAAGTATTTGATGGAAAAGCTCTGGGTTTCAAAAGGAAGTTTGAAAAAGATGGTAATAAAGAAAGGACTTAAATAAGACTTAACCTGTCAACTCTCAAAGAATAGTAACCTACTTCTAGCAAGAGTACAAAAACTTAAGTGACACTTGTCACTTACCCAATACCCAAGTTCTAACTTAGTTTCTTTTGAAACTAACTTCCTTGACTGTCATCTTTACAATCCAACTATCTCCAAAGCTTCTTGTAATTTATTGTTCCCTATTATATATATCTTTCTCAATACTCCATAAATTTCAAAGGTAACTCCTAAATTCATCAACATATACAAATACAATATTTCCACCAATCACTAATGTTTCCAATGTAAAAAAATCCATAACTCTAAAAATTCATAGATCAATCCAATTATACCTAGAATTATTCACGAATGCATGTACAATTATTTTTATGTGCAAATACATTCACTATTCATGTATAAGTGCATGACATTTTTATGCATGAACATGGAAATGCATCTCTAACTCTCATTAATCACTCACACTTACTATTCTAACCCTCCCACAAGTAATGGGATGTTACAACTCTCCCTTCTTTAAAGAAATTTCGTCCTCGAAATTCTTACCTGTTTGCTCGAATAGGTGGGGATATTGTCTCCTCATATGCTTCTTTGTCTCCCATGTCGCTTCTTTAGTTGAGTGGTTCCTCCAAAGGACTTTTAACAATGGAATAACCCTGTTTCTCAACTGCTTAATCCATGATCCCACAATCTTGATCAGCTCCTCAACATATCTTAAGTTACTAGCGACCTCAATCTCAATCTCCTGAGCCGGTATCACATGTGTCGGATCTTATCGGTATCTTCAGAGCATACTCACATGAAACATATTATGCAATTGAGACATCTCACTCGATAAAGCTAACTTATAGGCCAAAGATCCAATCCTCTCAATGATCTCATAAGGACCAATGTACCTAGGGCTCAACCTGTCCTTTTTACCGAATCTCAAAACTCCCTTCCAGGGTGACACTCTCAAGAATACTTTATCTCCCACACTGTACTCCATATCACATCGGTGTTGGTCCACATAACTCTTCTGCCTATCCTGAGCCACTTTAATTCAACTTCGGATCAACTTTACCTTGTCCACTGTATCCTGTATTAACTCTGGATCTTCAATCATTCTCAAGCCTTCTTCATCCCAATACAATGGCGACCGACACTTTCTACCATACAGTGCCTTATACGATGTCATTCTGATACTACTATGGTAATGGTTGTTGTAGGCAAACTCTATCAATGTCATATATTGGTCCCAAGCTCCTCTAAACTCCAATACACAAGCTCTAAGCATATCTTCAATAGTCTTGATTATCCTTTCATTTTGTCCATCTGTCTGAGGATGAAATGTTGTACTAAAGTTCAACTTAGTACCCATAGCAGACTATAAACTCCTCCAAAATCTCGAAGTAAATCTGGGATCCCTGTCCGATTCTATAGATACTGGAACCCCATGCAGTCTCACCACCTCATTCACATACTTCTGGGCCAACTGATCAAGTGAATTATTCTCTCTTACTGGTAAAAAGTGGGTTGATTTAGTCAACCGGTCTACTGTGACCCAGATAACATTTTGCTGCCTCGGAGTCTTAGGTAATCCTATAATAAAATCCATAGTGATCCGTTCCCATTTTCACTCCGGAATGGGCAACGAATGTAACTTCCTTACTGAAGCCTGGTGTTCAACCTTAACTTGTTGGCAAGTCATACATCTAGATACATACTCTGCCGCTTGCTTCTTCATTCCTGGCCACCAAAAATGTTGCTTCAATGTGTTATACATCTTGGCAGTACCAGGATGCATAGCATAGGCGGCCATATGAGCTTCCTCAAGAATTTCCTTTCTCAGATCATCCACATTAGGCACACACAGCTTATGTCTCAACTACAAAGTCTCATCCCTCAACTCAAACTCGGAATCCGGATTTGCCTTCACTTTCTCTATAAGCTTTACCATATCAGAACCTTTGTTCTGTACTCTTCTGATTTTATCATGTAGCATTAGCCTCAACTTCAAAGTAGCAATTAGTGCCTCGTCTTGCTCCAGATTCAGCTCTACATTTAAAGCACTCAAATGAATCAGATTAGGTAACCTCGATAACTGAATCTAGGCTGTACTGATATTAGACTTCCTGCTCAAAGCATCTGCCACAATATTAGCTTTCCCCAGGTGGTACTCAATAGTGCAATCATAATCTTTCAATAATTCAATCCATCTCCTTTGCTCAAGTTCAACTCCTTCTAACTCAGTAAATACCTCAGACTCTTATGATTAGTGAATATCTGGAAAGTCTCTCTATAAAAATAATGTCTCCAAATCTTTAGAGCAAAAACTACTACAGCTAGCTCTAAATCATGTACCGGATAATTGATCTCGTGAGATCTTAATTGTCTTGATGCATAGGCAATCACCTTGCCATACTGCATTAGTACACATCCCAATCCTTAATGCAACGCTTCACTATACACCACATATCCTCCAGTTCCTGATGGAATAGTTAACACCGGTGTAGTAGTCAACCGATGTTTCAGCTCCTCGAAGCTCTTCTGGCACTCCTCATTCCATCTAAACACCACATTCTTCCTCAAAAGTCTTGTCAGAGGGGCCAAAATCAAAGAAAACCTCTCGACAAATCTCCAGTAATATCCGGCTAATCCTAGGAAGCTTCGAATCTCTGACACATTTCTCGGAGCTTCCCAATTCATCACTACCTCTACCTTCTTCAGATCTACCTGTGTGCCATCTCCAATCACTATATGCCCTAGAAATACAACTTGATCCAGCCAAAATTCACACTTACTGAATTTGGCGTACAGTTGATTTTCCCTCATAATCTGTAAAATAATTCTCAAATGTTCAGCATGTTCCTTTCTGCTCTTCGAATACAATAAGATATCATCAATAAACACAATCACAAAACGATCTAGGTAGGGTGAAACACTTTATTCATCAAGGCCATAAAAGTTGTCGGGGCATTAGTTAACCCAAACGGCATCACTAAAAACTCAAAGTGCCTATACCTGCTCCTGAATGCACTCTTAGGGATATCATTCTCGGCTATTTTCAACTGATAATACCCTGATCTCAGATCCAGCTTAGTAAATACCTGAGCTCCCTGCAACTGATCAAGCAAATCATCAATTATAGGTAACGGATACTTGTTTTTCACTGTCACCCAATTTAATTTCCTATAATCGATGCACAACCTCAAAGTCCCATCCTTCTTTTTCACAAATAACACTGGAGCTCCCCAAGGTGAAACACTGGGCCTTATGAAGCCCTTTTCTAATAACTCTTGCAATTGAGCCTTCAGCTCCTTCAGTTCCACATGTGTCATCTTATACGGAGGAATGGATATAGGAGCAACACCTAGAACCAGATTAATTGTGAACTCTATTTCCCGATCTGATGGTAAACCAGGTAACTCTTCGAGAAACACATATAGAAATTTCCTAACCACTGGAATGTCCTGTACGCTCTGCTCAACCTTAGTGTCAATGATGTGGGCCAAATAAGCCTCACA
>JANIHY010000003.1:31002141-31018768 GCA_027479065.1 Erythroxylum brevipes
AATGTTACAATATGTTACGTGTTACATTTTTAATCCATATTATTGAACAAGATATTTTGTATATAATATATCAATATATTTTCTATTATGAATTTATTATACAAATACATCGTATAAAAATATCATTAATTCAAAATATCGAGCATTGTATATATAAAAAGAAAAATTACATAGATATCATTAAATTATACTAACAAAAAGAATATTATTCCTATACAAGATATAAATGCCAACTTGAACTATTCTTACAATTAAAACAATAAACAAAAAGATCAATTTACAAGTTATAATATGTCATGCTCAAATTACAAACATATTAGAGTACAACCTGAACAACTACCTAATGTTGTTTCAATTGCCAGCTACCAAAACTAGCTTGAATTGTCATGACTCAATTGCCAATAAATCTCACATTTTCTTTTAGTCTCCTTAGTCATTCAATAAACTCTTATAGAGAGTTAATATCTTTAGTGGCAAACCATCCGACAAAATAACAAAATTGTGGGGAGGTAGAAAACATCACCATGAGCAAGTTTCCAACTAGATTCCTCACTAGCGTCTCTTTCCTAAAATAATGATTGCCACCAAAAATAGATAAACTGTAATTTCTTTTGAAGATATAAGAAGAATCAACTGGAAATAATTTTTACATGGCTGTCAAAAAAGGGATAATTCAAATATACACCAAATCGACGTGCAAAAGTGATTCGTGGGAATCCACTTAATCAAATAAGTATGTCCACTACTCTAGCAGCTTCTAGAGGCCTTGGGCTCTCTTAAGTGAGATTGACATGAATAATCTGCAAGAAGAGAGATACTTGAGATTGCTAATACAGGTAAACACCAATAAAGAAATTAAAATTGGCACTTAAGGAACCACAAACCTAGTCCTTGTTACATCTAACAGTTATACTCTTATGAGTGTACAACAAATGCTTGCCATTATCACTTTTCTTATCAGGATGCAACTCACCAACAAAAACTAAAATATCAACAATACATATTCAAGCATAAAATATAGATCACAGATCTCATATGCAGAAAGAATAAGAAATTAGTAAAAACATACCCCATAATAGCAGGTCATCTGAACTTGCAATCACGAGGTGATAGATAGATCATCAAATAAGAATTGAAAAGGGAAATGGGTAGGTTCCTTAAGGAAGAACAAGGAAAAATTAACATGGTTCTTAACAAAAGTACAAACTTATATCCAATAAATAAGTATTGGAAATGTTCTGTTTACCATACATACATGCTAGCTTTTAGAGTGAGAACAATTTTCTTCCTTTTAGGTTATTGTTCATTTGAGCAGGATAGCAGGGACAAAAGGTGAAGACAAAAAATGGATAGTTGAGAAGAAACATAATTTACGTACGAACATAACTCTTAAGACAAAAATAGCAACCTAGATGTCGTATTCCTAGGAAAACAATTTCTCATTGTTAACTAGTTAGTAACACTAAGTGAGTTCATATTACAGTTAAAAATAACAACTATAATTTGATTTAATATATTATTAAATCGCAAGTTAATAATAGACTAACTTATTTAATATACAAGTATAGGGTACAAGAAAAGGCATATTGATGCAGTTGATAAGCACTTTAAAAGTTTTATTAGTTATCACATGGAAGTTATAGTATCCAAACTTTTCTTCTCCATAAGAAATAAAGAAAACAAAGGAAAACAAAAGGCAAAAATAGTACCAAATTATATATATGCACGCACCATTTTGCATTATGGGGGCCACTTATGAAAATATGAAGAAACTGTATACGATTGATGGGTGCAGATTATAAACACAACTGTTTACCAAATGAGTACAAACAGTAATATGTGGAAGTTAATTATTTTTGGGTATATAATCAAGAAAGTTCCAATTTAAAAAGTAGAGAAAGCATATCTCCACCAACATTGGAAAATTGATCCCACTTTTATGATCTTTTTATCTCGTTTTGCTCAAAACAGAAGCTAAAGGGAAATAGTATATAAAAGAAAAACACAGGGATATGAAGCATGGAGGATGTAAAGATGAGGCACATTTAGATTAGAGAAAGAAAGATACTAACTTTTTGGTTAGCTTTATCTATATGTTTTTGAGAAACCATGTAGAGTTTGAAGACACCACTTAAAAGTTGTAGAGAGACAAAGAACAAGAACAAATGAAGAAACCAAGGTTAAATTGTTTATACGTAGAAATTACGATTAAGAAATTACATTCCTAGGAAACTACAAAAAGACATCAAGAATGTAAATTACACATTAAGGGTGTTAGTAGCATTTGACTTATAAAGTCTTATTTAGGCCAGTGAGAGCCAAAGGAGCATTAATCACTTTGTACATATCAACTTGTCTATCAAGTTATAAATGATGCATTCTAGGACAAGTAAATTAAACTTGATATATGAATTTATTTAAACTATTAGTCAACTTAAATTATGCATACATGTAGATTAGATTTTTAAGGCATTGAATAAAGGTCTGCATTATATGACTACACCTTATAGTAACATCTTTAAATGGTAACTACATCATACACTACAAGTGACTACAAGTTATGGAATCGTGATCAATCTAATGAACCTGCAAGAGTTAGTCCTTTATGTAAAAGGAGACCATTCAAGGATTGTTTTCAAGTTTGAAGACCAATCATCTTGTGAGCTATAAATAATTGGTTATGCTCAATAGCCAGATATGTCAAAATCAATATGAAAAATAAAGAGAAAGGTATATATAAGACAATAATGAATGCATTAGTTTTGATTACGAGTTTAATTCAAAATTATCCAACGTTAGGACATATACCATTAGAACAATAACATCTTCCTACCCTGATTTACTCAAGAAGGCATAAGATAAAAGTCCAAGACTCTAAAATGCCTTACTACAGAATAGATGTCAATGGAAAGGTGTTAAAGTTCAAAACCAAATAAAATACAAAACATAGCAGTACTCCATCCTAACTCAAGATGAAGTTCAAAATGTAACCCTTTTTACATGATAAACGGTTATAAGACTAACTAAAATAATCAAGACTGCTTATTATCTTCCTAATCACTACTTCCATAGACTACATAAGTCTCTAAACACTTACAAAAAATTGTATTTAAAAAAAAACTATTATAAGACTAAATTACCTAGAGAAGAAGAACTCTTATGTGGATGAAGACGAACACAGAAGAATACTAGAGAGGAAGAAGGATGAAAACAGATGTGTGGAAAAAGACGATAACAGACCACTACAGCTGCTGGAATGTGAGGAGGAAGACAAAGATAAGTTAATCAAACATTGCTACGTACATAGGTTTTCAATATGCAGAAAACACAAAACCACATGTTTTTTGTAGCTAAAACTATGGATTATGTCCCTTAGCTATGAAAATCATTTCTTAGCTAATAACTTTTGGTTACAAAAATATTTTTGTAGCCAAAAGAAGTAGAATAGAAGTATAGTGGTAGCCATTTTGAGCTACAAAAATTATTTTATAGCTAAAGACATTTGGCTATGAAAATATATTTATATCGAAACAATAAAAAAGAAAATGAAAACATTTAACCATTAATATATTTTCATAACCTAATATTTTTAACTCGAATTATAGAATTTGTGTCTTTTAGCTATGAAAAACATTTCGTAGCTAAATATGTTTAGCTACGAAAACATATTCATAGCCAAAATAAGAAGAATGAAAACATTTGGCTGTGAATATATTTTCGTAACCAAATGTTTTAACGAAAATTATAGAATCTATGAGTTGGCTACAAATATATTTTTTTGGCCAAATATTTTTAGTTTAAATTATAGAATCTGTATCTTTTAGCTACAAAAATCATTTCATAACTAAATACATTTGGCTACAAAAATATATTTGTAGCCAAATGATTTTCCACTCAAATTATAGAATCTGTGTTTTTTTAGCTACAAAAATCATTTCACAAAATCATGCTAAGTTTCACAAAATATCATAACCCTAACCCTAGCATTTTTCTGGGCCAAAAATTCCTAAAAATTACAAAATACCCAATTATTCAAGTATAAACAAGTGAAACAGATAAGAATACTTATTTGGTTCCAAAAATTTGGGTTAGAGAGTGAGAGTGATGACGATGGGAGAGTTAAAGAAAAAAGAGTGAATGAGAAAAATGAAAGAGGTAGGGCAATTTAAGGGTTGTCATTGACTAACACAGTCTGCTACATGTAGAAAAATTAAAAAGGTAGGGCAATTTAAGGGTTGTCATTGACTTACATAGGCTGCTTCATATAGAAAAAAGAATGAATGAGAAAAAGAAGAGACAACCCTTAAATTGCCCTACCTCTTTCGTTTTTCTCATTCACTCTTTTTTCTCTAACTCAACTTATCGTAGACTTACATAGTTTGTTACACGAGCATGTATCTAGCTGTGTAAGTCAACATGGGCGTGTCTAGTAAGCATGTAACTCTCTACAAACTTATGTAACATGAAAAATAATTGAACAAATTTAAAATATTTTACACCTAAAGTTGTGGAATTTTAACATGCATACTCCAACCTAATAACTATGCATAATCTCTTCAGGACTTTTATTATACTAGCTTAAAACACATCAAACCTTAATAAAATCCTATACTAACATAAAAATAAAAACAAAATAACTTGGAAATTAAAAATAAAACCTCTCCTAATTCTTATGTTGCCTCCCATGTAGTACTTGGTTAATGTCATTAACTTGACATACCTTTTATGCTCAAGGCAGCTTATACATATTAGGTTTTGTAGTCTTACCATAAGTTCAATGACCTCTAAGTAAGCTACATGTTGTTGCTTACTATTGCATTTTTCCTTTGATTTACTGAATTGAACTTACACAAGCTCCGGTGATCCATTAAAGGTAGAGTCTTGTAAAATATCAAACAATGAATCATTATAAGACTCACTAGATTTAATTACATTACTAAGTTCAAGAGTAGTATTAAAGACATTAGAAATTTTACAAACAACTTCTTCGTCCCCCACCCCTAATTTTAACTAACCTTCTTCAACATCTATTATTGACTTAGCAGTTGCTAAAAAGAGTTGACTAAGGACTAGAGATACTTCTACATCTTCCTCTATATCAAGAATCACAAAATCAAATGGCAAGACAAACTTAATAAAAATATCTTCTATAACTCTCCAAAGATATTTTATCAATCTATTTTCTAGTTTTACACTTATCCTAATAGGTTTTAGTTCACCCAATCCTAATTTCTTAAATAATGAATAAGGCTTCATGATAATTCTGGCACCTAGGTCCACTAAAACTTTTTCTGTTTTTAAACTACCAATTTGATAAGGGATATTAAAACTCCTTAGATCTGTAAGATTCTTTAGTAGCTTGCTTTTCAAAACTTCTAAGTACAATCCACTCAGCACTATAGTTGGGATCTCCTCTAACTTTTCCTTTTTTGATAATTGCTCTTTTAAAAATTTCATATATTATGGCATCTACATAAGAACTTCAACAAATTAAACATGTCAAAGAACTTACCAAACTATGCATCCATTCAAAATTTCTTCACTTTAGTAGGATAAAGGATGACAAGTTGATATTACCTAACTTTTTAAGGTGACCTTTACCTTCAACATTTAATTGCCTCTTTGTATCCTCCTCCACCTTCCCTCCTTCTTCATCTGAATCTCTTTTCCAATCCTAAGGATGATCATGATTACACGTTCTTTAAGATTTGTTTCTATAGTACTAGGCAAACTCCCCTGTGGCCTATCAAATACTAACTTGGTGATTTGATCGATTTGAACTTCCAAGTTACGTATATAAGCATCTATTTGTTGATGTCTTACAAAAAAATCTTGAGCAATCTTTATCATCATCTCTTCTAGAGTAGGCTTTTAAGCTTCAGGTGCTTATTGTTAAAATCCTAATAGAGACTTATTCCTTGCTTGCCCCTGATTTCCCTAAGAGAAATTGGGGTGATTCCTCTATCCCAGATTATAAGTATTGTTATATGGATTTTTCTCGAAGTCTAGAAGCATTCCCCCAGATAATCTCATGCTCTCGCTGTACTACTTGGCAATTTTGACTTGAATGTTCTAGCCTACACACCTTACACTGCATAACTTGACCTTGTGGATTCATCATCAATCCATTGATTTTTTTTATTTAGTGCTTCAACCTAGTTCGCCAACTACACCAATGTGTCTACTTCGTATACCCCCTTTGGCTTATTAATTCTTACTCGTGAGGAGCACCACTGGTAATTGTTCATTGACATATCTTCAATAAGGTCGTGGTCTGCTTATAGTGTTTTATTACTAAGAGTACCCCCAGCCATTACATCTATTGACTACCTTATGTTCTAAGTCAACCCACTATAAAAGGTTTATATCTACATCCCAAGTAGTAGACCATGATGTGGACATTTTCTTAACATCTCCTTACACCTCTCCCATGTATTATAAAAATTATTCTACCACTTACTATCATGTAGTAATTGATGATCTTGGCCTTAAGTTTAACCCTTGCTTCGCCTTTTCCCTTAATGAAAATAGGAATAATCTTAGTCTTATTAAATCATCGTTAGCCCCGCGATCTTGAAAATGTCACAAATCTCAAAAAAATTTGAGATATGTGTGTTTAGGTCTTCATACAATAGTCCATCAAATTGGCTAGACTATTGCACTATCTGAATAATACCTAGCTTGATTTAAAAATCACTGGCATTCGTTGTCGATCTAACAATACTGGACTATACTCCTGTCAAGTTCGATCTAGCATAATCAAACATCATCCTTGTTTGGTCAACCATAGTTCCTAATTCTTCAGTATTTGTAAGACGTTATAAGTCCTCTATTTGTTGATCTAGCTTAAACTCTCTTGGTTGTGTTCTACAAAGATTTTTACGAGTTATTTTTTGATTTCCAAATCTTTGTCTATTAAGCTTGCTAGATTACTTCCAGTCATTAAACTGACCAGAGGGTTAAGATCTGTGAGAATAAGATAATTAAAAGAGTCAATTAAATAAAATAAAATAAAAATAAACTAAGATAAAATAAAGTAAAAATGGCTAGATTAATAAAAGCTATACCTTCCTAATATTATCAATCTTTCGCAATGGTGCCAAAAACACAATTGAATTATTTTATGCTTATAAGAATTTATAAATTTTAAAATCACAAGTGCACGATGTAGCTATAGATGTAACTAGATTTGATGATTAGTACAGATCGGTCCCATAAGAATTGTAAGTATTAGTAATAACCCTTTTCCTATTATCTAATGATCAAATCAAATTGTTAATCTAATTAAAAATCAAATTAAACAAACCAAACTAAGATTTAAAACAATAATGAACTCAGAACAAGGAAAATACTAAGAAAAGTCGATATCAAAAAATAGTACCTAAGTGATAAATCCCATAAGAATCCCTAAATATTAACCCTTTACCATGCAATTAAATTATTAATTATTAGACAATGGAAATTCCTATCTCATGTTATTACCTTTCTCAAGACTATTAACAACTAACCCTCAGTTAATTAACTAAAATCTTTTTCAAATTAAAACCCTTAAAATTGCATTATCTGTAACATTCTGTTACCCATGTTAAGGCTAAAATTGTAAATGTGAGAGATTATGGAGGAAATAGGATTGCATTTCCATGTTCATGCATATTATGTCCTACACATACATATGAATAGTGAAGTTGTGGCACATGAAAATAATTGTACATGCATTCATGAATAATTCCGGGTATAATTTGATTGAGTGGTGATTTTTAGGTGTTTTGATAATCTTGAAATTATTTATATTGAAAATTTTATTGGTTATTAAGAATATTGTATTTGTGAATTTTGGTGAATTTAGGCATAAATTTTGGAAAGTTATGAAAAATAGGAAAAAGACATCAAGTGAAGAATTGGAGATAGTTGGATTGTAAAGATGAGAGTTTAGGGGGGTTAGTTTCAAAAGAAACTAAGTTAGAGCCTAGATATGATAAAAGTGATAAGTGTCACTTAGGCTTTGTACTTTTGCTAGAAGTAGGTTACTATTTTCTGAGAGTTGAAAAGTTAAGTTATATGTCTAAGTTCATTCTTCATTGTCATCTTCTTCAAATTTTCTTCCCATACACAGAGTTTTTCATCAAACCTCTCCTAAGAGATTTCTTTGCTTTTCCTTTCCTACACCAAACCCACTTTGCTATTTGTGTCTTCTACCATAAGAAAAACCAAAAGCTAGTCATTGTACTCAGTGAAATACGTAAATTGCATGGAGTTTAGGGCTTGAAGATTTTGAAGTTTTCAACAGGTAAGTAGTGAATAAATCCTTTAGTGTTGGGGATTTATGTAAGAGAGTTGATGAGTTACTGTCATCTGCATAGAAAATGGCATTTAAGTGTATATTCATAAATATTGTGTGGTTGGGAGGAAACAAATTTGGTTATAGTGTTAATTTAGTTTTTGAAAGATTATTAGTGATTAGGTGATGTAAAAGTAATGTTGGAGTTGAAATAGCAATAACTAGATCTGAAACTTCCGTGAAACTTATGAACTAATCTAGATAGATTCGTCAAAATGATCTTCATGAAAGTTATAGGTCTTCCTTTTATCTTTCCAACAGTATATAGTATGAAAATTTTGGACATCTGAATTGAAAGTCAGGATCCTTGTTAGGGAAGATGTTCAAAAGTGAAGTTATTCTTCTGCCTTTTGCTTCTTCTGTGATGACGTCATCTCCTTCTATGCTTTGCTTCTTCTGTGATGACGTCATCTTCTTCTGTATTTTGCTTCTTTTGAGTTTCGCTCCTTCTGTGTTTTGTTCCTTCTGAGTTTTACTTCTTTTATGTTTTGCTGACGCGTCTTCTTCTGTATTTTGCTGACGCGTCTTCTTCTGTATTTTGCTGACGCGTCTTTTTCTGTGTTTTGCTGACGTATCTTCTTCTGTGTTTTTCTCCTTCTGGGTTTTGCTTCTTCTATATTTTGCTAACGCGTCTTCTTCTGTGTTTTGCTGATGTGTCTTCTTTTGTGTTTTGCTCCTTCTGGGTTTTGTTTCCTTTGTATTTTGCTGACGCGTCTTCTTCTATGTTTTACTGAAGTGTCTTCTTCTGTGTTTTACTTCTTTTGTCTTTTGTTTCTTTTGTGTTTCGCTTCTTTTGTCTTTTCTTCTTCTGTGATGATATCATCTTCTTTTGTGTTTTACTTCTTCTGTCTTTTTACTTCTTCTGTGATGGCGTCATCTTCTTCTATGTTTTACTTCTTTTGTCTTTTTTTTTCTCCTGACCATAACTTCTTCTCTAGACACCCAAATGAATTGATTCTTGAACCACGGGACTCATAAGATATTACCCTACATCTCCACTTAAAAGTCATAGCCATTTGAAATGAATTGAGAAAGATTGAGTGAGAAATGTGGAACGGGTACAGTGAGTGTGCTCTTAAATTTTATGAACTGGGGTTATTCCATTGAATATACTTCAATATTTTGATTATATCTAAATCTATAGGATTCCAAATGAGATGATTTTTTGATTTGGAGTATTCTAGAGATATAGGTCTATAAATTGCCTTAAGAAGTCCAAATTTATGATTCAGCTTCTAAGATGTTTAATCTATGAATGGAAGTTAGACATAGTACACTGTTATTGAACATGAACAGTAGACCCAAAAGTGTGGCTTAGATAAATCTGAAGTGAGTCAATAAGAAAGGAATAGAGATTTTAATGTTTTAGTGAGACATAAACCTAAGTCTGAATATTACTTAGATGAGTTTTGGATATAAGACTGATAATGTGATGAGAATAAGGGAAAGATACTCGGGATTGTCATAGGCATGCATGGTACATATTTTATATACACACTCGTGCATAAGGGAATGCTTATAATTGTGCAATTATTAATGTGTGTGCATCGTTTTTTTGGCATATTGATGTGTCGGATAAAACCCTGAATTCAAATATTTCCAAATCTTAAAGCTAGAGCTAATCTGGAACGTACTGTGAGTAGACTGAGATGGTCTCACTTCATTATTTGTTGTGTTTAAATTTGTATTAATTGACTACTGAATGATGTTATGAATATAAATGATTATGTTGGCTTCCGGACAGAAGGTCCGACGAATGTGATGCATGAATGAAATATTGAAGTGTTCCTCATATTTGAATTGGATGAAATATGTGAAACATGACTTGGTTGTTAAATGTCAGATTTAGTTCCGAAGGAAAGTGGGATCATGCATATAAGTGAAAGTGTTTTCTCAACTCAATGTTGAATGTCGGACTAAGGTCCAACGATAAGTGAATGTGAGTGACTGCAAATATGCAAATGTAAGTGATGCATTCCATGCCATGAATGCATGAAACATAATGGCTGTTGTGACTAGAGTAGCCATCGATCAGAGCTTAAAGCTCAACGTGAAAAAGAGCCTCGAGCTCAAAAGTGATTCAGAACCTCAGGCTCAATGTTTAATGAGCCCTATATGGGATAGTTATTAATGAGCCCTATATGGGACAGTTAGGCACTCGGTCACAACAAAGTAACAAATGAAAAGTGGGTATCATGTACACTGCATATGCATAATATGAATGATTTAATTATATTGGATATGAAATATTATGAATTATGTGTTATGTGACTAGGTGAGCCATCGATGATGGTCACTTATTGAGTTTGCAAAACTCACCCAAAATTTGCAAATATTTTTCAGGATCAGAAGAATACTCCGTTAGGCTAACGGGAGTATCCCTACAGCATTCAAGTAAAGGATAGAAGTCGGGATTAGTTCATGTCTGCATTGCATTTCTATATTTTTGTATTGAATTGTTTTTTTTGCAACTTTTTGTATAAATTTGTGTTCCGAAATGATTAAAAATTTTTATATTTGTGAAAGCACCCAAATGAGTATTGAAATGTTAATGATTGTATTGAGGCAATTGATTGAGTTTATGATTAGAATGGGTCGTTTCGATTATTGATTTCTGTATACACATGTGTAAATTTTACACAAAAAAAATTATACCGAGTTTTGACTGATTGAGTGTTCTAGCACGCCACCCTCGCGAGACACGGACTCGAATATCACTCATCGATGTTGGGTTCGGGTCTTACGGGAGTAGGGTGCTACATTATCGATTGGTGAATTTCACTATTAAGTTTGAACCTAATCCAGAGGATTTATATCCACCTATCTTTAGGTTTGCATGCAACTCCTTCCAATTATGGTAGATATATTCACACAAAATGATTTCTTAATAACAATCATATGAAATCAAATCATGGACTAATATTTCAAATATATTAGAACAAGAATATAACATATAGTTGAATCACAATAAATCAATCAATAAAATTGCATTAAATAAAAGATAAAATCATATTCTTATCACAACTTAGGGTCATCACACCTAGGCACTAAACAACTTATTTTCTAACCATAGAAAACAAAACTATGAAAAATATTGAAAAAAACAACTAGAAAACAAAGAAATCATAATTCTAAATCTCCCTCTTGTCTCTAATGAATCTTCTTACAATTTGGATTGAATGAAGCTCTCTATTAGATCTTATGACGTCATCTTTGTGTTTTTCTCGTCCCTTGCTCAGAATTGTCACCTCTCTATATTTATTATGACTCAAAATTACTCCTAAATTTGTCTCCTATTCATTTTCCTTTGATCACGTCCTTTTGTAGTTAAAATTATGGTTTTTGGGATATACACGGTCAACATACACAGACATATAGCCGACCGTATATCTCCAAAAACACCTAAATTCAAGAATATGAGCACATAAACTTATACAAACAATATACACAACCATGTATATATATCTACACGGGCGTGTAACTTCATATAACCAGAAACAATATTCTTCAAATCTCCACACGTTTACAAAGACTTACATAGTTATTATACACGATCGTGTAGATCCTCACTTGCCTTAAATCTTTGTTCCATGGCACGATTTTATTTGAATTTTTCTCCTTTTAGTTCATGAAGGCAGTTATCACCTATAAATACACTTAAAGTGAATTAAGTACCAAAATTACTATAAAATTATTGAATAACAAGCAAAACATATTAAATATGGGTATATTAATATAGTCAAATAATTATTTATCAACACCACCAAAAACTTGATTGACTTATTTATTCATATAAGAATTTATCAATTTTAAAACCGCAAGTGCACGATGTAGTTGTAGTTGACACAAGTAAGTATTGGTCAATTCCATGAATATTGTAAATAGTAATAATGTCTCTTTTCCTATTATCTAACAACTAAATAAAATTGTGAATTTAATTAAAAATTAAATTAAACAAACTAAACTAATATTTAAAATAATAATAACTCAAAACAAGAAAAATACTAAGAAAAGTTGATATCAAATAATAATACCTAGGTGATGAATCCCCCTAAGAATTCATAAATATTAACCCTTTATCATGCAATTAAATTATTGATTATTGGACCATAGAAATTCCTATTTTATTTAATACTTTTTCAAGACTATTAACAACTAACTCTCAGTTGATTAACTGAAATCACTTTCTACTTTAAACTCCTAAGATTGCATTATCTATTCATGAATTTCAGTATTCGGTTTGACCCGTAATCCAAAGGATTTATGTCAACCTATCTTTAGCTTTGCATATAACTCCTTCCAATTATAGTAAATCTATTCACACAAAAGAATTTCTTAATCTTAATCATATGAAATCAAATCATGGACTAATAGTGCGGATATATTAGAAGAAGAATATAAAGCATAATTGAATTGCAATAAATCAATCAACAAAATTGCATTAAATAAAAGATCAAATCATATTGTTATTACAACTTAGGGTTCATCACACCTAGGCACTAAACAACTTTCCTAACCATAGAAAACAAAACCAAAGACAAATATTTAGAAGAAAAAATGAAAAACAAAGTAAACATAATTTAAATCTTCCTTTTGTCTTTAATAAATCTTCTTGCAATTTGGATTGAATGAAAATCTCTATTGGATCTTGTGACGGTATCTTCATGTTCTCCTAGTCCCTTGCTCAGAACTATTGCCTGTATATGTTTTTTACGACTCAAAATTACTTCTAAACTTGCCTCCTTTTTTATTTTCATTTGATCACGTTCATTTATAGTAAAAGCTAGTGTTTCTGAGATATACACAGTCAAAATACACAGATTTGTGGGTGATTGTATATCTCTAAAAATACCTAAATTTGAGATATGTGCAACATACATGATTGCGTATATCTACACAGATGTATAACTTCATATGACCAGAAAAAATATTCTTCAAATCTCCACATGTTTACAGAGACTTAAACAGTCATTGTACATGGTCTTGTAGGCCCTCACTTTCCTTAAATCTTCGTTCCATATCATGATTTCATCCTAATTCTTTTTCTTTTATGATCTATAAATATGCTTGAAGTGAATTAAGTAGCAAAAAGAATATAAAACTACTAAATAACAAGAAAAACATGTTAAATATAGGTATATAAATATAGTCAAATAATCATTTATCAGTTACATAGTGTTATGACTTTTCTAATGGAGATTGAATCTTGGATGAATTCTTGTACAAATTTGTACAGATGAGTAAACTTTGTTAGCATCACCTAGTGTGTTTTGGAAGTGGCTTAATGCCAGCTTTTTCATGTTTTCTAGACCCTAAGTCATGTTTCCCTCTTTCTCCACTACAAAAGATATTTTGCTATGATTTCTCCTAGATAATATAAATTTGTAAAAGTAGGAAGTGTTTCTGTCTCCATCTACTAACCATTATGCTATAAAATTTTTCCTTGGTAGAGAGTTATACACTTCAAATATATGTGTGGTTTGTTAATGCATTCTTCTATTTGTGAGGTTCTCAACAATATGTTTAAGGTAAAGCTCGTTTTTTATTGTTATGAGTGATGCTATGGAGTCCTGAATGACAACGCTCATGATAGCAAAGTTTTTCTTGTTCAAACCCTTGGATATTGAGGGACATGTCTTTTGCCATCGATTCTTCATAACCTTTTATGTTTATTAAGAAGTTGTTGAACCTAAAAGAGTGTCTCTCACTTTATGTTTTGTAAGGTTGTAAATTTTAATAAATTTATGATTAGAACAACTACTATTCCCAAATAGGTCTTCACTTAAACGGAATTCTATCATCCATATGGATTTCTCCATGGTTCTTTCTAGTCTTCTTTGGACTAGCCACTTCCCACATTGTTTATTGCTCTATGAAAAATAATTTGCAACTTATTTTTCAAAAAAAAATAATTTCCAACTTGTTTGTGGTTTATATTCCCTTTTGAGTCCTAGACTAACAAAGTGATATAGAATTCTCCTAATAACATCCAGGGCTTTTGGATGTAGAGTGAATAACTGTTAGTTATGGATGTGGATTATAGAAGAAATAGGGATGAAATTCAAAGAGATGAATTTTAACTAGTTGATAAAGTTTAGTAGGAGGATATTCACTCTTGTGTTGTTTTAGGCTATAATGATCCTACTGTTAATATGATGTTGGTAGTTGGTGATAAGCTCCCAATTATTTTTAAAAAACCACAGTCCTTGCTTAAAATTATTAACTTTTTTTAGGAGACCTCTTAGACAAGGTATTATATTATTAAAGAAATCGTGAACTACATATTACTTCTTGGGGCAATTAAGGCCCTTTATATTCCATGGAATACTAACTTTAAAGTGGGGTTTAGGTTAAAGTAAAGGCCCTTGATTTGTATTTACTGCTTAATCTCCTCTTTGAACTTAAAGTAACACATTCATATGTCTTTTAGTTCTTCAGCTACTATCAAGATGGAAGCTTTCTTAGCCCTCATTATGTCGTGGTTTCCTATTAACGAGCATCTCCATTCCTTTGATCCCTATATCCGCTCCCTTATTTTAGTTTTATTAAAAGTTGAGGTTACATTTGTACCAACTTCTTAATCTTTGCTCATTTATTCTCTTATCATGCTCTAAGCAGTGTTTAGTAGACCTTTTAAATTTAACTCCTCTAATTTTGTTTGCATATTTATAAGCACTACTGAAGTAGGGGTTTCACTGCTTCTAGTGTCTATTGCTAAGTGATTTGAGAGGACGTACTTTAGTTCTAATTAGTTTAACTCCACTAGTTCATCATAATCTCCTCTCAAAAACTTCTTACCCATATGTATCCATTCCTTAAGCTGTTGGCTTAAGATTGGCTCCAATGATAGCTTATTAGCACTTCAGCTCAATCAGATTACCCTTTTCATCAATTTTTACCAAAAGGATGGAGCAAGTTGCTTAACTCCAAATTCTACTTCAAGTACTTTTTTTTACAAGGAAGGAAAACATAACAAATTACATGAGCTTCAGAGGGAGGCTAACCCCAGTCTTATCCTCTATAAGGATAATGGCACATCCTGATGGTGCACTTTCAAAAGTGGTAACCATGATACCAAAATTATCTGCAAAGTTGGCGAGCCAATCCGTGTAGCGATTTCCCTCTCTATAAGTATCGTGGGTAAGAAGACCCAGTTCTAGTGAGTAATTTGTTGATGCCTAGGACGAGGGGGTTAAGTGACATTGTCTGGTGTGTTGCGTCAAATAGGAGATTCTTGACTCCTAGATAGTACAATTCGAGTACCACGTGTCGATAGCCAAGGTCCTAAGCCAAATTTAGTCCCGAAAATACTCTCCAAAGTTTCATCGAGACCGAAGACCACCAACTGATGTTTTGTACAAAGTCATCGACAGGTACCAGAGCTATCCCGAATAAGTCCACCTATTGTGGCTAAGGAGTTTGTGCTGTTGCACGCACCATCAGTGTTCAATTTTACCCATCCAAGGATAGGCGGACACCACCCAATAAGTTTTTCATAGCAGGGTCGAAGAGCAAGACAGGTTCGAACTTGCCAGATGGAAGACTGGTGGATCTGTCGAACATAGTTAAGGATAAGGGTTGCAGGAGAAGACGACCATGAGAATTGGGAGTCAAAGAGGGCCATATTTCTCCATTTCTAAAGAAACCAGCAGGCGATACCAAAGATAACTGACCAGTCAAAACTAGAAACCAACCGATGTTGTTAGAGATTTAGTGTAAGCCAATCCTGGATATTAGGGTTTAAAAAGTTAGGAGAGATGGTTTGGAGGGGGAAGTGAGCCATATGCTACGCGTTTTGTGGCAATCGCATACAACATAAAACGAGGATTCTTCTGTATAGCAGTGATAGCAGTCCATGCTCGTAATAAGATGTTTACATACACATGGTTGATTAGAGAGTAGGCAGTCTTGCACAAGGAGCCAAAGAAAGGCTCAGATACGTTAGGGGATGGGCCAGTGCCATGTGGGCTTCCAAAGGCTACTGGAATGAGAGGAAGGTTGCTTCATAATCATAGCGCATGCCGAGGCTGTGGTGAATTGCCTAAAAGTTTGCGAGTTAAATTTTGACATAAAATGAGAAATTGGTGGTGAATTAGTCATGTGTAAAGGAAAAGAAAATTCATAATTTTGAGTGATTATGTGTAATGTTCTATGTGAGCAAATTCTAGTTCGAGCAAATTGAAATCATATTTTGAGAAATATACATGAAATGGGTGTTTTGAGTTTTAGGAAATTGATGTGATATTTTGGGTAAATTTTGTATTGTATTATGAAATTTATTAGTGAAAG
>JANIHY010000003.1:31028187-31041183 GCA_027479065.1 Erythroxylum brevipes
AAATTTTATCCAAATAAATATAATTATGTTAAAATTAAATTCAAATTATTAATACGCTCTAATCATTTTGGAATTTGGGGCACTACATTATTCAAAATTTGATAATGTTATATAGGATTATAAATATATATTTTCAAAATTAGCATCAATTTATAAATATGAAAAACTAGAACTACGTGTGTAGACAATAAATATCTTAACTTGTGGTAATATAATTTCTTTTGAAAAAGCAAAATATATTAATAAAATGGTCTTTAGACAAAAATACAAGAATCATATGTTTCCACATACACTATAAATATTTTGGCACGCCTAGACAATCATGACTTAAACCAAGAGTAGCCTAAGCCATCCTTAAACTAGTAGAGCTATTATTTGTTAAACAAATTGATTGCGCTCTAAAAGAAAGTTATATTGATGACTAAGTTTAAAAACCTAGCAACAAGCTAGGAGTAAGAATAACATTTGATGCATTTAAGTGCAACTACAACTTTTAAATAAACCAATATATTATTTTTAAGCTTAAACTATTATATTCTTGCACTATCTTATTTCCTTCCCTTTTATAGTATCTTCAACTCAATCAGTCGCTTTAAGCTTGCTTCTGTCTCATAAGCTTTTGACAAAAAAAAACTTAGCTGCTTCTACTTCCCCTTATCCTCTTATGTTCTTAAATTGCTTGTCAAGTTTGCTTTGTTTTGGATCTCTAAGGTTGTCAGGTTATGATGCTCCCTAGACACCATCTTCATACTATGCTCGTTGTAATTTTGATCAATTTAAAATTGGCTATTATATTTTCCCTAATCTTAGACAATGTGTTTACATAAAATGTGTCCACATCTTGCCACTTATACTTGAAGGTTTTATTTTTATTTTTATTTTTTCTCTCCATATGACATATACTCCTAAAATGGTAGATTAAAGAGTAGGTGACTTTGTTAGCAACAGTTGGATTTTAGATGCCCATACCATTATATTCTCCCATTCCTCCTCATTACAATAAGAGTTGCAAAGGTTTTGAACTCTTAACCAAAGCTCATTCAAGTATATACATTAGAAGAATAAATGGTTCCTAGATTCATTCTCACTATTGTAAAGAATGATGATAGAACTTTAGGTTAGAGAGCCCTTAATTTTGTTAAGTGTGTTTAACCTATTTCTTATAGCAAGCCACATTATGAAAGCATTCGTTAGAGAATTGTGATTAAACCATACTAAGTTGCTCCATTGCATCTTAAGTGAACAGTATCTAAAACCTTGATAGCAAGTTTTGTCGTTAAACTAATATGAAGTGTGCCTGATTCAGATTACCATATCTTCCAATTATTGTTATAGGTTATAATTAAAAAGATTCTTTTGAATGCAAGTGAAGCCTTTAAGTTTTATATGCCAATCATTTCCCTTTATAAACTCCTTCACTTTGTCCTTGAGAATTAATATACGCCTCATATGAAACACTTTAGGAAATACTGAAACATTTTAGCAAATACATTAAAAGGGCCTTTTCTACTCCAATTATCAAACTACAACCATGTATTCTCTCATTTCACTATCATGTATTAGATCTCATATTAGGGTGCATATCCTAACTTAAAACAAGAATCCTTCATAGATTAAGTTATTGAACCCTTCAATTGTTCGCTATAAGCTTATTGTAAGTTATTAGAGCCTTATGTACCACTAATTGTTCTTTCATTGATTTCTTCAGCTCAATGAGCAAGTTTTGCCATTATATGACCTTGTGTTGAAAGAGCCTATGATTCCTTTTCCTCCATATAGCATAAAATGAAGATAAGAGCATCTCCTTTACCTATTTCCTGCTTTAAAGCATCTAACGCATGATTCATGTCCAATCTTTATGTATAAAAAATTATTGCAAAGCCTTAAATTTTTTCCAGAAATAAAAGAATAAATTACATTGAAAGAAAAGTAGAAGGATTTGTTCTAGCTCATGGTTGCACAAGGTATAAGAATTTGTAATATTGTGATTTCCCCTATCAAGTGTGTTGAGTTTATGTGTGCAAATAAGTTAAAGGATAAAGGAAACCTTAGGATTAGCTTATTAAGACTATACTAATTTATATTTATTCACCCTTGGAGTTGTGTTCCTCAATAGTTGTTATAAGATTGATTGGTGAAACATCTTGAGGTGTATCTTAGCCAATGAATAGAGTCTTTATACTAAGATTAGTTAGAGAAGAAGGGAAATAACTGTAATCTCCTACCATCCTCTATTAATGAGGTTATATTGATTGTTATCATAGACATTACTAATGTATGCTATATATGGAATTAAATTCCTTATAGCACTGAGATTACTAATTCTAGAGAGGGGACCCCTATTACTCAAATCATCATTCCAAATATTAGTGATAGATTTGCTTCCAATATTATTCTTGATTTCTAGCATACCTACATCTCTCAACTTAAAAATGTGCAACATAGTGCAAAAAGTACTACTATTAGGTTTAATACTCCAACAATAGTATAAATTAAGTTCATCTTAGAAAGAACAAACTTTTATTGTACAAATTGTTGATTCTTTTATGAACTCTTTCAATTAAAGACTGAAAATATGCATTAGTTGGTCTTTTATTATGATATGAATACCTAAATATATGAAGGTTCTTAGAGTTCTATTAAGTTTGATAACAAGTTTGATTGATGATTTTCACCAATGGTTACAAAAAGCTTACTCTTTTCCCTATTTATGTATGGATATGAAAGATCTTTAAAGGCATAAAGAGCTAACATTAAGGCAGTAATTAAGATTGAATCTATGCTTGAGAGGAAAAGTAAACCATCAGAAAAGATAAACTATGAATTTTAATTTATATATTTTTTGATGATGTTTGAAGCTCTTTTCTTATTGAATTACATGATCTATAAGCCTATTGAGAACTTTCATTACTAGAGTGAATAAGTAAGGAGACAAGGGGTCCACTTGACTTAGTTCCTTTGTTCCCTTAATGAGTTCAATCACTAACTTCCATTGCATTTAGAGCAAGATGTCTCCAAATCCTTAGGAGATCTGCTTTATTAAAGTAGGATAATTCTGCTAAGCAATATGTACTAGAGTGGTAAAAAAAATTTCAACCTTCTCTATTAAAACCTTAATTGCATCAACCATAGATGTTGAGTTAGACTTCAATTCTTGAATTTTGTTTAAGCATACAACATTATTTCTTTGCAGCAATTTTGGATTTTTTAGCAATAGGAGAATTAGCTTAAGGGAAGGCTGCCTTCTCAAGATTCTCAATCATTTGGGATATAAAATCTTCATTCCCTACTATAGTATGGACTTCTTGCTCCTAGGTTATAGGCACGACAAGCTCCTTTTCATTTCTTGTACGCAAGATCAGGCTCCACTAAGCATGCCAAATTATTGGTGTCAATATGGAATTTGAACATGCTAAGGAGGAATTCTCCTAGAATTTGCACATGACTTCTTATCCATGATATAAGTAGGTTTCAGAAAACTTAGAAAATGAAATCCTAAGCTACCAAGATGCTAAATTTTTTGGAAAAGAAATAATTTAATGTAGGAAAAAAGGGAAGTGTAAGCTACAAAGGGAATTTGAGGTAATAAAAAAGAATTTGAGATAATAAAAAAGAACACACAACATAAAGAAAACTAGAAAAATAACAAAAAGGTGTTTTTTTAAAAGTAGTTTGATTGTTTATCTCTTTGGAAATTGTCTTGAGGTTCTATGTAATATGTCCTTATTATTAGCCTAGCAAATTTATATAGTCTTCTTAACTTTAGGCCGTTTTTCCCACTTCCCACGTTCTAACTAATTTCCTACCACTATTATTAACTTCAGTCTCAAGCATCTTTATTGTAAATTCCTAACTTGTAGCCCACTTGGCCATGTTTCTCTATTATGCCCTTTACTAACTTCTATCATATTCATCCCTCATGTTATGGACTTCTGTTATCTATATGCAAACAAATTCTCTGGCAAATATCTACTAAGCTTTTACATCTTGGCCTACTTTCACTTATGTGTGTACTGAGCTGAATTTCTTTTATCCTATTAACACCTATAGAGGGAGACTACAATTGGTTATCTTTACTTAAGCAACATATAAACATATTGGTGCTCTCATTTAGCTTTACCAAAAGGAGTTATGAAAGCCAGTAAAAAGTTCAAAAGACTTTCTTTGGAATGATATAGGCAACAAAAACAAGGTATTTAATGTAAAATGGTCTTGTATTTGTTTACCAAAGTGGAATAGGGGATTCGGAATTAGTTCTTCCTAAAGGATGAACAAATTTTTGCAAGCCAAGAGATTATGGAAACTATGCAAAAACAAGTAGAACCTGTAAGTTAAATGGATCTATATCATTTTATGAAAAAACAAAAAGGAACCATATGGACTATTAAGTTTAATCTTAATACTTAGTGGTCTTTAAGATAGCTAGTACATAGAAAGGGTATAAAACAACCTTTATTGAAACATAAGATAGGAAATGGTATGAGCACAAATTTCTTATTTGATTAATATCATTCAATGTAACATCCCATTACCTATCTTAAGGCTAAAATTGTAAATGTGAGAGATTACGGAGAAATTAGGAAATACATTTTTTTGCTCATGTATTACATGATATGCACGTACATGTGGATAATAAAAATTGAATATAAAAATGACTGTACATGCATTCATTGACAATTGCCGGGTATAATTGATTTATAGATGTGATTTTATTGAGAATTGTAGTTAGATTATATTGAAAATTGATTTGGAGGGTATATTTTTTGATTTAGAAATTTTGGAAAATTTTAAGAAAAATTTCTGAAAAATTGGGAAAATTTTTAGACTAGGAAAAAATGTCAAGTGGCAAAACAAATGATAAATGGTATTAGAATTTATTATTAAATGGCAACGAAAAATTTGATAAATGACTTTAGGATTTATTAACAAGTTTCATTAAAAATTGGAAGACAATTAAAATAGAAATTGGACTTAGGTTATAAGAATTGGACATGTGGCAAGTTACATAAGTCACTTGCCAAACAATGCCTTAAGTCCACTAGGTTTTTAAACCCTTTTGTTTTGATCTTCCACGTTGCTTTTCATTAAAAGTCCATTTGGTGTTCTTTCCTTTTTGCTCTCCCCGTCTTCCTCTTCGTGGTTCACTTCTCCTTCTTCACCATTTTTGTTTTCTTTAATCTCTACCACCTCAACTCAAGAGATCACACTTTCCTTCATGTGCTACTAGCATATTTGTTATTTTCTTCCTCTTTGCCATAAGAAAACTTATCCTTACCTCCTTCAAGAAGATGATGCATGTGTAAGAGAGGGAAGCTAGAATTAAGTGATATCTTGAAGAATTTGAAGAATTTAAAGCTAAATCAAGTAAGTTATGCATTAAATATCATGGGTATGGTTAAATGAAGCTAGAATGATAAGTAGATTAAGATTGAGGATTTGTTTATGCAATGTAATGTATGTGTCGATGGTGGTGAAAACTGATCTAAATGTCTTAGTTTTGCATATGCTTGATTAGTAATAATTCATATGTGGTTATGAAGAAGTCAAAATTAAATTCTGGGTAGAGGAGTATCAAATTCTGAACTGAAGTTGAAAAATTGGGTTTGCGTTTGTGGAAGTTCGCCGCGGCAAACTTTTGGAAATTCTTCATGACAAACTTGAAAACTTGCAGGATTTCTTTCAAGTAAAGTTCGTCACGACAAACTCTGGGTTTTTTCGTGGCGAACTTGTGAAAATGTCGCGAGAATTTCTCTCTAAAGGAGTTCGTCGCGGCAAACTTCTGGAGTTTTTCCCAGCAAACTTTTCTTTACACTAAATATGGTTCAATATTTTAGGCATATCTTTTTCTATAGTTATCCAAATGAACTGATTCTTGATTTGGAGTAAATTAGAGACATAAGGATACAAATAATCTATAGAAATTAAATTCTGAATCGGATTCAAAGAATTTCAATTTTTGGGTGGAATTTGAGCATAGGGTACTGTTTTAGAATAAAAGCAATCCGAAAGTATTTGGAGTGTAACTTTTAAAATACTAAACCAAATTGAGGGATTTTGGTGTCAATAGAAACATAAGACATAGAGGAACACATTTCTAGAAGAGAGTATGACCAAATTACATCAGTTTAGCTTTCTAATTGAATATGAACAGTAGACTTGAAAGTGTGACTTGGAAAATCTAAAGTGAGTCAATGAGAAAGGAATAAAGATTTTAATGATTTTAGTGAGGCATAAACCTAAGTATAAATTATACTTAGATGAGTTTTAATTTGAGAAAGACTGATAATGTGATGAGAATAATGGAAAGATACCCGGGATTGTCACGAATATGCATTGTACGTATTCTATATATACACATGTGCATAAATGAATGCTTATAATTGTGCAAAGTTATTAATGTGTGTGCAACGTGTATATTGTATAATTACAATGTGCAGGATAAACGTCCATATCTAGATGCTTCCAGATCAAGAAAGCAAATGCTAATTTGAAGCGTACTGTGAGTAGACCTAGACGGTCTCATTTTATTGTTTGTTTTGTTTGGATTTTTGTATTGATTGACTACTGAATGATTATATGAATGTGATTGATTATATTGGTTTTCGAACAAAAGGTCAAATGATGTAATGAATTGATTGGGATATTGAAGTATTACTTGTATGTGAATGAGATGATCTAAGGGTACATAATTTGATGATAAATGTGTTTTGAATGAGCATTTGCATGTAAGTGAAAATGTGATTCTCAACTTAATGTTGAATGTCGGACTAAGGTCCGATGATATGGGAATGTGATTGAATGAAATCATGCAAATGTGATTGATGCATTTCATTTCATGAATGCATTAAAGATTATGGCAGTTGTAATCAGAGTAGCCACCAATTAGAGCTTAAAACTCAACGAATAAAAATGAGCCTCGAGCTCAAAAGTAATTAAGAGCCCAAGGCTCACTATGTAAAATGAGTTCTGTATCCCTCAAGCGGATAAGGGACAATTAGTAATGAGCCCGGTATCCAATGGATACGGAACAGTTTAGGAACTCGGTCACAACAAAGTAACAAATAGAAAGTGAGTCTAATTTGCGCTGCATATGCGTAATAGAAGTGATTAAATTGTATTGAATGTTAAATGTGAAATGATGTGAATGTGAATTATGTGTTATGTAACTGGGTGAGTCATCAACGATGGTCATACATTGAGTTCACAAAATTCACCCAAAATTTGCAATTATTTTTCAGGATCAGAAGAATAACCCATTGGGCAAACGGGAGTATACCTTCAGCATGCAAGTAAGGGATAGAGGTCAAGATAAGTTCGTGTCTCCATCGTATTTCTTTATTTTTGTATTGAATTGTATATTCCGCAATTTTTGTACAATATATACTTTAAAAAGTTTTTTACTATGTGTATTTGAACTATGTTGAAATGAAAAGATATTATGTCTAAGTGTTTTGTATTTGTGAAAAGGCCCTAATAGCTATTGAAAGTTTTGTTGATTGTATTGTTACAATTGAAAAAGTTTATGAATAAAGTGGGCCCGATTTTGTTATGGATTTCTGCATATTATGTTTGTGGTTTCAAAAAAAATATACCAATTTTTGAATGATTAAGTGCTTTAGCATGCCATCATCGCGAGGCACGAACTCAATTATCCCTCAAGATATCGGGCACGTGTCTCTAAGGAGTGGGGTGCTATAGTCCTAGCCTTAAGTCTTCTTATCAAAACCTACGCAAAGGCAAAACCACTTTGTTAAGCATATAGCTTAGTGGGTATTGAGACTAGAACAAAAGATACCTATGATTGGTATCTCAAAACAAAAGAGACTTAAGTCTCTGAAATAGAAGACACTAAAGTGTCTAAGATCAGAAGAGACCAAAGTGTCTAGTATAGAAGACACCGAAGTGTCTAGATACAGAAGAAACCTTAGTGTCTAGTCATAGAAGCAGCTGCAGACCCTTCTAGGCAAGACTATTTCGTCACAAATAGGACTTGACAGTTTTTAAACAACACATTTTACATTTCAGAATTCTCATGTAAAAGATATATTGCAAAACATAGGACTTTATTCCATTTTGTTAAACTTGAACGTATTTATTCACAATTGATCAAACTCAACATGCTTTATAAACATAAGCATCTGCAATAATGCAGCAATGGATACATTAAGTAATTACACATTACATGTGTTCACACAAGTTTCCAATTCACACACATTAGCATCCAATTCACATTACTAAAATCCTTTGGAACACATTTGTGTTCATAAGAACACATTCTTCCTTAAACAAATCATAGATTCCAACATTAAATACATTGATATCAAACATTAAATTCCTTAAGTTATCATCTCAATTGAAAATCCAAAATTTATTCAACCTTTAACTGACTAATCCCACATCAAACTAGATTCATTTCAAGCCCTAATTAATTTTAGAAATACCATTGTAAAGTGTCTTATCCTTATGTGATTCAATAATTGCACAAAATAGAAATTACCATGTTAAAACCTTGCCCACGATCCTAGGGTGCTTTCCCATGATCGTGACAGAAGCTAATGCACCTGCCCATGATCCTGGGATGAGTGCCACAATCATGGACTACCCATTTCCCTGCAAATTTCCAAATTCAACTCCTTCATTACGCATTCCAAAAACCTTCATTTCAATCCATGTATCATCCTCAATTATACCTTAACTGTGCATTAATTCCTCATCAAATTCATGTCCAATTCCAATACAGAAATCATTCATTACACATTTCACAATCCATGATCTTTCATGCATCAAAATCAAAATAGAATTTGTTATACAAGGATCACTTTTCCAAAACTCGTCTATCATCATCATAACACATGTTCCAGGCTAATTCAATCATCACTAAACTTATATTAGTACATGCTATCAAGTTTAGAATTCCCTTAGTTGTTTTACTTCAAATTCCTTCTTCACTAAACCAAGTAATCCAGCCCTTCATGTAACCAACACACTTCCAAAATCAAGGTAGATGTAGGATGATCTTAACACCAAGATGATAACAACATAGAAGGTAGTATAAGGTAGCTTTCTTGATGCAGTATCATACAAGGATTCCAAGTGATGATGATGCAAATTAAAGCCAAAATTCTAGGAGTAGTGAGTAAATGAGAGGCTTCGGTGCTGAGAGATGAAGATAGTGAAAAAGAGCAAAATAGAAATAAGCTTATCTCATCCAATGCTATAGGCCTTACAATTATGATCTTATTTTTAATCTTTGTAATAAGGGGAGAGAGAACAAAAGCCATCTCTTCGTCCAATTTAGCTGGTTGAGGACCATCTAGAATAATTTGCAACATATTATGTAGGTGTATTAGCCCTCAAATAAATGGCCAAGTATCATAACATGGGTCGTCAATAGAATTAAATCCCTTAAGCAAGATGCGGTTGAACTTTCATTTCTTCAATCTATTTAATTTGGAGAGAAAAAATGGTAGATTATACAAAGATCAAGCTATTGAGAAGTAGATTATAGCTGATAAGACATTAAACTAAAGCAAGGAAATTTTGATTGCTAAAGACATTCATGCCAAGATTAGTAAAGGAATAAGGAACAGATGGAACCTTTAGGATATAGCTAATATGGTCGAATTGATACTTGGCCTCAAATTATGTATTACTTTTGGTCATTGTAATGTTGTTTATGCTTAGATTGTGCTAATAAATTCCTGATTTACGTTTTAAAATTGATTTTTAATAAAAAAATTTGACCTGATATTAACTAAAATTCTTCGGTATAATTTGGTGCCCTAATTTTTAAGCAATACAAAATAATTTTATATTATTTTTTGACCATGACAGTAAAGTGTAATACTTAATATTCTTCATGCAATAATTAACTTCCCCTTGTGCCCATACAAGACAAAATTTTAGTGAAAATAGTTATTAATTACGGCTTTAAATGTGAATATCTCGTGGTTTCTAGTTTATGGACTATTCGTGTCTTTAGAGGGTTATCGTAGCTAAGGTGGTAGCGGCTCCTTTCATATGGCTTTAGAAAGATGTTAGTCCTTAAAAATATGAAAGTTTAGAATATGCCTGCCACATATATCATTAGAAGCATATTCTGCTTTTTAACCCGGACCGGACCGGCCGGTCCGATCGGTCCAATCGGTGACCGGTCGGTGGTCCGGTCCGGTTTATTCCTCAAAACAAGCATTGAATTGACCCAGTCTGAGCCGGTCAAAATCGGTCAATTGACCGGTTGGACCGACCGGTCCGACAATTTTTTTATTTTTTTATTTTTTTTAATATTTTAAATATTATATATAATTAAATATAATTATTGCATAATTATTACGTCACACCGGTTCGACCGGTGGTTGAACCGGTCAAACTGGTGACCAGTAAAATCACCAGTTCGATGACCGGTCCGAGTTTCAGAACATTGCTGTTGGTCATATATATATCTGAACTGGTTGATAGAATTATACTATGTGCTTGCTTCCTTAATAGCTTAACATATGGAGATGACCTCCTAACGAGTAGCAAATAGATTAATTCAAGAGTAGAAGGATGTGGGTATAGTTGATAGTCTTTGTTACAGTGGATCTTGAAATAATTAAAATAAGTTGCTTAATAGATGATGAATTACAACAAAGTAAGTATGAGATAGACAACATAAACAAATTCAAGATCCAATGTTTTCTAACATACTCACTTAATTTAATGTTTTATATGTCTGGCATTTATTAGAGAAGTCATATGGGAGTAGTCAAATAATGACAAGGTGAATGGAAAAAAACTATCTCACGAAAGATCAAGCATCTTATTAATAGGATTATTTATATAATAAATAAAATGTTTAATTATTATTCAAACTGAGTAATATATTTTTAATTATTGTTAAATGTATAAATTTAATATCATGTATTTTTTATATTAATAAAAATATAGATAATGATAAATAATGATATGTAAATATGATAAATCATTAAGGTCTATTATTAATTATTTAGAAAATAATGGATAAGGATTAATTATTTTATTTATTATTATAATATAAATGAGAATTTGATTTACTATCATATTAAGAGCATCTCCCTTCCTTCTTTAAGGCCTCGGCCTAAAAACTTGCAACGAAATAAAGCCCATCAAGTGGATGTAAATGAATGGCTACCCAAAAATTCTCAACCATTAAAACAAAGTGAACCAACTTTATTCTTGCAATGAAAATCAAAAGTTCAAACATTATTGGGCACAACAAAAACAAAAGACGAATGCATTTTAGGAATCTCCCAATTATCTATAGATTTTCAAAGTTTTCTACTATTGCCTCATTGTTGTTCATGATCCTATCATTGGCACTAAAGGTCGGGATACACAAGGGATAGAACATCAACCTACCCAAGGAATGGATACTTAACGGTGCACAGATCCAAGTCCACAACTGTCTTTGAGTCCAAAAGCCGAAGTCAAATAAGTAAAACAATATCTAAATGACAAGGTAAAACTATCTTTTGCTACAGAATCTATAAGCCAAAGAATAAATGATAATGTTTTAACATTAACCATTGATCTCGGGAGAGTCTCTAGGATTCCATACGTGATCAATTACCCACATTCTCCCCCAACATCTCCATCATTCTCTTTAACAACTAAAATGTGAATGATGACTTACCACCTAACTAAATCTCAAAGATTAAAAATCCTTAATAGCCAAATTTTTCAGACAGATGAAATGTTGGTGGGATTACCACCTAACTAAATCTCAAAGATTAAAAATCCTTAAAGCTATTAGGATGAATGAAGAAGGTAAGACCATTTTAGAAGAATATAGGAGCCTATTCAAGATATATTCCCAACCTTAATTTAAGTAATCTCTCTATACTCTATAGGAGACTCTTCACATTTGAATGATAGAAGTTTTGAATTATGTCAAACCTTAGGTGAAAAAAAAAACCCTCTGATTTCAACTGATATAAAGATACATTCTTTACTAGAATAATGCTTAGAGAAGATTCAAATTAACTCTTCTGGAAGGAAAAAATCTTAGCAAAATTTCTTCCATTATTAGGTGAAAAAGAGAGAAACAAAATTAGAGAAACCCATAATGATCAAATCCCATACAATAGATTAACCTATAGTGAGCTTACTAGTTAAGCCTAATGTGAAGGTCTAAAACTTTGCCAAGACATGAAACTCTAAAAATAATTGAAATATAAAATGTTAAAAATTAAAAAGGAATTAGGATCTTTATGCCAACAATTTGATATTTCCCAAAATAGTAGCAAAAACCTTGTAGAGACTCTAGTAATGCCCAACAAAACAAAACCCAAAATAAATGCCATAAAAATATAGAAAATTCTAAAATAGCCAAATCTCAATGGAAAACATATGAACAAGCCTCCAAACTTTCCCTTAACATCAAAATTTTAAAATATTACGTGCTTTAGGTGCAATAATAAAGGGCACACAACTAGATATTGTAAAATCAATAGGAAAATCCAAAAATTAGATTTAGATCAAAAAAACATTACACAAAAATCTAACCCTTAATAATTTCTAATAGCGAGTCCTCTGAATAATATTTTGATGAAGATATAAGGACATAAATCCCTAACTTTAAATTCCCTTTGCCTTTTGCGTTTCTCTTCTCCCTGCATCCAAAACAAACGAGATCCCAAAGAATCACAAAACCTACCAAAACACAAGCACAAATCTCAACCACAACACTTGCGATGATCGCAAACCAACCTGAGATGAGAAGAAAAGAGAGAGATAGTATCGAGAATACTTTATGCAAATTTGAGAGACTTTAAAAGAGGGAGAGAGAAGAATAATAAGGATAGAACATTCGAGGGTTTCAATATATAAAGGCAATCGTCAGATTAAATGGACGGAGTGGATGGACTGCGTGGTCGTCCATCCACTCGTCCTTAGTATATATATACTTAAAGAAAAGAGAGAGATAGTATCGAGAACCCCATCCTTTATGATTTCTCTCAAGCCATCTTTGGATCT
>JANIHY010000003.1:31084156-31096072 GCA_027479065.1 Erythroxylum brevipes
GTCTCACCTTGATTTATATTATTTATTACTGAATTAAATTGATATTGATGAATGTGTACTAGATTGTGTACTGATTCCGGACATGAAGGTCCAAGGTACTGATTGATGAATGAGATATTGAAGTGTTATTTACCTTACCTTATTCTGCTTGTTGAATTGACTTATGCTGATTAAGTTTTGAATTCCGGACAATGATTGTCTGAGACGTTTGATGCATGTTTATATCATTGGAATTGTTATTTATATGTGAATATGATTGACTACTTGCTTTGCACATAAAATGTTTGAAACGATTCTGTTTTGCTTTAAAACTGTTAAGTCCTAGTTGTGGATAAATAGGCATGCCTAGAAGGGTCTGCAGCTGGTTCTGTGACACTTCGGTGTCTTCTGTTAGTGACACTTCAGTGTCGAGACTTCAGTCTCTTTTGTGACACTTCAGTGTCAAGACTTCGGTCTCTTCTGTGACATTTCAGTGTCAAGACTTCGGTCTCTTCTGTGACACTTCGGTGTCGAGACTATGGTCTCTTCTGTATAAGTCCCGTTACCTACTTCTATAAATGGATTTAGTAGTCATCTGATTTTGTACTCTGATATCTGTTTGACCTTGACATAAACTAAATTATGTTCTAATTCTGAAGGGGTTTATACCCTCTTGTGTTATGCAGTTCTATTAATTATGAAAAGCTTTTCTGAACTACATTCTGTTTGACTTTCGGTTAAAGAAATCTTTTAATGCATGTTGTTGCTGTTATATAATTTTGTGTGATGAATTGTTAGTTTATGTATAGATTAGTTATTACTTACTAAGCTATATGCTTAGCACGGTGGATTTGCTCCATGTAGGTTCAGAGAGGACTTAAGGACTGAGACAAGTCATCCACAATGACCAAAGGAGTCTGAGTGTTGTTTTGAAAATAATGTAATTTTTTTGTTTGACTTTTGGGCTTGTATCTGATATGTATATGTAGATTTGTTTATAAGTTTGTAACAACGATACTTTAGTTTGGTTTGAATTTTTCAGCGAGTTTGTGCTATGTACTATGTAAATTAATGTATGTTTACTTGAATTGTTTATTGGAAGTTTTCGTATGCTTTGATTTGTTGTTCTGTTTTGTGTAGCATTCATATATCCTTTCAGAGGGTAAGTGGGTGTTACAATATCTATTCACCAATTTGAGGGGTAGTGTTGACTAGAGATATTAGAATTGATCTTGTATTGATATTGTTATTATTGCTCGTATAATCTCTCCTATAATTGAGAGATTTCCTATAGTTAATAGCTATCCTATAGTTAATAGCTAGATTACTTCCTAAATATTCCTACGAAGTTTGTATGTAAACCTAGCTAAACCTTGTTCCTATGTACAGAAATATAGTGAATACAAATAAACACTTTCAACAACGACAATGTAGGATATCTGGACAGACAATACTAGAATAAACAAACAGTGGAACTAGGACTGCGAACTAAAGTAGACTCCAAGATATATAGGTCGTTTGACTCTGAGACTGCCAATAATCCGTCTCATCCCAAGATCCTGAAAAAAAAACATTGTTTGGGTAAAATTGAACATAACAATTGTGGGACTTGGTAATTCTACTAATAGAGAATAATTTAAAGGGGAAGTCATAAAGGTAAAGAACTTGAGATAAAGGAATTTGCAAAGAGACAGTGGCAATGCCTTTGCCAAGTACAGAAGCAGCAGAACCATTGGCTTGAGTAGCTAAGGGTAAGTTGTTCAACGGGGTAAAATTGGATAGAATACCTATGTCTCCAGTCATGTGGTCAATGGCACTGGAGTCTATTACCCAATCATGAGGAATGGAAGAGAGACATGCAGTGGGACTACCTGTATATGCTAATGTGGCAACAACATTAGATGAAGAAGAGTTCCCTCTCTTAGCTTAAACCTGAGTGAAAGCAGCTAATTCATCTACAGTCAGAGTGATGGTACGAGTTTACATCTCCTCTTTGGGGACCGAGTCATTATCATATGCTACTATACAAGCCTGTTAAGTTCTCTCCTTATATTGTAATTGAGGACAATTGGTTATGACATGGCCAATTTCCTTATAATAAAAACAAGATCAGGTTTCTTGTGTTCCTCTTCCCCCATCTCTTCCACCAAGAACCTCACGTCTTTCTTCTCTACCCTACCTCCTCTATTAGAGCCAATACTTGCAAAAGTAGCATTTTCTAAATTGGATTCTCTAGGAAACTCATATGTAGTCCTAAGAACCCGATGAGACGCCTCAATTAGAGTTAATTGGTCCACTCCAATAAGAATCTGGGATCGGATATTGCTATATTCTTCTCCAAGACTCATCAGAAAGGTCAAAGCCCCAAACTGATCATGTTGTCTCTCCATTTCTTCCACTTTGGTTATGATAGGCATCACCTGATTTAATTCTTCAATTAATTTTCTAAAAAATGAATAATCATCTTCTATGGGAGTGCCTTTCTTTTTTGTCTTCATAATATAATGTGTTACCCTATACGTCCAGACAAGTCAACTTTGCCATGATATAGAGATTCCAAATGATCCCAAATCTCCTTAACAATGTTACAATGATTCACCATCTGTAGGACCCTAGGAATCAATGTTTGTCTTATCTTAATAGGCCAAATAACCTTTTTTCATCTCTAATCCAATGTGATTTAGTGTCTTTATCCTATGCAAAAACATCAGTCATGAGATGGTCTAACCTATAGATTTATGCCACTCAAGATAATTGTTGGCACCTTCTAATTTCCAATCATAGATTTTGGTTGGAGCAGGGATTAATTCAGCCACTACCTTACCTGGAAAGGGCTCCATCATAGCCCTTTTAATCTCATCCATATTAACTTTCTCATCGTTACTTCTAGTCTTCTCTGGATCACTAGTTATATTTGTTGGAATGTCAACTCAACTCTCCTCAAGCTCCCTGTCGACCACCTCTGGCTATTCACTCGCCAGCATCGTCTCCCTCAAGCTACGCGACCACCTCTAGCCATTCACTCTCTGGTGTCGACCCTTACAGGCTTTGTGACCATCTCTGGCTATTCACTTGCTGACATCAACCTCCGCAGGCTGCGCCTCTCTATTACCAATAGCAGCACTGCCACTGTCGCTACACTATGATGCGATGTCACCAGTCGCATATTAGCATGCTCTTAGCCCACATTGGGGTTGAAAGAACCAACCAGTCCTTAATCATAGGTATAGATCCTATCTTAGTTGAAAAGAAAAGAAAGTTCTGGGTTTTGGGGGAATTTGGGAATTAGGGTTTTACGACATAAGGGATTTTAAGAACTAGGGGAGTTAGGGTTTTTGAGAATCAAGTCTGATACCATGTTAACGATGTTAACAAGTAGTAGTTTGAGAAAAGCCGCAACATGTCTATGTTAGGCTGGTAATGTATATATATAATGAGTTACAATTATAATAGGAAAGTGTATCTGTGAGTAAATAATGGGATAACTGCTATATCCCATGATTTACTCTATCATATTATCATATCCTTAACACTACACATGGAATATATGACCAAAAAAATGTGAAATACCAGTCATGTGATTTGCAACACTCGAATCTAATATCCAATGGACATTAATGTTGGTATAGGCCAAAGAAATAGGAAAATTATAGCTTGAATGAGCTAGAGAACATGGTGGATTAGGATTATTTTGAGATTTAAACATTTTGTGTAGATGCTCTATTTGTTCTTTAGTGAAAGTAAGGGATTCTAAACATGATTGTTACTTGGATCAGAACTGCTCACTCGGAACGCTCGAATTTCTCCTCCTATCTTATTGTCATTCCCTACTTTCTTATTCCAATTAGCTAGTTTCCCATTCAACTTCCAGCAGGTTTTACAGGTATACCATGGTCTTTTATAATGGCCACACTAAGGCTTCTATTTTCCACTGTGTTTATATCCTTTGCAGTCAACTACTTGAGTCACAAGAGCTAAATCTGCATTCTCTGTTTTGGTTTCACTGGCACTCTTTAACATCACTTGTCTTCTTGATTCTTTTCTCCGTACTTCTAAGAAAACTTCTCTTATGGTCAATAAAGGATTTGTCTTTGTTGACTAGAGATGTTGTTATTATTAGCATTGATACTGTTCCTATAATCTCTCTTATAATTGAGAGATTTCATAGTATTAATAGTTGGATTACTTCCTAAATAATCTTAGGAATTCTGTATATAAACACTTGTTCCTATGTATGTATGAATCATCTTCAATATTCATCATGGTCTCAGAGCCCTATTAGATTTAAGGACTGGTATTTTTTTTTCTTTCCCAACTATTCTTCGGCTATTCTTCAGTGGCTGAGTGTGTACTCGCCCTAGCAACTTTTTTTCTCACCACCCATCTAGATTGCTTCAGCATTGACCGACAACTCCACCGTGAAAGACTTACCGTCAACTGCGCTGCCACAATGTCTCTGCTACTGCCGCGCGTGAGCACCAAACACCACACTCCGGCAAGTTTTTCGTCATCGTTCTTTGTCTGTCAAGGTCGCCAAGCCCTTGCCTCTCCTTTGGTAGTGTCAGACGTGTTCTTACTTTTGCCAGTAGCCTTGCTTCCTTGCCTCTCCTTGGTGTATTTTGTGTTTCTGTTCTTCTGGTAACCTTTCTACCCATATAATAGAAGCACATTTGTTTGAATAGTGTCTATTTATTCTATTGGCATTTTTTCGTTGGTTTTCCTAAGTAAAACTAAAGAAGATGGAAGGAAAAAAGGTAATTATGTCAAGTTTTGATAATCCTTCTCTTCAAATTAGTCCCATAAAACTTGAGGGAACTAATTATCTTGCTTGGTCAAGATCTTGTTTATTGTTCATCAAAGCTAGAGGGTTACAGGGTTATATTAATGATGACAATAAGAGACTCGACGTCAATAATTCTGATTACAACCAATGGGAGTTCGAAAATTCTCTCGTCATGTCTTGGCTCATCAATTCAATGAAGCCGGAGATTGCTCGAACATATTTACTACTTGACACTGCAACTAAGATATGAAAAACTGCTTCTCTGACCTATTCTCAAATAGGTAATAAACTCAAAATTTTGATATTCATAATAAATTACACAACATAAAGCAAGGAGATATGACTATATCACAGTACTTAGCGAAGTTATGTGGGTTGTGGCAGGAGTTAGATTATTATCAGGACTTTCAAGCGGAATGCTCAATAGACGCTGCTAGATTCCAAAAAAGGTAAGATGAAGATCAAGTCTTTGATTTTTTGTACCTTGTATGATCACATACGAAGTACAATACTCGGAAAAGATCCTTTCCCTTCTGTTCAACTTGCACATTCTCTAGTACAGCGAGAAGAAAGTCGGCGAAATGTTATGCTACATACACCTATCATTGAAAAAGCAGGATTAGTAGCAAGTTCTAATGAAAAGCCGAAACCTTCAAATACTTTATCTAATAAGGATAACTTACACTGTGATTACTATGGAAAATCAAGACATACCTAAGAAACTTTCTAGAAATTGAATGGGAGACCTAATCAGAGTCGTGAAAAACAAGGTGGTCTAGTGGTAAGGGGTTAGGCCCACTTTCTGAAGGAAATGAAATGTCTGAACCATTGGTAGCTGGGGGATTATCCAATGAGGAACTTCAAGCCTTAAGAAAGCTTCTCTTAAAACCAAACTCTACTTCCACAGTTGGTGCATCAAACCTTGCCAAATCAGGTATTGAATATTACAATTCTAAAGATAATCCTTGGATTATAGACTCTGGAGCTAACAGACATATGACAGGCTCTCAAAAGATATTTTTAACATACTCTCATGGAAACAATAGGGATAATGTTAGAATAGTAGATGGATCTTTAACTTCCATATCTGGTACAAGTTCTATTAACTGTACTCCCAATATTACCCTATCCTCAGTACTTCAAGTTCCCCATTTTCCTGTTAATCTTCACTCTGCCAATTCCATCACTAAAGACCTTAATTGCAAAGTCGAATTTTTTCCTGACCATTGTGTTCTTCAGGATCTTCACACGGGGCAGAGGATTGGAACTGGTAGACTAAAGGATGGCTTATATGTCTTGAAAGAAGAGTGCTTGATAGTTGCACATCAAGTTTCATTTGGAAACGATGTGATTAATAAGGAAATTCTACAGTGGCATAGGTGGTTAGGACATCCTTCCTTTTTTATTCTAGCAAAACTTTATCTCAACTTGTTTAACAGAACTTCTTTTAATTCCTTGTTTTGTGAAGCATGTGAACTTGCTAAATACACTAGAAGTTCTTATCATTTATCAAGTAATAAGAGTTCTGTTCCTTTTATGACTATTCACTCTGATGTTTGGGGTCCTACTCAAACTCCTTCTCTTTTTGGCCATTGATGGTTTGTGATCTTTATTGATTGTTGCACCCGCTTAACATGGGTTTATCTAATAAAAAACAAGGGTGAAGTTCTTTCATGCTTCCAATCTTTTCACAAAATGAATTGTACTCAACATGATGCTAAATCTTACGATCAGATAATGGAATGGAGTATATGGATGGAAAATTTTGTGCTTATCTAGATTTTAATGGAATAGTACATCAAACTAGTTGTGCCTATACTAGTGAACATAATGGAGTTGTAGAAAGAAAGAACAGACACATTCTGGAGGTTGCATGATCACTCATGTTCACAATGAATCTTCCAAAGGGATATTGGGGTGATGTAGTTCTTTCAGCTGAATATCTTATCAACAGAATGCTACTTCGAATTTTAGATTTTAAAAGTCCTGTTGAAATATTACAAGGTGCAAATTCTTACATTGTACCTCTGCGAGTCTTTGGGTGTGTTTGCTATGTTTATGCTCGGAATGTTGGCAAGTTGGGGCCAAGAGCGTTGAAATGTGTTTTTGTTGGATATTCTCCCACACAAAAAGGATACAAGTGTTATCCCCATGGTCTAAAAAATACATTGTAAGTATGAATGTCACTTTTCTGGAGTATGAGCCCTATTTCACCACATTCGCAACCCTTCTTCAAGGGGAGAATGAGATTGAAGAAGATGTGTTGCTTGACTCTAGAGATAATGTGATCCAGGGAGGAGGAATTCAGGGGGAGACAACTAGCGTTGTTTAAGAGGATCAAAGTCAGCACTTAGATAGACGAGACTTAAAGACATACTCAAGGTGAGATAAGACAGAAAAAGCCATCATGTAATCTGAGCCAATGTCGTCCTCTTCCCTTGAAAACATTGGTGAGTTAGAATATGATTTATCTGATAATTTAAATAAGCCAATTGCCCTTCGCAAAGGTGTTAGAAGTTGCACCAAACACCCAAATTCTAACTTTGTTACATATGACTCACTATCTCCTGCCTATAGAGCCTTTGTCTTATCTATTTTTTTTGTGTCTAGTCCACAGGATTGGAAAGAAGCAATGAAAATTGTCTAATGGAAAGAAGCTATGATTGAAGAAATAAAGGCTCTGGAAAAAAAAAGAGACTTGGAAACTTGTCACTGCTCCATAAGGAATATGAACGGTTGGCTGCCAATGGGTATTCACAGTGAAGCACAAGCCAAATGGATCCATTGAGAGGTACAAGGCAAGATTGGTGGCTAAAGGCTTTACTCAAACATATGGGGTGGACTATCAAGAAACCTTTGCCCTTGTTGCTAACATGAATACAATTAGAATTTTACTCTCTTATACAACTAACTTGGATTGGGACTTACAGCAGTTTGATGATAAAAATGCATTTCTTCATGGAGATTTGGAGGAGGAGGTGTAAATGGAGATTCCTCCAGGGTTTGAAGATGAGAAGAAACAAGGGAAAATTTGTTGGTTAAAAAATGCCTTGTATGAGCTGAAACAATCACCACGAGCATGGTTTGAAAAGTTCAATCAGGCTATGATCTCCTTTAGTTATCAACAGAGTAATGCAGATCATAACTTATTTATCAAGCAGTCCCAAGGTAAGATCATGCTTCTTATTGTCTATGTTGATGACATTATTGTAACTGGAAATGATACAAAAGAGATGGCTAGGCTGAAGAAACTCCTTGCTTAAGAATTTGAAATTAAGGACCTAGGAAAATTGCAATATTTCTTAGGAGTTGAAGTTGCTAGATCAAGAAGAGGAATCTTTATCTCCCAGAGAAAATATGTCCTAGACTTATTAGAAGAAATCGGGATGATGGGTTGTAAACCAGCCAAATCTCCTATCGAAAGCAATCACAAATTGCAAGCAGGAAGGGGTACATCAGTGGACATGAGAAAATGTCAGAGGTTAGTTGGGAGACTTATTTATCTCTCTCACACTAGGACAGACATAGCATTTGCAGTTAGTCTGGTAAGTTAGTACATGCATGATCCACGAGAACCACACTTACAAGCTGTATTCCGCATTTTGCGCTATCTAAAGTCTGCTCCAGGAAAAGGGCTTATGTTTACTAATAATGGTCATCTTAAGATAGAAGCATTTACAGATGCTGATTGGGCTGGATCTCCAGATGATCAGAGGTCAACCTGTTGGGCTCGGGTCCCAGATCTCTATTTTCGAGGCAGCCCCTCGGGTTGCGCCAGCGACGAGTGCCCCAACTTTCGAACCCGATCCTAACATCCATACAAATACATAATTCGATTCACACACACACATTCTCATATAATCACCCACCCATTTTACACATGCATTCCATTAATGAAATTAACACCCCATAAACCAGGGCTTCATGCCATTACAAATCGAAGAAATTAAACAAGCATTCTCAAATAACATAAGACAGAAATAGTCTAAATCCAAAACACATGAAAGTGCTCCATGATGATATGCTCGGAGGGCCAACCAAAATACTAACTTAATACAAAGTTCCTAACTAGCTTGAAGTTTCCGATGCCTTGCAAGATCAACGATCGTCCCGCTTTGCACCTGAGGAGTGGGAGATAATAGGTTGAGCTGCGAAGGTCAGTGGCATATACATTTGTAGCCATTGGCAACGAGCCACACAAGCAAGCATATAGATATTGATACAAGCATATAACAAATCATCAATCTATCACTTTACAATCGTCACAAATTTAACATGTGTCATGCTCAACAAATCAATCATGTATGCACAAACAATTGGCTCGAGCGTCTCGTATAATGATCCGAATAAACCGAAGTTTATACCGTAAACTATTCGAGTCTGATTTCTCAAGGATCTCGTTGCCTCAAGAGGGCAGTCGGGAAAAGGCTATACATCGACGTGCACATGACTCCATCCGTTACTCTCTCACCCAAACAAAGCACATAACAATTCGTTTGATACTCTAAGCATTTTATCAAAGGTTTCATATTTTTCATTCTTTCAAAATGCCATAGCAATTACCAAGGCAATTCATAATCAAAATCTCGATGCATTTGCAACGATATCCATAATTCAAAGCAAGCAATACCACATACACATGCAAACACACAACGCAATTTGCCCATACACACAATAACTATAAATATATTACCCACCTAATATCGTTTGAGTATCCAACTCACTGCTGTTCTTCCTCTTGCGATTGGGTCCGGTCGGCTTGGTTTCCTAAAACAAACCAAGTTTCCATTCAAACAATATTCAAGGAAATATATTCAAAAAGCGTGAAAATAAAAAATACTAACACTAAAAGTCTACATTCGACTTCCATCTAAAATTCTGAACTCGAAGAGGCTACTTCCGAACTTCCCTTCTTCATAAAACTTGTAGCTCTTTCTCTCTAGATCACAACGAATCAAAAATCACCTTAATTGGACATCTACACCAAAAGATATGCCCAAAATACCAAAATTCATCATTGCTGGAACTTCGCCGCGGCGAACGGCCCGCTCGTCGCCACGTGCAGCCACGCTCGTCGCGACGAAGGCCTGTGCTCGTCGCACCGAATACAATTTCGCACGCCGCGACGTGAACCCATTTGCTCACCACGACGTGCACAAATTCGCACGCCGCGGCGAACGCCAGCTCCTCGCACGCCTCGGCGTGCTCATACGCACGTCGCGACGTGCGGGTCTGGAGAACGTCTCCGAACCCGATTTTCCAACATTTTTCCAACCTCAATCCTTCCCTTTTGCAAATGCAACACACCTAAACCTTGATTCAAGCCTTAGACTACATTTCTAACTCATTAACAACTTAAAAACAAGCACAGAATCATTAACCCAACGAAATCTATCCATTTTTCTCTTAAAATCCTAAATCACCGATTCTCACTCTTTTAACCTATCCTTAGGTTTAATCCAACCGAAACAAGATTAAACGAAGAGAAACTTACTCAGAAATTGCTTCAAACTGTCGGAAATCTTCAAAGGTCGAAAAGCCCTATTCTCTTCTCTTCCTCCTCCACCAACGACACTTCTCCTTCTTCTTTTCTCTTTTCCTCTTCTTTTCCTTCTTCTTAATTTCTCTAACTCTTTCTTAAGTCTAAAGACCAACTTACCCCTCCTAGACAAGCCTAAATCACTCCACCTCAAGCAATCTTCCCAAAATGCCCTCATATATTTTTAACTTATAATTCTCAATTAAACCACATTAAACCTCAATTATCCACTAAAGCTCCCAATTTAAATCACACTAAGTCCTAAACACATAATAAACACAATTCATGTTTAATGACATCATAAAAAAAATTCGGGGTCCAACACAACCACTGGTTATTGTACACTCATAGGAGGGAATCTAGTCACATGGAAAAGCAAGAAACATAATGTAGTTGCTAAATCAAGTGAAGAAGCTAAATATAGTGCTATGGCTCAAGGTGCGTGCAAACTATTATGGGTAAAGAAGCTGATGAAAGAATTACAACTGACAGATGATGGAAGTTTATCTCTCTATTATGATAACCAAGCTACCATTAGTATAGCTCACAATCATGTTCAGCATGATAGAACAAAACACATAGAAATTGATCGACACTTCATGAAGGAGAAACTTGTGAATGGCTTTTTGCATTATTCCATGTGGGGTCAAATGAACAACTGGTAGATGTCTTCACCAAAGGACTCTACAACAAACAGTTTCATAACCTCGTTTGCGAGTTGGGCATTTGCGATATCTATGCACCAACTTGAGGGGGAGTGTTGACTAGAGATATTGTTATTGTTAGCATTGATACTGTTCCTATTCTCTCCTATAATTGAGAGATTTCATAGTATTAATAGTTGGATTACTTGAAAAATAGTCGTAGGAATTCTGTATATAAACACTTGTTCCTATGTACATATGAATCATCTTTAATACAATTATCTTCAATATTCATCAGTCTCTACAATACAACATCTAACTTCATCCAGACCTCTATTCAATTCGGTCAACAAAACAAACATAAGTCCTCTTTCAACCTTCTTGTATCGAGCATTGTCAATTGGATTTACTCAATTTTGCTTTATCAAATAAACATGATTCCATCCATACAAACATCATTTCAATATAATATGCTATTACATTCCTCTCACCTTACTAGATTTTCCACAATCTAGTGTTTAATTAGAATAATTGCGAGTGGTCTTCTAGATCTAAATATGTTTCTCTAACTGCTTCCCAAACATCACTAGCTATTGGCAAGAACACAAAGGGCTTCCTTATAGCTAGTTCCATAGAATTGATTAAACATGCAACAATCATTGAGTTTTTTGAATGCCACTACAGATACCGAGGGTGGATTGCAGCTGGTTGTTCGAACTCACCATTTGAATATTCAAGCTTCCCCTTGTCGTTGATCATACACTGCAGAAATTCTCTACTGTTTGTATTTCACTTACTTTTTCATCAGTACATAGATAAAAGAATATACAGAAATAGAGATAGCTATTCTAGAAAACTAATATCTTTACATAATGTCCTAATATATGTACATAATGTAGGAAAATCCCGGTGCAAGTATCACATACTCGCGGTGCGGAAAACAAAAATTTTTGTTGCCGGGACGTTCCCGA
>JANIHY010000003.1:31160354-31179157 GCA_027479065.1 Erythroxylum brevipes
TTCTGCTAATGGGCCGGAAAGGAGCTTGGGCTTTAGATGCAGAGCTGATCTTCGATGAGTGGACCGATCGGCCCGCAAGTCGTCTTGATTGGGTCCGGGCTCAGAATGGCCGACCCGACCAAAATGTATTTTTTTTGGTCATTTATATTTGATAGTACTAATACAATTAAGACATATATTAATATTTATATATTACTTTTAATGTATATATGGATGTTGTCTACGTAATATCAAGAGTTTGCTTTTATGTAAATATTATTAGTAACGAAAGAACAAATTGTTGATTTTATTGTTAAAAATTGTTGCCTAAAAAAATTCGTATTGTTGCCTTATTTATTAATGTTGTTGCCTAAAAAGACAATTGTTGCAATATTTATTTATTGCTATAGTATGAAACTAATATGTTGTCTTAGTCAAAACTTAAAGCAATATTTTTTATTTTGTTGCTTAACCAAAAAATTATGTTACCTTAAACTTATTACAACGCTACCTTCTTTGTTGTCTATTGCTAGGGCATTTTTTGCTGTAGGGACATTACTATTCATTAGCAACATTTTTAGTTTCACATAACTTTACTGCTGTTTATCGGCATGTTTTCGCGGTATGTTATATTCAAACTCGAATGTCTTAGCTTTTGATGTTTCACCGGTTAAAATGGGATATGGGAAATTGTGATTTTCAACTTGTATTCCGCGTGATATATGAAACTATAGTCAGAAGTTTGCCGTGGTAAAATGGTGTGATTTGCTTCTATTTAAGTTGGAGTGGTTGATGAAACATTCACTTTTTACTAATATTCAAATTAATGAAGCTGCTGTTCGATCTAAATGTTGTTAGAACGATAAAAGTCTTTTCAAAGCTTTGAATCAACAAAATCTTGACTGTTTACCAAGGACTTGAAAAACAAGGAAGGTATTAATTAAAAACCATGGACTTTCAATTAAAACATGATTGTGTACATCTTTCGTGTAAGAGGACTTTGACTTTTAATTAGGAAACGTACATACTTCACTTTCATGAAATTCTACATTCAAACTCCTTTGAAAAGTTTTGGTTCCCTGCTGCGTATTTTCCCACAGCCTTCTCCCAGTTTTCTTGGATTTTTCCACTACCATTGGTAGTTAGAAGTCAGAAAATTTGATTTCTGTGATCTCGACACAAACTAAAATAAGTGGAGAATTTATTTTGTAACGTATGGCTTACGTGGTCTTCAATCTTTAGTTAAAAGTCATGATCATGTTAACCATTAGAGATTTAATCTGATCTCCCCACGTACTAAAGTTAGACTACTAGTGGTATAAAGGGTGAATGAATTTCAGAAAAAAAAAAAAAAGAAAGAAGAAGAATTGCCTAAACGTTAATCGCATAGTAGAGAAAATCAAATTCATAAAGTTTGACTAATTACAGATAAAACATGCGAGTTATGATTCATGCTGATTGCAAGTCAAAGCACGGTTGCATAGGACCACACTGCCGAAATTCTCATTTAAAGTGTAGGATTGACAAATATGTTCTGATTTTTTGAGATTTTTCAAATTAGATTAATCCAAAGTTTTATTATAAAATTCAAGACAAAAAAGTTGTGCATCCGACAAGACTCTTATATCTCATTAATGCCTAACAAACTTTTGCCCTTGTTCGTTGACATTAACTTTCACTGTTAGAACCAAGATCTTCTGTCTAGTATTATCATGTCTTATTCTGTCTCATAAAATCTCAATTATTTATTTTATGGGACCTACGTAAGATTTACACAAAACTCACATAAATAAACAGTTGAAATTTATTGAATATAATAAAATACCATAATATTAGACAAGAGATCTGAAATTTCAGTATTGACGTGCGTTTATAACTTCACGTCCGTAGTCAGTAGTTACACTTGAACATGAGAAATAAATAATACGAAGTTTCATGAGAAATAAATAATACGAAGTTTACGACTGTACTTATTCTAACAAGCAACAGATGGAGTATTAAATAAGGCTAATGCTATACTTCACTCGAAATTTTATAAGGTATGTGGTTACCTATAAGATTCCACAAAAATTGAAGTTCAATATGAGATGAGATTCTCAGACTCTTCTGAATCATAAAGTTCGACGATGATTCCAAAATACGGGACATGGTTATTGAATTTTTAATATAAACAGAGTATAAAGTTTACTAATAAAAATTGAGCTTAGGTTAACTATCGTCTAAATAACTAGAATTAATTGTTTGGATAGTTGACCTTTACTACTTATAAACCCTTTAAGCCTTTAACATTTTCATGTCTAAGCAATATGAGACACTTTAACAATGGTAACAAAAGAAAAAGTTAAAAATAAATACATTTTAACTTTCTCAAAACTCTAGCTTCTGCATCATCACTTATATTTTTTTATTAAAGAAATTATTAAAAGATCACATTGGAAAAAAAGAAGAAGTGTTTACATTACAGCTGACGAAATCACGAACGGGTGTAAACATTTTAATTAGTTTCTTAATGGGCCAGTGAAAATATCTAAGACGAAAATTGTTCTATTTTTGTTCATTTTCATTTTCTTTTCCGGCTTTCACACGTATAATACAGAGAATGTTCCTTCCTACACCCCGTCCGTCATGTCAGCACGTGCATATGTCTCGTGGAAAATATTGGGACTGCGAAATATGCATATTCTCACACATATGTATATAGTAAAGATCTATGAAAAATTGTACATCTATGTTAAAGTTGGAACCTGATTCTGACAAGGTTGCACGTTGCCGTTTGGATCTATGAGTTCGACGGTTTCTAACAAGAGTTCTTGTAAAATAACACAAAGCACGCCAGAGGTTGGTATCCGACAGGCCCTTCCGACGTTCAAATTTATCTTTTTGTGAGAGTTTGATAGTTATGACCAGAGAAGCTAGAGTTTTGATCACGTACCCGTATTATGACAAAGATATACTTTATATATAGAATAGATGCGAGGTTTAGGTCTTTACGTATGCATGGAAGATTTCCAACTGCGAATGGGCCGTGGATGCGTGGAGACTGAGGCCTGGGCCTAATATAGTTGATAAGAATTAGATCAACTCTTACGAGGTGGACCGATCGGTTCATGAGTCGTTTTGAGTGAGTTTGAGCCTAACACGACCGACCCAATCAGAACCATATATATAATGAACTAAGAAAATCATCGTTATAATGAACTAAGAAAATCATCGTGGTAATTTAACAATATCACTCATAAGAGACGCACACATGATGAATAGACATTCTTATGTAGAATGTAAGATGCACGATGTAAAGCATTTTAATTTCTCAATAATCAAATTAGTTCATGCTAATTAATTAAAACCACTTCAGGAAGAATGATATCATAACCAAATGGCCAGGGAATGCATGGGTTCTCCAACTCCAAACAGGTTAGGTACATATCAGATATACTTATCAAATAAGATCCGAAATTGCAAAGAAACTCGGCAGCCCCATTAATCTGAAAGCTAATGGAGCTATGAAATTTCTTCTCGGTTTCACACAAAGTAGTAAACTATTGCTATCAGGAATGGTCTTCAAGTCCATTCGCGTGCTTATAAATACATGTACATAGCTTCTTGCACCCGCCAAATATATTCACATACCAAAGGCTTGATCTAAACTAGCTACAATCACAGAATCAATCCAATATGGCAAGGCAGAGCCATCTTGTGACGTCAAGAATTGGCATTATTGGCGCTGGAGTGAGTGGTCTAGCTGCTCTCAAGCAGCTAGCTCACTACGATCCGGTGGTTTTTGAGGCCAGTAACTGCATTGGAGGAGTCTGGAAAAGCTGCTCTTACCGTTCTACAAAACTTCAATCCCCTCGTAACGCTTACGAGTTCACCGATTTCCCTTGGCCTAATAGGGATGATCCAAGTTTTCCTTCTCATATTGAGATTTTAGACTACTTGCAATCTTATGCTGAGCATTTCGATTTGTTGAAGTACGTGAGGTTCAATACCAAGGTGGTGGAGGTCCGTTTCCTTGGTGAAACTGTACCTGCCGAAGTCTGTGGGAACAAGTCCATGCCGTACGACAGCCTCTTGCCAGGCCGGCCGGTTTGGGAGGTCGCCGTGCAAAGCAATCAATCAAATATCATTGAGGTCCTGAATGTTCTTGCGTTTATCTAATTTTCCCATATGAAATCTCTTAAAAAGTCAGTCCCCCATATATATATATAGACACACACACATATTGATACTATTATTCTTCTCCTACAGAGTCTAAAGTGTTGATAATGTGTAAAACCTTCTATAAGCTTAAAATTAATTTAACTTAAATCCTAGTTAATATTGGTATAGCTTGCGAATTCATTTACAGTGGTATGCATTTGAGTTTCTCGTTGTCTGCATCGGAAAATACGGGGATGTACCTAAAATTCCCATACTTCCACGCAATAAAGGGCCAGAAGTATTCAAAGGCAAGGTCTTGCATTCGCTTGATTACTCCAAACTAGACAAGGATGGTGCTTCTGAACTGCTTCAGGGGAAAAAGGTGGTCGTTGTTGGGTTCAGAAAATCAGCAATTGATCTAGCTCTAGAATGTGCCGAGGCAAACCAAGGTGATTATCTTACATCTCTACATATGTTTGAGATAAAGAACTTAATTTATTATATTCTTATCTATATTTAACACAACTTTCTGACGTTCTTCTCATCACTTCCAACTTACTTTTTTGTCTGACCCATCTTAGTCTTTATGCAGTCCAGAACCGGAAAAAGTTAAGAAAAATCACTTTGCTAGCTAGAATTTTAATTGTTCGACTTGGAAGAACTGACCCACATTAAGAGTCAAATCAAGCTAGCGTTGAAGTCATATGAAAGTTTGAAAAAGTACAACGATAATAGCTCATGCAGGCAGATGTCTCGTGCTTGTACTGTAATCTCCTTTCAAGCTAGCGTTGAAGTCAAATGATAGGTTTAGAAAGTTTAATGTTAATAACTTTATATAGGGATAGGTTTCGTGCTTGTTTTGGGGGTGTAATCTCCATTCAAGTTTCAACTATACCTAATTACTTGTAATAGACTATTACTAAACCTTTTACTAGGACTAACCATAGCTGAGATTTTGGGGTGGGGATGGACCTAATTATTTTTTAGTGAATTTGGAATGAGATAATTCCTATGAATAATAGCTTTGATTAAACTATTTCGGTGATTGGCAAAGTAGTAAAATGCATTTGGATTTGCCAGATAGCCAGTAAACAAATATATTTTCTACGTGCATGGCTTCTGCATAACCAGAGATGTAATCGGTTTTTTTTGTTTTTTTCTTTACTTCTTTTAGAATTTTTCTTTCCTTATTCCTTATTGAAAGGATGGCTGGACTTGTTGACTACACTTCTTTTCTTGGAATGCAAGTATTAGACTTCAACATTTCTTGGCTTTTGACTTTACATTTGATTATCTCAGATGATCGAAGTGAAAAGGGTATATCCAATCCAAAAGATCACAGTTACATGATTACTAGAGAGATCTATTTATTATTCTTACAGTATTTGGATATTCGTCTTAATTTCATATATATATATATATATCATTAGGATGCCACAAGCCTTACCTTGACATGTTGTAGGTCCCGAGGGGCAACCGTGCACCATGTTGATAAGGACCTTACACTGGACCGTACCCCATTACTGGGTTTGGGGGTTGCCCTTTTTCTTGTTCTTCTCAACAAGATCTTCCCAGTTCATCCATGAAAGACCTAACCAGAGTCTCCTGAGAATCATCTTAATTCGTATTCTTTTATCTCCTATGGTAGGTAAATGAAGAAATATTCATTACAGGCTTTGCGAACTGAAGGTTAAGTTATAAGTTAATGGGTGACATTTAATCTTTTTGACAGAGACGTGTACTTTCCAAATTCATCGAGTCCTATGTGCTCCATAAACTCCCTTTGCAGAAGTACGGACTAAAGCCAGACCATCCTTTCATCGAAGATTATGCGTCGTGCCAGATGGCTATCATGCCTGAGAAATTCTTCCCTGAGGCTGACAAGGGAAAAATTTTATTTAAAAAGGCATCAAAATGGTGGTTCTCTAGTGAAGGGATAGAGTTTGATGATGACACTAAAGTGGATGCTGATGTTGTGATTATGGCAACTGGTTATGATGGGAAAAAGAAACTCAAGGATATCTTACCTCAGCCTTTTTCCGATTTGCTAGAGCATCCTTCTGGTGTCATTCCGTTGTACAGGTAATCGTGTTAAGTAGTTTCCTGTGTACAAGGGATGAAATCCATATCTAGCTTTCTGATTTCATGCCTTTGTATACGATTAAAGCCTACTGACGATTGATTTTTTTTTTTTCCTTGGAAGGGGGACAATTCATCCACTAATACCCAACATGTCTTTTGTGGGTTACATAGAGAGTGTCTCAAATCTTCACACCGCTGAGCTTCGCAGCATGTGGCTGGCAAGACTTCTTGACAGTAAGTTCAAGCTTCCTTCAGTGGATAAAATGCTTCAACAAGTGTGGAAAGAGATTGAAATCATGAAGAGGACTAGCAGGTTTTACCAAAGGCATTGCATTTCCACATTCAGCATCAACCACAGTGATGAAATCTGTGAGGAAATGGGCTGGGCCAGTTGGAGGAAGAAAAACTTGCTTGCAGAAGCATTTAGTCCTTATGGAAGTCAGGATTACTATGCCCACGAGTGATGGTTATATTGACCCTACCATCATTTATACATTCCTTTAATAACCATCATAATACTCCGACGACAGATGTGCAATAAACAGGGATAGAATTTTAAAAGATAAAAGTTATATGTAAGTCAAGAATAGACCAAGAGTATGGAAGCAATAGTTGCTGTCTGTAACCCTTTGTCAAACCATTCATTTGACAGTAACAGTTTATGATGAATTATAGATATTAACGAGTAATAAAATTGAAATTTGATCCGTGTGGACAATTTCAAAATTCATTAACAATTTAGTTCAATAACATTTTAGCTCTATTAAGTCAAAAGGTGATACAAATTTTACTACATGGGTACTTCTTTACTAGATTCTGTCCGAGCAGGATGCGTTTAGCCTCATCCTGTCAAGAAGTACACTTATCCATCTCTTATTGAACATATTGAAGGCATACAAATACCGTTTACCTTAGTAGAGCTAATTACAAGGGGCATCGTTAATGCACGCAAGAAAACATCAGTGTTTCCAAGACTCTAAATCTAAAAACGCCAAGGCTAAATGGTCGCTTCAAAGGCTTTGAAGTGGCTTCAGGGTCTCATCTATATGCTTCTCAGGTTGGAATTGGTTATTGTAGATGAGTTGAACCACCCCATTCTTGTCAAGAACGTATGTCTGTCTCCCAGGTAATGCTCCGAACAGATCTGCTGGTACTCCCCAATCTTTCCTGACCTTGTTTCCGTCATCGCTTAACAATGTAAATGGAAGTCTATACTTCTTCGCAAATGCCTAAAAAGATCGGAAGCAGCTTTAAATATTAACTTAAGACTTTATCGGAGATTGAGGTTTAACTTAAGACCAAAAGAAAAACTAAACTGTGTGACTAATTGTCAATTTTGCATATTTCTAAGGAAGTTTGTGATGTTAAAATCTCCTCGTGGCATGTGATCTAGGTGTGAAGATGAAGAACTTGATTTGACACAAAGAGATTTGACAAATAGAACACAGTCAATGGGATTTAAAAAATGGAAAGTGCAATGTCAATCTGGTGAATATGCATAAGTAGTTTCGCTAGCCTTATTCAGCGGTGAAGCGGGGAAAAGTCAAAAACCCATTACAACAAAATAGACTATTTATTACGAATTGAAAAATATTGTTATATGTCAACTTTTAGTGGCGACCTAAACATAAAAGATATGAGTACCGTTTTGTTCCGGCTGATATCGGGCGGAACGTATTGTACCAGCCAGAAATCAGAATGAAATGGGTATTATTAGTATCGAAAAAAAATATCGGTAGGTACCGGTTGTTTTCGATCAGTACTGATCGGTATCAACAGTACCGAACCATACCGACCGGTACCATGAAATTAAAAAGCCCTAAGGACCTAATTATAATTTTGAAAAATTTTTAACCAAAAAATTTCCTAACCTCCTCCTATCCCCCTGACTCTGTTGATCTTCTCTCGTCTAAAATTTTCCTCCTCTCATTCTTCTCTCATCTTTGTGCCGTGCCACTTGGTCCTCGCCGCCGCCCACCTCTGCTCTTCTCACCGTTGCCGTCGCTCGCCCCCTCGTCGACACTCGCCTCCTTCGCTCTTCCTCCCTTGGTCGTTCTCCCTTCGGCACGTCATTCCTCCATGCAGACCCGACGCCACCACCTTCTCCGCTCCTCACCGTCGCATCGCAGCACCGCAACACCACAGGGAAGCCACCGAAGATGCAACTGAAGCCACCAGAGACGGATCAACACTCGGACCCGTGACAAAACCCAAAGACCCGATGTTGGTTTTATGAATTTTGTTTATGATTTCAAAATTTTCATGTTTAATTAAATTTATTGTTATGTTGGATACTTGAATAGTTGGATTGTGAATTTTTGATGGATTTTGTTGGATCGGTGTTGGAGACTTGGTTGATCTTTTTTATATTATTGGCTTTTTGCGTGATCTGTGTTTTCAAATTTTGGTTGGATGATGGATGATACATGGTGTTGGTTAGACGAACGAAACATTGTGTATGAAATTATTTGGTTCGACTTGGAGTTGGAAATGTGATCTGAAATTTTGAATTTGGAATAAATGTCATTTGTGTTGTTTTGGTTCATGGATATTTAGTTCGCAATTTGGTTTGATTATATGAAGTTGCAAATTATAAATTAAGGGCATAAATTTATAACATAATGAAACATGTTTACCTTCAAAAGCATTGATTGATATTTGGCTTTAATTGGTCACTTATTTTTGATACCACGTGTTGGTTCCTATGGTCATAGAGGAACAAGACCTTCTTTGAAGAACATTTCTCTTGGCTGATTGCTTCTGCATACTATGTCCTGAAGCATATCCACCAAATTAACTACGCTTCGATCTAGCAAGAGGGTCCAAATTTTGGCTATAGACCTCAGTGCGAGCAACTAATTAGTTAGGGTAAATCTCCACATGGTTGGATGAGATTAAATGCAGATGGGACATGCAAAAACTCGTCCGCTCTAGCAACAATTGGTGGTCTTATTTATGATAGCTTCGGTGCTTGGCTGGAAGGCTTCGCATAGAATATTGGCTGGTGCTCCACTGTATTTGTTGAACTCTAGGGAGCTTTTTTTGGTCTCAGACTTGCTTGAGGTCTTGGATATCGTTGGGTGGAGCTAGAAATGAACTCTATAGTAGTGCTGAATATCCTATCAGATTCCACTAAACAGACAAAATCTCTCAATCCCTTAGTCATGAAAATCAACGAGTTATTTGTTCGAAACTGGATAATAGTATCTCGATATACCGATAGAGAGGGCAATAGATGTACAGACTGATTGGTCAACTTTCCTATACAATTTGAATTAGGAGTTACTACTTTTAATAAAGTACCTATTGAATGCCTCTCTATCTTTATAGAGGATATGACTGAGATCAACTTTCCTAAATTAGTCATGTAAGTTATATCGTTTTTTCTCCTAATAAAAAAAAAACACATCGCATACGCACGACCTTGGAGCCACCATCAGCCTTAAGCTAATCCTAATTCTACATTCGTACGTGATTAGCAAATTACATTTTACTTGAATTGAGACTTGTTTTCTTTCCAACTGTTTATACGAGTGTTTTCTGCTGCAATTAGTATAATCAAGATTCAAGAGCAAATAACATCCGAAGAATATTTGCGCAAATCAGTCTCTACAACGGTGTGAATATTGCTGAAATTACGCGTTATCTTGCAATAGGTTTTACTCTTTCAAGCCTTTCTAACTGACCAAAAACCAGATTTCTGAAAGCTGGCCATGATTCTCTGTTATGCCAAATTAGGTGCATCTACAACACAAAAATGAGGATCAATAACTGGTGCAGATCTAAACTGGATTTGTATTTCATATGTCACGACGAAGTTCTAGAACCTTGAGCGCTTTATATGATCAGTTACATGCAAGGATTGATCAACAAATAGTTGGTGATAGAGAAAATGTATGTATAATTCCCAAAAAGGAGATTGGATCTCAAGATGATCTAGAACAACTGGACTTTCGTGATATAAATTCATACATATATAGCTTTTTCTGTCTTCTCAACTACTCGAACAGTTCAAACTCCATTTTCCCGTAGATAGCATGTCAGCAATTTAAGCATGACATATGCAGATTATTTAGACAAAATAAATATGAATTAACAGGAAAACCCTGAGTAGGGGATGTGGATGCTTGATATTTTAGTACAATAGGGAGCGCTACAAAACTGGTCTGAGTGTGTCCTCTACACCTAAAAACGAAAATTCGGTTCTTGCACCATGTCTAATGAGGCTTCGGGACATACCCATCGACAGCAAAATTTCGAGTGGCAACAGGTAGAGCCAACCGAATTCCATCAAGCTCAGGTTTCGCAATCACCTGGCATCCAAGGCGAGAACTGCAAAATTAGAAACAAATATAAGCCTGTGTTCAAAAATACAATTGAACAAGGGTCAATAATGAAGGAACTCACGTTTCCGTAAGCCCAAAGGCCAAGTCCAACATATCATTCTCCTCATCTGTTGGGTCTTCTAATTTGTTGTAATGCTCCATGTCCTACCATGGCATCCAGATATTAGGTTCTGACTCATGGAATTACAACATGGAAAAAGTGTTGTAAAGTGTGTGTACCATAACAATCACGTGACATGTTGAACAGGCAAGTGAGCCTTCACATGCCCCTGAAAGAAATTAACAGCAATATAACTATACATTTACAAAGTAAATGATGGTGAAGCCATTTAGCTTCGCTTCTGACAAAGAATGGGAGGAACTGACAAAAATATGGAAACAACAAACAGAACTATGGTTGACAGGGGAGATGATAGAGTGGGGTGGAGGGCTAAGTTTTCACACCATATCCCTTCTATAGAAAGGCTTCAAAATAAGTGTTGCCACTCCTAATTGGTAGCAAATTATATTTGATCAATAGAGGGAACACGCTGATAAAGAGTGGATTTCAATCCTTGCCTTCAAGTTCAATATCGTTTTGATGAGCGGCTTCCAGCATCGACATTCCAACTGGAACCTCAATCTGCTTTTCATCTCCATCCTTATCTACAAATGTTACTGAAATCCTGCAATTGAGGTTTAAAACTGAGAATAGACATCTAAATTCACATCTGGAGTTAGTAAGAGGGGTAGTAAAGAAGGTGCATCCTCAATATCTACCTATAGCCTAGATCTCATGATAAGGACAATATCAACCCAAAATACTAACAAAATAATGGGTCAATCCTTTAGCATTATATTAGACAGTGTTCTCATATTGCATTGTGCTCTCACTGTTGGCCCCTTCCCTGACTAAACCTCCCTCTGACTCACAGACGAGTAGAAACTTGGAATGCAAAAACCAATCTATCATGGAAATGTATAGCACGCACATCTGCTAAACCATGTTTTCAAGAAGGAACGGGAATCCATCATGGAGCACCTTCCTTGACAAATGCCATGGATTTTCATGTAGGTGTAAGATTCAGGTTGGTTATTCTAACAGCAAGGTGAAGCATTTTGCAGCACAGCTTTGCAAACAATCTGGACATGTTCATAAGGGTAAATTCTCATAGTCATAGCAACTACTGTACCTAATACCCAGTAAACAACTAAAAAGTGGTCCAAAGAGAAGATGGTGAGGAAGGAAGAAATCGTTCCTAGGAAGTACGAATGCAATGAAACAACCTTTAAATATATATAGAAATAAATGCAAGATCCTGACTGGCAAGATTAATCAATTACTTCAGTTTACCATGTATGAATGGTTTCAAGAATCTTTAAGCAAATATTAACAATGAATATGTGTTTACTAGTAAAACAAGCATAGACCACAGAAATTTTACAAAGAAAGTATCCATATAACTACATTCAACAAGCATTGCAGAACTAGGATCAGCTAGTAAAGAGCAAACTAACACCAAGTGCTTAAGAACACAAAATATATATTACCTTTTGAAGATTCTCACGTAAGCCTAAAGTTTATTGGAGAATAACTAATTTCAACAAACAACGATCTATATGGTACGCCAAGCTACAACACGGATTAAGGTGCTCACACTATTGGGTATGAGAGTGAAACATCGACATATCAATACTGTCAGACAACACTTGAAACAAGGTCAATATGCTTTGAGTTAAGTGACTCTCAAGGTGTGCATCTATTGATGTGTTATTAGAGAACACAAAATTGTGTGTTATGAAATCCTCGTAAGTGATAAATTCTCAAACCTACATATGATTTTGAGTTGTCATTTAAACTACTGCAAACGTTAATTGATTACTAGCTAATAGGAAAGTAAGAAAACATGCACTATTCATAAGTTCTTCATTGTTGAATTGCATTAACATGTTCACACATGAGCTTACGTTTCCTTCTCTTTCTTCCCGTCTGCAGCATCACTAACAGCTGCAGTAGTAGAAAACTGATGATGTTTCTGAAAAATCACACTCTGGAATGTTTTAGCTCCTGGATGTAATTCAAACTGTTCCAATAGCAATGTACAAATAAGAACATAGAAAAAGCAATGGACATATAAGGCATTCATTCACTCTCGAAAGAGATTTACACGACAGAAATCTCCATCTATTTTTCACCAGAATTTGTAATAATACTTCTTGACTTCCTTCAAAATTCTTAAGATTGATATGCTTCATATATTAACCACAAAAATTGCCACTCCCAAGTATTATCGCCTCATCCCTTCATATTTCAAATTCTTTGATCTAAGTGGATTACATAATCAATAAATTATGAAACTCATTTTTCTTCTGAAAGCTCAAATTTGTATCTTTTGCAGCATTTTGAAGGCCAGTACAAACAGGCAGTTAATTGAGGCAAACATTTTCCCTACAACAAAATCAGCAGAATACCACCATTTCTCAAGAAAGATATCCTTTATTCCATATATAACTAATTGGGACAAAATCAACACAAAAGAACCACAAAAATTGTCCAGTCCTGAAAAGAAGACAAAAGATGAACTCCTTTGGTGCTTGCCAATTGACAAGGAAATCATCTTCACAAATCACACCGGTAATTACAGTGGCCAGAGCAGGGAAAACTAGATACAGGAAATCGTATTGAATACAAAAAATTCATGTTTTTTTTTCTCAAACAAATTCCTGCTTAAATTAAAACTCTGGATTCCAATATATCCAGATTCCTGCCCACTTGCCAGATTCAATAACCAAAGATCACTGACCTGAGGCCGCCAACATCCACTATAATGCTCAAGTGCAGAACCAGTTCTACACAAGGGTACTGTAAACTTTCCTGCGCCAGATAGCAAACAGTTTTAGGAAAGTGAATAGACATCGCTCAACTTCCGTTTCTATGCTTTTAACAAATAAATGAATATTACCTCCATATAGCTCTCTAAATATCTTAATTCCAATTCTTGAAAGTCTAGGAAACAGCATGTCGCGGCTCAACAAATCCTATCAAATTTTTTCAAGAACAAAACAAAACTCAAAACACATGCGTATATGATTCTGCACTCGAACATAACTATCTCATAAAATTAAAAGAAAAAAAGAGCAAGTGAAGGAAAATAAAAATAGAATAAGAGAAAACAAGGTAAAAAGCAAGTAGAAAAATGGACCTGTGTAAGAAGTGAAGTAAGATTAAACGTCGGCCGTCGAGGAGGCCTCAGAAAATCGCCGACGGGAAGCCAATGTCACTGTTTGTACTTTGTCGCGAGGAGGTTTGTAGAAACACTGAAACACATCGAAGAAAAAAGAATATTAAAAATTTTAAAGTTGTGGAACTACGTCGTACCACGGACACAATTAGTTTTCCATTCAAATACACGCAACTTATATATCACCGTTACAAGCGTATAGTTTTGAAAATAAACGACATGAAGATGGGGAGGAGCATTGAACCCTGTGCTCGGGAACGGAGCTATTTGGGTCCATTCTGCTTGTTTCCAGAATCCAACTCTTACGAAATCAAGAAACTTGAGCTTGCTTTGATATCACTCATGTTGGACATCACTTGTGAAGCTTGTGTAAAAACCCTGTACGTTATTTGCTGTTATTCCACAATAGTAGTGAACGCACACTAATCAAACATCAAATTCACAACTTGATTTCTTCATAGAAATTGGAGTTCTAAGCCTCTATTTTGTCTTGAAGCGAGAATCACCTCAATCGGAACTATATAGCTCAAGATATGCTTAAAATTCCAAAGAGAGTTTATACCTCAATCATGCCCTCTAAACTGACCTCTCACTTTCTCACAATCAAACTTTCTCAAATCAAATCCAAAAGATCCCAATTTTCATGGAGAGATAAATTCATGTCTTAGGAATCTATTGCTTCAAGAATCACTCTATTTGGAGGTCGAAAAAGGGAGTTATGACTGAAAGAATCTAACATATTCATAACCTCAATCATGCAGTAACATGTCTTGGCGCGATTGTCATAACTTTCACCACAAATGTCGGATTGGTTTTTGTTCAGGGACCATTGGAAAGAACACTTCGAGATCTAAAACTTTCATGAAGACCATAAAGTCAGATTCTGCCTTTAAAATGGTCAAAAATTATGATTTACTGAAGATGAACCTCAGTCCAAAAAGGTATAAGAAAGAATAAAGAAAACAAATGCAACTTGAAATTGGCAAGAAATTCTTTCGAAATGGGAAAAACATATCAAATAGCCGATAGCATTGGGACTGAGCATAGACTAAGACTCTCATAGACATAGTCTTTTTCTAGCAATTCTTCCATTTTCCTTTAAAGTGTTGGGAGAGTTCGAGATTAGATTAAGGCTACTATTTTTTGGTCTCTAAATTCTTTACATGATTGGTTAGTCTATGAAATAGATATGAAACTGATATTTTAGTTAAACATATCATACGACCTCAAGTAAATAATAGCTCCTAAGTCTTCTAATTCTTTTCTGATACCAATATTAAAAGAAATAGTAGAACTCTTTGGATCTTTAGTTTTTTAGTTAGCTTATTTTGTAGGATGGTGGAGCATTCCTCTTTTAAAGCAATCATTGACAACTTCTCAAGTATCTTCTTTTTAAAAAGAAGACCCTTTAAAAACTAGGTATATTTTTGCATCTACAAAAGAGCTTTAAAAAGGAATTTTAATATTTACTTTTTTGAAAAGATCTAAAAATTTGATAAATTAATTTTTATTTCTATCTTTCTCAAATCTACTAGAGTTTGGAATTAGTGGCTTATGCTCTTTGACAACCTTCTTCTTTGATCCTCCTTTTTCTTTTATTTCTCTTTATTTTTTAATTTTTAGCTTCTTTCCACTCTTTAAAGTCATTGGATTTACTTGCTCCCTCAGGTTTAGCTTAATGTTACTTGTTAAAGTACTTAGTTTCCTTTATAGATAAGCCTAGTAAGTTATCCAATATAATTTTTCAAGTTGTAGATAAAAGCTTTTTGAATTTGAAGAGATGTTTAAGCACTTTGGAAGTCATCCATGAGGTGTAGTAATGAAGGTTTCATGAGCTCATCAAGACTTAACTTGCTTCTTTGTTACTATTATAACTAAAATCCAAATGAACGATCTTATCTTTGATGTCCTTAATTATTTTATCAAATGTTAGAATGACTTCTTTACCTTGGATTATAAATGTTACTATATGGATTATTTTAAGTCAGTTACCTATAAAATCAACTTACTCGGTTGGCATTTGCATGTACTTTGGCACGAAAATTTATGAACGGGGTGTCCTCCGTAATAAATGTCACAACTTATCACTTATGCTAATTGAGCTGCCAAACTTATATTATCAATCTTCTTGCTCAAAGCTCCAAAATTCGCCTTTAATTTTTTCATATCAACATGTAAACAATAATTAATTTTGAATTTTTTCTTGATTTCCCTCAATTGTAATTATTAATAGCTATATTTTAGTAAAATCTTATAATTTCTCAAAGGTTTTTAAGCTGACAGTTCCACTAAAAGATGCTTAAAACAATTGTTTGGATGGTTAAGTCAAACTACTTTGAAATATGTTAACTTCTAATCCTAAGAACGTGGAGATCACTTCTAATGTAAGTTCCTTGAAGGAGGACTCCATGATCTCGAAGAGTCGAGACCACTTTCCAATGTTGGCAAGGGCTCAAACTTGCTAGGCTAAACTAACTTGCTCCGTTGCCTCCCACTCTATAAATCAACTAGTACCAAATTTTTTATCTTTAAGTTGCTAATATTGTCCCTCTTAGGCGGTGACATTGAACAATAATATTCGTGATCGCTCTGGGGGTTATGCTGTGGTTGAGAAACCTTCTCGTTGTTGCTATATTAGGATCTCTTTTTCTCATCATGATCTCATCATTGTGCCTAAAATTTTAAACATGTGTGAGAAAGTTACAAATAAATTACATGAACACCCTTTTCCTCCAGTTATACCCCAAAAAAAGCATAAGCAGTTATAACTCAAAAAAATACGTAGTCGAATCACCTATTGATTCACTTTACTACTAAGACATAACTAAAGTGGTTCTAGTCCTTCTACATTAAGCAATTTGAGTTACCTTGATACATTGATTAAGGCATTCTATAGGATGTTGATTTATTTAAAAAGGGAGTGAAATCATCTCCTTCAATTGATGATTTGAGTTCTTTGATATTTAGGAGTTAGTATATTAGGAACTCATACTCAAGTTTATATGCACCTTATAGATTGATAAGTAGACAAAGTTACAGAAGGGTGACTTACTCATTACAATTTATCTTAGAGACGTGAACCACAACTTTAGATACAACCAATTTGGGGTCCATGATGGATTGTATATAGAGTAGCATGCCTGCATTATGCTACCTAACAAAATGTTTCTTGACTGGGACTACCTAGACTTTGATTCAAAGAACTAATAAAACTTCATGGTAGTGATTTGACCATACCACCCCACTAAGTCCAAGACGTTAGATTTTAGACTCTTGACTATAAGGTATATGCATAAGCTTCTTTTATATTCTGTTTGTGTTAGACAAGAGAGCAAGAGAATGGTTAACTACTAAGACTTATTCCTTATTCACTATATGTGTTGATAGAGGAGGATGGATCTCGAGCACACCTTCTTATAACTTATTAGAGGATATGCGCACATAGTTAATTTTAGAGTTATACGGGGTTACTCAATGATTAACTAATTGGTAAGAGGATTAGGAGTGCTTAGAGATAAGTATGACTTGATGGTGGTTGCCACTCCCATACCTCTCACGATGAAGATTATATGCAATATATAAATAATGGAGCTATAGGTAAATATATGGGGCAACATTTTACTCTCATTGGTGCACCACCATGGGTAGTGGAGGAGGCTTGCCCTTAGGAGGATCAAGCTATAGGTGTGAAACATGCACTAACACCTAGACCACCTCCACTATCAGGCTCTAAATTGGCAGCCTAACCACCCACCCTATCATACATCAACCAGTACATACAATAGTTAGGCAATACATTAGTAAGGTTGGCATAACACCTCAAAATGAACATCCTTCCTCCACTAATTAAACTTGCTAAACTAGAACAAGAAGAGATGATATAAAAAAAGCTTGAGAACCAAATTGGTGAGCTTAAGACAGATACAACAACGCCTATAGTCTCCACGAGATAGTTGTTGAAGAGGAGTATAAAAGCACATTTTACAGGGAGAAAAAGGAGCCCACTGTATCATCGGGTTAAGAGGACATGGAGGCAACTATTCTTGCAGCATTCTAGGAATTGGATGATGAGGATGACACATAGATAGTGACCACATAGTCATCCTTTAGAGACTTAGTGGATATGATATCCATAAATCTTACATACGATCTGTAGATAATAGTGCCTTATGCTCTACCATAAAAACATCCTTCACTTCATGATTGACTTTATTTTACTTTTATTATTTATCGCTTATCTGTATACTATATTTTTTAGTATTTATTTTTGGCTCATACTTTGTTAAATGTCTCCATAATTCCAAAATACATATTAATAGAAACTTGAGTATCAAGGAATTTCATTAAGATTTAGCCCATATATCTCATATTACGGAAGTATAAGTCCTTCTTTCTCCCTTAATGTTTATTAATTTGTTATTCTTACATGTTTAATACATTAAGGACAATGTCTATCTTAAGTGTGGGGGAGGAATTATTCATGATGACCATGCTTATTAATTTTGTCATAAATTTCTTAAAATAATCTATTTTTTAAATTTTTTATTTTAAAAATGTACTAATAAAGGCAATTCGTTATGGATATAATTGTTTTGGTGACTTAAAATATCTAGGTGACTAGTTATAATTGTTTATGAAGAAGTGAAATCAATTTGTTTTATGAGTTTAGAGAATGGAAACTTGATTAATATTGTGACACTCTTTCTATAAAATGAACATGCATCAAGAAATGTGACCTCTTTTGAACATTTTTGATCATCTTTAATTGGTATGTTTGATCTATTGAATGCTTTTTTGGAATTATTTTCTATTTGAGTTATAGTGTTGAAATTGATTTTCTTGAGGACCAACAAATGCTCAAGTGTAGGAGAGTTTGATGTATACTAAATGAACTTTACTTTTAACATGAATTTTCTAGCATTATGCTTGTATTTTGGATATCTTTTAAGGATTCAACACTCAAAAAAAGTTATCTTTAAGGAAAAGGAGCAAATTTGGAGAAGAACTAAGTCGATTGAGAGCAACTTTGGGAGAA
>JANIHY010000003.1:31179257-31192037 GCA_027479065.1 Erythroxylum brevipes
GTGTATTTGGACTTTGCTATGGTTGGGATGTGTGTAGGATTATGAATAAGAATTGTTTGAGATATGATTGTGGATTGGGCTTTGGATGAGATGAATTATGAAATTGGGTATGGTTTTGATATATTTTATGTAATTGGATAAATTTGTTTGTATATGAGTATGAATGTGAGGAATACGAATTGGGTATGGAAAATGACTTGAAGTGGTTTAGAAATAGAATTGCGTTTGATTATGCTGAGATCCCGGAAGGAGGGTCCAGTGGATTTTGATAATTGTGTGACTGCTTAGGAATTTTAGAAGTGTTTATTTACCATTTGCAGGTTTGGGTTTTTACAAATGCAGCCGTTATGCTACCGAAATTTTGGTAAAATGGATATAAAAATGAGTTTTGGGATTTATATGAATGTATAAGAAAATGATTAAGGAATGAGACCTTGCACGTATAAGAATATTGTGATAATTTGAGTTTTGATTGAGGAAAGTTAAGTTTCGAATTGTATACGATGGATTAAATGATGAAAGAAATGAATAAGGAAGGAAAAAAAAGTTATACCGGATTTGGAATGTCTTAGGGTTTCCAATGCAATAAGTTTTACACGCTAGTTTTGTTTTCTACCGGATGTCGGACTTTGTTTCGGTTCGGTGGAACCGTTTGTTTGCTTTGTCTTCATTTTGAATTCGATTCGTTTCGTTTCGACACTTGTAATCTGATTCTTCGATTTCCGTTTTCGCTTTTGCTTCCGCTTCGATTCGTTTTTGATTTTGATACCTTCGCTACGTTCTTTGTTTTTCGTTTCATTTTTCGGTTAGGGTCCGGTTCCGAGATTGGGTCCTAACAGAACATGCATCGAGATATGTGACCTCTTTTAAACATTTTTGATCATCTTTAATTGGTATGTTTGATCTATCTAATGCTTTTTTGGAATTATTTTCTATTTGAGTTATAGTGTTGAAATTGATTTTCTTGAGGACCAACAAATGCTTAAGTGTAGGAGAGTTTGATGTATACTAAATTAACTTTACTTTTAACATGAATTTTCTAGCATTATGCGTGTATTTTGGACATCTTTTAAGGATTCGACACTCAAAATAAGTTATCTTTAAGGAAAAGGAGCAAATTTGGAGAAGAACTAAGTCGATTGAGAGCAACTTTGGGAGAAGTGAAGAAAGATTCAAGAAAGACTTAAAAACATTGCAACATGTCAGTGGTAGTGTTCTCCTACATCGTATTCTATTTCTCTTAGAAGTCCACCATCCATGGAACACAACCCAACATACCATCATGTGTTTGGTTGTGTTTTAATAGAGGCCATTCTATATTCAAATCATACTAGCCAATGTTGGATATACACGATCTTATGATATGCTCATTCTTGGTGGTGCTAATTTAATCAAAAAAGTTATAGAATATGGTGAAAAGTAACATAGTATGTACACAAACTCGTGTTAAGGTCGAGTTAGGAATTAAAATTTAGGATTTGAATTACTAAAAGAAGGGTAGCAATAAAAGAAAAGTGCCTTTAGGCCATAAGAGAGTTTGAAACACAAAAAGGGTCATTTAAAAGCCAAATATAAGAGTAAACGATCAAGTAAAAACTCAATCTTGAAAGAATAATAAGGAGTTGAACAAGATCCATCAAGAATTCAGTAATCAAGATTTATAATGATAACTTCTTTATCTTTTGTTCTTTCTTGCTTTATTTTTGTTATTTCTTATTTATTCATGAACTAATTGAGATAGATATTGGGATGGACCCTATGATGTAATGTTTTATATTGATCTTTTTATTTGATGAAATATATAATTTTTTTAGATCTATCCATGTTCTTATATTGATTGAATTAAATGAATGAAAGTTGAAGGTTCAATTACTTGATTCATAGATTGATTTCAAGAGATGACATGCATAATTATATCATAACATAGGTAATAAGGATTAAGTGAGTTACCCAGAGAGGACTATGTAGTCTTTCTTAATTAGGGTTAAATCTATCATGAGAATTTACAAATAGGATTAATGTATTCTCATGTTGTCTTGGTTAAAAAGAGATTTCAAGTGATTCAATCTAACAATAGGGATTGTGTTACTCAAGAGAGAGCATAAAAATAAATTAGGAATTATTATTGGTCAAAGAAACTAGAGTCATTTATTAAATTAGATTGAAGTCAAAACATATTGAATTCCTAGGGGATATCTTGCCTAAGTTTAACTTATTCATTAATTACCTATTACTTGATTATTACTTTGTTTTGGTGTTTAGTATTGTTTATTTATTTTCTTTTTCTCCCTATTGTATTTACTAATCTAGATAATTAAGTTTGTGAATAATGCAATAACTAACTAAAAGAACTTGGAAGCTTTTAGTTGATTATGAGTCCCTCTGAGTACAATGGGTACATAATACCTAAAAGGTCAAAGTTGGTAGAAAGTTTAAAAATAGCTAATAACTCAGTTTTTTTTATCTAAATACATTGTGCTTAACAGCACAATAGTCTAAAGACTTTTCTAGGCAACCCACTTAAAATATGTTATGGGATACTTTGTCTTAAAAGATCGTGACAGTAGGGGCGTCAAGACGACACCAGATCATTTGTGCCACTAACCCTGGTCCTATTATGTTCCATACTTAAAACGTCGACGTTTTCATTTTAACTAAACAACATCTTATTTTAAGCCAAGCCGATTTGTTCTTCTTTGATTTTGCTTCCCGCCTCAAATCTTTGCTTCCCCTTAATTCATGGAACATATCGAGCTTTGAAGTCCTTCTTCGATGTCCATTCCGACTCTCACTTCCCTATCCAAAACCTATCCTTTGACTTCTTCAAGCCTCTTCCCACTTCTCCGCCTCGTCCCCAGGTCACTATCACCAACTATGTCCTAGACCTCTTCCAAATCACTCGCCCCGTTGCTTTCAATGGCCCAGCTCTTAACGGCTTCGATTGCTTCCTTCAGGTTAGTGTGATTTTATCTAGCTTAATGATGTCGTTTCTAGTGTGGACTATGTTTCTCACACACAGTCACTTCTTCATCTTTCATTTCAATATTATAGTTATCTGTGTATATGGTAACCTTTTTGAGTTTTTATGGTATTCTTGTTTGAATGCATTCTTGGTTTGGCAGCCAAACTTGAACAAGTTCTTGTCTTTGGGACAACCTGCATGGAAAGAAGTTCGAGTGACCCTTCAAAAGTTGTTGTCGTGTATGTTCTTCCACATATAGTGCTCAAACTATCACTATTGTTGTATTGGTCATAGGATTGTAACAAGAAGTTTGTGTCTTTGGATGCAGCTACTGAGCCCACATTACGTGATAATGATGATTTGAGAGAGAAGTTGCTTGACGCAATGGTATGATGGTGATAAGTATAGGAGTTTGTTGATCTTATCTGGGCTATTCTTTGATCAAATTTTATGTGCTTGTTTCTACAAATTCATAGAGCAAGGTCGAGATGGTACTTCCTATTGTGATAGGGGACTACATTGACTTCTTTTCATTCATTTATCATAAAAAGAATTGTGGGATTGTATTTCGTGGAACTTAGACTCCAATTCGTGACAATTGGTATCTATAATTTTCTTTAAGTCGTCGGGTCTTCAGATAAATATCTTGCCACATACATTTAAGTAACAGTTTTGACCATACAAACTGACTTGTGTTCAGGTTCTAACTTCTTGTTGCGTATCATGGACGTGCTTCCTCCATTATTATATCTGCAACAGATGTTGTTCAATAAAGGTCCAACTTCCATTTTGTTTTTTTCCCTATCATGACATTGATTCACTTCATCCTTTAACAATTTCTAATTTTTGGTTTATCATCAGTAAGCTTAAAAAAGATTAAAGGTATTATTGTTTTGAGAGTATCCTTGGGTATTTTTCTGAAGAGTAAATAGAAATTTAAATGATGTTGGTGATAATTACTAGCTCTACATGCTTAGTTTCCATTTGTTGTCAATAATCTACACGTTTGAAGTTTTAATGTTTGTTGTTTGAATCATATGTGTAATCTCATTTCCAGTTGCAGATATTCACCATGGCTATAAGATCAATGACCCATTTGGTCTATCAAAGGTTCTCAAGAGGTGGAAAAATTCTCAATAAGGAGGAAAAAGCTGCAGAAAATGTCTATATCAAGGTAATTCCTGCATTTGTTTATGCATGATCTCGTATTGTTTCAGTTGTTTCTTTTTACTTTCCATTTTAGTAGTTTCCTCACAACTTGTGTGCCATTGAGCTTTTATGCAAATTTTGAATTTTTGGTTAATACTGTTGAACGTTATGGGAGTTGGTCTTTGGACATATCACATTTTTTGTTGCTTATTCTCAATGTTCTTATTTATTCTCTTAGTGGGTAGTTTTCTCTTTCTTTGTTTAAGGCTATTCTTTAAGTAAGTGTGAAATTTATCAATTATGTATTTTGAGATTGGTTCAAATATTGTCAATTTAGTATGTTGTAAGTTGGGTTCATATTTCAAGTAAAATGATATGTATGTAATTGGTTCGGGTACTGGAAAGAGGTTGAGGCTGAAAATGTAAATGCTGATATTTCATTTGTTCTTCTAATAATATGTTAAGTTAATTAGTTTAGATGTCTGGTAGGTAGATAATTTGCAATGCCTTTTATATCATCTGCATCCATGTGGATTGGTAGGGGAGCCATATATGTGCCAATCCCTATGTTCATTGGTACTATGGGTGAAGGACATGCATTAATTCTTGTTAGATGGATGTTTTGCCTGTGATAGATTTTTATCTTCTTCTGTTGCCTATAGTTCCTGTTTCAATTAGTTGGCTACATACTTTTGTGTTTTGCTTGTTAAGCTATACATTTTCTTCTTAATTTTCGTCAAGGCTTAGCGATGCCTTAATTATTGACTTCACATTCTGGAAAGTTAAGCAAAAGATGTTGGAGAAGCTTGCATGCAAGGTATTGAACTTGATTTTTGACCTATTATTTTCCTGCATCTCCAGGATATCATCTTTTTCTCAATAATGATGAAATTTCAAAAAGATATCTAGCTTTTAACAGTCAACTTCTGTGATGTTTTGGGTAGTTAAGCTTCATATATTGAATTTGGAATTTGATCATGCTTAAAATCTTGATGCAACTTATCATTTAAGGGAATAGTATAAACAATATCATAACAAGAACCAAGCAATATGATGAGCCCTCTTTAACTAGTGATTAAAGAGAGTTTCGAGAAGCGTCTTTATTGTCAATGAGCTAGTTGATTAACAGGCATTGAATTACTTCTTGTAAAATGTCTGTTGCTTTTATTATTCTCATTATGAGATGTCTTTATAACTTCTAGTGGTAATAGTGATAGTTGATGGAATGTGAATGCTCAAAACTGAGTCATGAAAATGTTGAAATGAAGCTGAATGTTTTAGGTTGCCTCTTCTTTTGATCTTATCATTATTATGCCTGTTCTCTTTTAGGAGTGGGTATCGGACAGGGTTAACACCTATGACCTCCTAAGTTTAAGTATGTACTCTCTTTTAGTTTAGGGCTCTTTTATATGTAAATAGTCTATGCATGTATTTTTGTGTACATTTGGAAGTGTATATGGAAGATTTGGAATGGCTTGTATATGGTTTAGGTGTTGTCCTGTTTTCTGGTAACAAGGGCGGGTTCCTGTTTGTGGCATGCCAGGGACAGTAGCATTGGATATTGTTAGCAAGAAATGTATGCCCTAAAAGTAGATATCTTAAGGAATTTTTCATATTTTTTAGCATTTTTCTGGTTTTTCTACATGAAGTTATGCCTTTGCAAACTTAGGTGTTGAATCTGGAATGTTAGGTTTGATAGAGTAGCTGCGGGAGAAATATGTTTTGGTTGCCTTATTGTTGTCTAAATTTAGCAAGGAAGTTTTTGTTTGAAAGCTAAGACATAGATGAAGATAATGGTACCTTTCTTGCCCCATAATTCATTGCCAATAAGTATAGTTTATTCTCTAAAATTGGTGCACATTTCAGGTCACCTTCAGGGGACAACTCCTTTTTGCATGACATAACTTTTAGCACAAACCTCTTCGTCCTATGATATTTGGTGAGCATTTAGAGCTCATTAAGAGGAAGAGATAGCAACTTCAATCACTAAATTCTGAGTTCTATAGCTTAAGTTATGATTTTTCAAAGCTTAGTCGATTACTATTCATTTGGTATACTTGAATTTCAACTTAAGGTCAGTTTTTGTTCAATGCCTATAAATGGTTCAAATGTGGTTTTTTTATTGATTATGCTTGTTTATGAGTCCTAACTCACATTTCAAACATTTAGTCATGTAAAAGTAGCTATGGATGTTGGTCTAAGGTTAGCTTTGTAACAGGGATAAGGTAGCTTTTTTAAAAGCTTATTGATAATCTAGATACTAAGTTACAACACCAAAGATTGCTTTTAATCTTATGTTTTCCATTGAAACATTTGTAGTTATTATCAGATGACATGCAAAGGGATATAAAGTATATCTCTATTGTAGACCTTTTCCCATATGAAAATGAGGCATAGGTGAGTTGTTTATTAGGAAGTACACCTGTGCCAAAGATCAATATTGTCAAATGCCTTTCATAAATCTAGGGATAGGATAACAGCTTCAAGCTTTTTAAAATTCAATATATAAATCATGTCAATTGTAAGCACAGGTTATGAGGTATCATTTACAAATCAAAGGAGATTAATCCTAGTGTTATTCCAGGTATAAGGTCAGGTTGGAGTTTGGCAGAAAGTTGCAACTTATTTAAGGCCTTTACCTGGTAGTTTGAGCATTTTAGAATTATCAGTCCAATTTTGTGCCTTTTTGTAATTGGTAGGGATATTTAGCTCGTATATATATTAATCACCATTTTGTTAATCTATGTTGGCTATTCTTTTGTTATTTTCGACGTCAATTTGGTTGGGATCCCATTATATGATTGCTAAAGGAGCAAAAAAAGAAAACCACATAGAAAATACTTGATGCTTCACGCTAAATGGTTCATCTTTGCCGATTGAGAAGCATCAAAGTAATGCAACTGTAATGTCAAATTTATTTTTCCTTGGCGTGACAAATGTACAAGCATGCTAACTTAAAGTTACTTCATACTGTAGATCTTCTTTGGTGCATTTGGGTGCTGACCACTGCCATGCCTATCCCAAGTGTTCATAAAGAACTGATTTACTTCATACCGTAGATCTTCTTTTGGGCAATCAAGTAACCTAGCTAACTTTTTAGCCCCAAATGCAAATGCACTGCGTTATAGGATAAAAGTTACCTGAAAAGAAGACGTACTGTTAATCAACTGCAAAGTAAAAAGAAACATAGAAGACAAGGCTGAAAGTAAAGTGTAGAGCATTTCAGAAACATCAACAAGAAATCACATACATTCATAATTGAATCAAGCCACTCTTGAAATTAGAGAGCTTTTCTTAAGTTTGATTCAGCTGACTTTTATTTAATATCAGTCAATTAAGTGAACGGAATGAATTGATGAAACATAGTAATCAAGAATGATTGTCATTCTCCCCTGTCCCACACAGCCAGTCAAATTGAGAATTTACAGAATAGAATATCCCATAAATGATATGGTGAACCAAGTCAAACTGACTGAAAACACTAAAAGATCTTCAAACTCTGATAATCAAGGCCCTGCTCCAAAAATTAAGACCTTGAAAGCCAAATAATGAATCAGAAGTCAGACAGAGAAGTAATACACAATGAGATGAAAGCAGTGTAGATAATGCACATGCATTATTTAAGCAGACATTCTCACATCATTAGTAATCTTGCCTCTCATATAATCTACTTTATCAAATTTAATATATCCTAAATTTACTGCTATTACCAGCAGATATTCAAAAACCCAACAACAGAAAATATACACAAGGCTGAATTCCATCTATGAAATGCAAAACACAAGTCCCTTCCAAATCTCAATTAAAATGCAACAGAAAATCAAGCAACCCTTTCAAAGTCAAATACCTAACGAAATGTGATGAGAAATACAGAGGAACTTCATCTGTGTGCGTTTGCACATAAATATGTCTAGATACTAGTTGAAACTTTGGGCAGAGATAAGAACAACTTTATTGAGGAGTGGGCACCCACAGCAATGCCCTTCAAGACAGATTTTCATTCACTAGAGTGCAATATAATAAGGATCCACGATAAAAATGGAAGTGAAAATAAGAATGTTGACCGATGATTCTGCTGGGAAAAGTAAAAGTCAAAGAACCATTTGTTCCACTATTTTTGTGGGAAACTTCCAGAAGCCATAAAGATTAAGTTGTCCTTTTACAGTTTGATTATTCTTCGTGTTTTTTGGTTCAGTTTTGAGAACAATGAATCTATAGAATCATCTTTATAGAAGAGATTTCAATTATGAAGCAAATAGCATCACATATACAATTGAAACAAAAATTAAAATGTTCTTACATCTGTTAACATATAACAAACAACATCATAGCGTCTTGTTCTATATGCTCAAATACAAGATGTTAGATCTCACGGTGTGGGGACTAAACCAAAATATTCACAGGTCTAGAAGGCAAAGGATGATTATTTTATTCAAATACCTTTGCTGACACTTCGTCCAAGGTTATTGTTAATCCGCAAAGGATCAATAACATTGAAGTGCTTTGAAATGAAAGGTTGTCCTTGGTTTTCTTGGCCACCAGGGTAAACAGCATATACTGAACTACAAGAATCAAGAAATAATTTGCTAAGTAGTAAGTCTCCACCATCTCTTCGAGGAGGCTCCGCTGCAATATGTCATAAAATGACAACACCAAGTAACTTAGCTAGCATTTTCAAATAAAGGACCATTCATCCAGATAACATAAAACTTTCAAGCAACTAGGAGATACCTGTCACTTCTGGAAGTGAACTTATAGGTACAGGCCCCCAGAGACTGACACAGAAGTTGTCCCAATCAAACTTACTAAAGAACTCAAGAAAGCGATAAAGGACCTTGGAATGCATAGGACAAATAGATAAAAATCAGATGACTGAAACCTATGCAGCTAAATTAAATAATGAAAAGGTACTAAAACTTTACTTCAAGGGGTCCTTCAAAGGAATTGTTGAAAACGTGAAATATGTAAAGAACCAAGGTTTCAAGAGCATAAGTGGAGATCAATCCGTGGTGAGCACCCAGTATGCGGCTCTCGTAATAACACCAAGCTTTTATCAAAATAATGCTCCTTTTAAATAAATGATTTTGATTTATCAGATTATCAACCTGCAGAAGCAAATATATTATTCAGTGAAAAAGAAAGACGTTACATTGTGAATATTTTCCTACATGACAAGTCTTTTAGATCACTTATTGGACAACCAACTAACCTCCTCGAGAAAACAAAGGGTGCATAGCCCACCAAGCTGGTTAAATGATATATCAACAACAATATTTTCAACAAGACACTTTATTATCTTCACCTGTATTTATATAGAATAAATTAGAAAAGTAAAATCTTCAACAATCATACATAATATACTTCATGGAAACATAAAGTTCTTTGCCAAAATTCATAAAATACAGCATCTAAAGTAGACTTTATAACATCTAAAAAGCAAAGAATCTTTTGGGAAGAACCAGTAATGCAAGAAGCTAATCACAAAAAGAAATATTTGTAACTCATGTGAGGGTACAGAGCAAGCATAAATCCCTCTGTGATAAGTGTGTGATATTTTGACTCTTGAACTGGTTAAGCTAATGGCTCAAAAGTAAAAGACAATGCCTTGTTCACAATCTGAAAATTGATCATTTTCTTTAATCATATAATTCATGTCCATGGTTCATCATTCTTCTCCATTTGTCTTGAGTCCATTAATTTTATTTTAGCTCATCTTCTAGAGAAATTTTAAAGAAGAATAGTGCAGTATCTCTTCTAGAAGAGAAGTTATGACCAAAGATCTTGAAACCTCTAAAGGCAACAGATAAACATCAGTGAGCCAATGCTCGCATAAGATCTATAGATTGTTAGATCTATAGATTGTTTGATCATAAATCCAAGCCAACAACGAACCGTATATTTTCAGTTTATGGAGAAATAAGATTATAACATATTGACATGTTCATTGACATAGGAGCATAAATAGCAATGGAACAAAATGCACCTACTTCTGCCTGAATATACTGAACCTCTTTCACTCGAAATTCTGCATTCTCATTTTTCTCCTCATTTTCTAACATATCACGAACCAGATGAGCCCATGAGTCTTTCAAATTTTGGTTCTTACTGAATGCAGTTAAGTCTATGTCCCCATCAGGCAAATAAGTCTTAAGTGGTACAGATCCAAAAGTGAACACCTGACAATAATGACAATCACAGATGTGCAATAAAAATCACAATTATGGATGGATAACCATGAAAATGAAGGTAGAAAAGGTTTAAACAAAAAAAGTGAGGCAAGGATTACAATTTAGAAATAATTACTAAACGAATAAGCTTTCTCCCTGATAACATTATTTTTACAAGGTTTTGGACTCTATGAATATTTGAAGTATTCCCAATCTCAAAACAGTGCCTTCATGTAATTTCCTAACACTTAACTAATAACATACTCCGTTCTAGAAAGCAGCCACAGGACACCATCGCTTTAAAATATTCTAGTTTAAAAAACATTCTTAAACAACTAAACCCAATCATCACATTTCTACTAGCTTAGTTTATGAATCTCCGCAGACAATCAACCCACCTCCCCATATCCCTCCATTTTCACATAATTAAACCAAAACAATCTCACATCACAGATATTTCCTCCAAAACTAAAAACTCATAGAAGATAAAGCCAAAAATTAAAAGAACCCAGAATACCTCGCATGGGAAGCATTTCATAATCAGGTGTTGCACGTAATGAGCAACAGCATTGCGGCGCTCTTCAGAAGGCTGATTGGGCTGAATGCAAGCAATGAGCTCTGCTGTTCTCTCTTCGGCCTTTGACCATCGGTCGGCATCCAGCGCTCGGATCACCGACGCTGCTTCATTGGGCAATAGGCCGTTTGGCAATAGGCCAGTGGCTGCCTCTGCCCACCACTCATGCTCGCCCATGCAATCTTTACACACCTTTACCCGCCAGAAAGTCACTTCCTCACTCACCCACAAACAATACAGCAAACAACACCGCCTTATATGTGCTCTAATAGAAATACAAACAGCCAAATGATTGAAAGAAAACAAAAGGTGAACAAAGAAAAACCCTTTTCTCGGGAAAAGCAAACTTTCCAGTCAAAACTCTAGGACAATCGTTAAGGAAAAATGAAGGGGCAATTTGTATAATTTCAACAAAAAGCCCCCGGCTGTGGTCAAACAAGAATCGCCCAAGTATAGAGAGACTTCAACAACAATTTCAGGTGGGCACTTCAATACCTAAATTTTTTGGTTACATAAATTGGTAACCAAATCTGTTATCTACATAACGATAGAGAAAACCCTAGAACCGAAGATTAAAAACAACTTATTAAAAAAAGAAAAAGAAAGAGAAGAAAATCCAAGAGAATGAAGTTGAAGATAGAAGAAATGAGTCAGATTATCCAAACCCTAAAATGGAAAACTGATTAATCCCGATAATGACGAAGCGTAGGCGAATCAATAGGTGATAGTAAAGGGACCAGATAGCAAATAAAACATCAATTTGATACACAGAGAACTAGAGAAGAGCGGGCTCTTTTGTATTATTATTACGAATTTACGATTCGTATCTTGTGGAGAGAGAGAGAGAGAAGAAAGAGATCAAGAGACAAAAGGACGTGCGTGTGGTTTATTCAGATTATGGGGACTAGTTGGCAAAATTGGGAGTCACATAGATGTTAAGTGAAGTTCCTGCAATTATGGGGGTTGAGAAAAATAGTTTAAGCAACTTTTTAATTAATCAACATCAATATTTTATTAAATTTAAAAAATAAATTATAATATAATATATAGTATTAGAGATTGTTTTAAATAAAATTTAAAAATAATTTAATCATTCTTTTTACTAAAAAAGATACAAATTCAAAATGTTTTAAAAATAAGTAGTTTAATTGGTAAGACAAAAAGTTAGATAAGTATTAGGATAAGATAAAGATTGAATAAAGTGAAACATAACTGAAAAAGATTGTATTATATGTCAAAGAATTTAAATTTTAATTAAAAATTAAATTAAAATTTATTTATTTATTTTAGTTTATAATAAATTATTAATTAGTAAAAATTTATCGATTAATTAATAAATTGACCAATTTTTAACAGCAAGAGTTAGTAAAATAAATCGAATAAAAAAGTTAGATGATCTAAAGTTTTTATGGTTGAATTAGTCGAGCCGATTTGAATTTTTAATCATATCAATCGTTGTGATGTCATTTAAAAAATAAAAAGCAATAATGTTCAAGATAAGGCAATCAAAATGCTGCCATAAAGGGACAGCGGCAATCTTAAGGAAAAGATTAGTAAGATGCCAAATTGGGAAGGAATTATAGAAAGCATCAAGTGTTTTCACTTTTAAGTGCAATTCAATAGTTATATATGCTTTGGTTGTATTATATTATATATGTGTGTATTAAAATAATCCATTTTGGTTCTGTTATGTTTAACTTTAACCCTACTTGTGGTCCTCTTCCACGTAAGATGTTTCACTTGCACGGTATTTTTACATTAGAATATTAGATTTGGTGGCTTTAAACCCTAAATTTAATCATGGCAATTGGAAATTAACAAGGATCTCTAGTAAGATGTTTCGAATCATACTACTAATGACTAGAACATTTAACCGGTTCGATTGTAAAAATTTTAAATCGTTTAACTTTTCAGTTTAATTTAATAAC
>JANIHY010000003.1:31280945-31292106 GCA_027479065.1 Erythroxylum brevipes
TCCACATTTAAAACATAATCCCTTAGCCCTTCGGTCCATCAATTCCTGATAAGAGAGGTTTCGGGTCCCCTTTGGTCGCCCCTCGACAACCCTCTCAACGTCGGGTCCTCGTTTAGCTCCACCGGTAGGATGCACCGGGGTCCGGACTACGTTGGGTCGCATGCCGCCCCAATTGTGAGCACCCCTGGTCGAGTAGGTGGTCTCGAACCTCGAAACATCCACAGGTCTCCAGCCCGCTATCGGTTTGGTAGTCATCGATGGAGCTAGTTTGCGCTCCACTGCTCGCTTTGTGGAGATCATCTTATATCAGGAAGAAGGATCCAAGGCCAAAACCTCCAACCTTATATCTTCTCGTAATCCCCCTAAGAAAAGACCCATATACTGATCTTCGGGAAGGGGAGGAACCTGAGCCATCAACATTTCAAAAGTTTCCATGTATTCGTCCACAGTGCCTTGCTGCGTCAATGCCTTCAGCTGGGAAAACGGGTTCCCGATGTAGTGATATCAAAGTCTCCCAATCTAACTCTGGCTTCGACGCTAAGAGGACCTTGAACTAGTGTCGTGCCATGCCTTCCATGCAAATCTGAGTCAGCTGAACTCGAAGTTTTGGTGGGGTGCCCTGAACGGTGAAGTACACTTCTGCACGAGAGACCCATCCTACCGAGCGTCACCTTGGAATGGAGGGAGTTCTACCCTTTTTACTCGAAGATGATACTCTTCTGACATCATGGAGGTGACGCCGCTTCCTTCCACTGCCGTCTGTACCGACTTCCCACGATTGACGGAGCTTGACCCAGCCTCCGGTGATTGGTGTGCAGTTTGATGCTGGAACCCCTCTCGCATCTCTGCGTGCATCGCCGCTAAGGCTCTGGAGGCGTTGTCGACATCTTTATGTAAGTTCCCCAGTTGGACTGTATGGTCCGACAGTTTCGTCTCTACCGCTATCATATGAGCATCCATTGCTTCCCACTTTTGTGACGCCATTCTCGTTTGCATACATTGGGCCTCTCAATGAAAGCACCAATCATAAGCAAATGGATGATAGTATAGGATTTTTATTAATATTTAGCAAGAGCCTCATAGGAAACTACAAGAACCAAAGCTACCAGCCAACAATGGCCCCTCAAGCTTCCAGCTGAGACAGTACAAAGAGAAAATTTACCCCCTTTGTGCTACCCCATTCCCTTACATACTCTACCCTCCACTCGATTAGCTATTAGCTTCTCTCTCCTTTAACTAATTCTAACAAACTTAGCTGACTCATCATTCCTTGAGTCACTCATTTTCTACTTTGCCTTAGTCTTTTTCCTGGAATATGTTAACATGGGTTTGTGGCCCATGTTTTGTTCCTTCCTCCTATTTCTTCTAGAGTAAGTCAATATGGGTTTATGACCTGTATGGCTATCAGCCTATTGTTCTCAAGGGACAACATCAATCAGCCATCTCGAATGATGAGCCTGTAGACGTACAAGATCCTCTAAACCCTCTACTATCCAATACTGTTCTTGTTCTTGATACTTGCTATGATCTTGACATTCTCATGACACTCAAAAAAGGTACCGGTCTTGTACTAGCCATCCTATTGCAAAATATCTCTCATATGATAAACTATCTCAGAGTCATAGGGCATTTAAATAAAAAATCTCTAATCTGTTTGTTCTAAGAAACATTCAGGAAGCAATTGATGATCCAAAATGGAAATCTGTAGTAATGGAGGAGATCCGTGGTCTTGTGAAAAATGGGATATAGGAAGCTATAGAGTTACCTAGAGACCAAAGAACACTTGGCTGTAAATGGGTGTTTATGGTAAAGTGCAAGGCTAATGAAAGTGTAGAAAGATACAAAGCGAGACTTGCTCATAAGGGGTTTACTCAAACCTATGGTATTGATTACCTAGAGACTTTTGCCCCGGTAGCTAAAATTAACTCTATTCGAGTTTTATTGTCTCTTGCAGTTAACTGCAATTGGACCTTACATCAACTGGATGTGAAAAATGCTTTTTTAAATGGTGATTTGGAAGAAGTGTTTATGTGTCCACCATCGATTTTTGAAAAAATTGTTGGCCAAAATAGAGCATGTAGACTCAGGAAGTCTTTATATGACCTGAAACAATATCCACGAGCATGGTTTGGAAGGTTTGGGTCCATGGGCATGGTTTGGAAGGTTTGGGAAGGCAGTGAAAAGCTATGGCTTTCATCAAAGTCAAGCAGATCACCCTCCATTTTATAAACATTCTAAAATGAAACAATTGCAATTCTAATTGTCTATGTGGATGACATAATCTTAACTGGAGATGACTACGAAGAACTTGCAAGGTTGAAAAGGAAGTTAGCAAAGGAGTTTGAAATTAAAGACCTGGGAGCATCGAAATATTTTCTTAGAATGGAATTTGCAAGATCAAAAGAAGGAATATTTGTGAATAAGAGGAAGTATATCCTTGATTTACTTGGAGAAACTGGGTTATTGGGATGCAAGGTGGTTGAAACTCCAATTGAAGCTGACCTAAAGCTCAGTCTTGCTAAGGATGAAGATGTGATTGATTGGGAAAATTTTCAGCAACTGGTGGGAAGACTGATGTATCTATCACTCACTCGACCTGACTTAGCCTTTGTTGTAAGCATGATAAGTTAGTTTATGCACTCACCAGGTCGAGATACTTTAAAGTTGCCTACATAATACTAAGGTATCTGAAAGGGACACCTGGAAGAGGCTTGATGTTTAAGAGATGTGACAATATACAGGTTGAAATCTATACAAATGCTGATTGGGCAGATAGCATTTTTGATGGAAGATCAACATCAGGATATTGTACTTTTGTTGGGGGGAAATCTAGTCACCTGGCGGAGTAAGAAATAGAAAGTAGTAACACAAAGTAATGTTGAAGCTGAGTTTAGGTCTTTCGCATTTGTGATTTGTGAAGGAATGTGGATCAAGAGGTCATTAGAAGATCTGAAGATTCCTGTGTCACTTCCTATGAAAGTCTATTGTGACAACAAGGTTGCTATTTCGATTGCACACAACCCAATTCAACATGACAGAACCAAGCACATCGAAGTGGACAAGCATTTATCAAAGAGAAACTTAAGAGTGGCTTAATCTGTGTTCCATATATATCAACCAGTGAACAAATAGTTGATATACTCACCAAGGGACTATAGAAGAAACAGTTTGATCTCCTAGTAAGCAAGCTAGCTATGGAAGACATTTACAAGCCAGCTTGAGGGGGAGTGTTGAGAAGGAGAAATCGATGGCAGCAGAATCAAGGAGTTGCTAATTCGGAGGAAATCTGTTCCTAACAAATTGGGAGAGAAATTAGGGGAGATTTAGTCAAAGTAAATAAATTAGGAGATAATTAGGATATTTGATTTGTGTAGAATTCTTTCTAGTATAGATACTATTGTACTCCTAAAAATATATGGAAGTTACACTTTTTTTTTTTTTCTGTATTTTTGCATTTTGACCGCCAGTAGTTCTAGGCATGATAATCTTTGTTTTATAAAGTATCTTATTACCTTGATCTTATTCATTTTTGTATGTGTGATCTCGTTGGTTGGTCTTGTTTATGGGCTATAGATGCTTACTTATACAAGAGCATGTACAAGTTTCAAGACGTAATCTACTTAATTGTTATACACCTTTACTTCTTCTTCCTTGGTCAAAGAAATGCAACTCCAGGTTTTTTACTTTTTACTGCTTTTGTCTTTCCTGAATTGTATCACACAGGGTTTTACTTACCCTGTACAAAAATTGTATCACACAGGGTTTTACTTACCCTGTACAAACTCATTTCCTGGAAGATATTCTGGAAATGACAAGGTACAGATTGACTCCATACAACCAAATTGATGATTACGGTCAAGAAAAGATGTGGAGGATGAGCAAACAAGCTTCAAGAAAGCGGAAGAGTCAGATTGCTTCCGTTGTTGAGGTCCATGACCTTTTCTGCAGCTACATTTGCTATTTTGCAAATGCAGTTTATTTCCTCTTCTACAATTTTGAAATTCAAATTTGTTTTGTTGAGGAAGTTTTTGATTTGGGAAGCTTGCAATAGGATGCATTGAGAGCAGCCGACTTTAAGGAGTATAGTTCCCAGACTCTGGAGTCCCTGGCATCCTGGAATCCTGATTGCATTGGTTTCAATATCATAGAGTTTCTTTTATGCCATATATGTGAAAAGAAGGGGCCTGGTGCTGTGCTCGTTTTCATGACTGGTTGGGATGACATGAGCTCATTAAAGGATAAGCTACAAGCAAATCCTATGTTGGGAGATCCAAGTCGAGTGTTGTTGCTTACGTGCCATGGTTCTATGGCCAGCTCAGAGCAGGTAATTTCATATTTGAAGTTGCTTTGATAAAACATTCATGTATGGACATATTGATAAAAATCCTCATTCTTGATTATCAACGTTCAGTATATAGCTTCTAAGCAAATTTCTTTGGAATGTATGCAGAGGTTAATATTTGATGTACCTGATTGTGGTGTGAGGAAGATAGTGCTAGCTACCAACATTGCTGAGACAAGTATCACAATCAACGATGTTGTTTTTGTTCTTGACTGTGGGAAGGCAAAGGAGACTTCATATGATGCTCTTAATAACACTCCTTGCTTGCTTCCTTCTTGGATTTCCAAAGCCTCTGCTCAACAGGTAAGTTTTTCTTCTACTTGGAAATTTGATATCTGAGATGATTTTGATGTGAAGATTGTACTTCTGATGGTGTGTAATTGCATTTGCCGCCCACATGTTTCTAGATGCTACTCGTGTGACATTCTCAGGAGGGATTACTATGGTAGAAAGGCAAGCATGTCTACAAATTTTATAAATCCAAGCTGTCATGAAATGTATTTGGAGCGTCATCCAAACATGCAAATTTTGGTTTGATCATTTTTTTATGTGGAGTTGAATCTCACTGAAGCATATTGTAATAACCTCACCGATTGCACAATTTCATATTTGCTTTTACTTTCTTCTAAGCTGGTTGAGCCTTTAGTAATTTAAGTTAGTTAGAAGAGATTTTAGATTAGCTTCAGGGATGTCCAGTAGCCTTACTACTTTATTTATTTTATGTACTGATCTTTGTCATTTTGAGATATTCTAAATGGAAAGGGCAAATAATTTTTTTATAACCTTAAATATGTTCTCAAACTCATTCAAAAGTTCAAAAATAATTTACTTAATCTCCTATTTGGTGATATTATTATCTTGGCCCAATAAATAAATATTGTTGAAATGTGATCATAGATATTTCCTTGGCCAAAAGTTTTGTTGACCTGAAGCAACATTTGGGTATTTCATGTTTTATTTTCTTTTAATTTGATCCTGTATAATCTATCATCACGAGAGTCTATGTTTACAAGAAATCAATCTTTTTGAGAACAATCGAAAATAAATTGAATAATTATGTTCCTAATGCTTAAAGATTTTTTATTAAACCAAATAAGAGTTTTGGTCCAAGTTTAAGATAAGAAAGATAAATTATTTTTCTCATTTGAGGTTTGCATGCCAATTACTTTCTATCTGACTTAGATTTGGCAAGCATGTAGGAATTAGAATGATATGTTTCTTTGTGATCCATTTATATACTTTGTTCTTTCTATCTCCTGCTTGAATAGTAAAAATCTTCATTTCAGAAGCTTTTTATATTTGGACTCTTTCACATATATATTCTACATTCATTTCGACTTAATTGCATAATGCAGAGAAGGGGGAGAGCTGGCCGTGTTCAGCCAGGAGAATGTTACCATCTGTATCCTAGATCTGTATACAATGCTTTTGTAGAATATCAATTACCGGAAATATTGAGGACACCTTTGCAGTCTCTTTGTCTGCAGATCAAAAGTCTAAAGCTTGGAAGCATATCAGAGTTTCTTTCTAGGGCTTTGCAATCACCTGAATTGTTAGCGGTAACACCATTTGCGGCTTGTCTCATTTATACTCCCCGAATCCCATCTTTCTAACAACCTATAGTAATATCTAACCTAATCCCATAGTTATGATTAATATCTTCTCCCTCGTTGTTTAGGACATAGAGGAGATGATGTTGTCAACATCGTGACTATATAACTTTTTTTGTGAAGTTACTTTACCTTGCTCAACTCATTCACCATCGTGTTTTACCCTAATATTTTACAGGTTCAGAATGCTATTGATTACTTGAAAGTTATGGGAGCTTTAGATCAGAATGAAAAATTGACTGTTCTTGGTAGGGCAGCATTTAACCATGCTTATTGTTGCTTGATAGGTGATCCCATAACCATGCTTATTTTTGGTTGATAGGGCGATACTTATCTATGCTTCCGGTGGAGCCTAAACTGGGAAAGATGCTTATTTTAGGTGCTATCTTCAATTGCTTCGATCCAATATTGACTGTTGTTGCAGGTCTTAGCGTGAGAGATCCTTTTTTAACACCATTGGACAAGAAGGATGTAAGTTCACTCTTTTATATTGAAGAAAGAATGCTTTACTCTTATTGATGATCCACATTTGTCGTACATAGATAGAAGCCTATATTTGATAGGTCAACTCCTACAAAATCTATAAATATTGCCTATATTTTTAAAGATCACCTCTTATAGATTCTGGTAACTAATCTTAGGGATTTCTAGAGGTATTAACTAAAGAAAACTAAGAATTTTACGAGACTGTAAAAGGTATCTTCGAACAAGACAGATTCAATGGATGAGTGATTTTAGGGAGTTGAAGTATTCTATTTTCAGCTTGATTTTAATCTCCTCAAATATGAGATTGGAAAATGCCTTAGTAGATCGGTCAACTAATTACTTGAATTTATGTATGGAATACTAATTGGGCCACTATCTAGCAAAAAGTTAATGGAAGTGCTTACCCTTTTTGGAAAATTCTGAGTATTTGTAATTGTATACATACTCTAGGGTCAACTTTGATTCCCTATAGGAAATTCCAAAATTTAAGAGAATGACATATTATCTTACAAATATTTTGTGTCCTAGCCTTGTAATTTTTACGCACTTCCTCTCAATTTGGTTAATGAATTGAGATCTTCAATTCTCTGCTTGGAAATAATGCTTTGAAACATACGAGTGTTTGTCTTTTTGTTAAACATCTACTTGTTGGGGAGGTAAATTCCTTGTTGGACTATTTAAAATAATGAAGTAGAATATGATACTTATAGAGTCCTCCCTACGATCATTATGCTTATTGAATAAGTAGTATGTGATTGTGTGCGATATTTTCATTATGTGGAAGATCTTTGGAAGGCCACCTAATAAGATAGATGATACTATCACAATTAAGTAGACCATATTATTATTTTCCTTTTGCAATATGGGATTTTTTTGGATCTATGAGATTTTCTTGGTAAATATGTTGACAGCTGGTGACTATCTCATGTATAGACTTTAGGAATCTTAAATCTGTGTGAGATCATAAATATGAGCTTTCCTCACACTTTCTCATATCTTTAATTTATCAATTATGCTTTTTGTATATTTAATAGACTTAGGATGTGAAACAGACTGGTTAGACTTATCATTTGGACTAGGTTTTGAATCTAACATGAAACTAGATTCAAGTAATGATGCATGTAAGGAAGGGGAGATGAGAAAAGAGGAGAAGATAATGAGGAAAAGTAAAAAATTATTATAAATTTATATTGACTCCTAATGTTTAAGGTTTGGGAAATACAATTACTCTTTAGCATAATTTAAAACTTGCTTGTAGGTGGATGATAACATTTACATTCCTCTTGAATTGGTTAATATCCTGTAAGAATGCATTTTACTTTAGGCTTAAGTTTCCCTATTTGATGCTTATAGGTATTAGGGATGGCAAAAAGGCCGGGCTTGGCCCAACCCGAAGTCAACGGGCCAGGCCTGAGTTGATTGGACCTCGGATGTTCGGACCTAACGGATAAAGGCAAAATAATGTCATTTTGCCATATTTTTTTAAAAAATTAGTTTGGGCTCGGATCAGCCCGTCCATTGCCATCCTTGTTACACATCAATATATGAGCTAGACCTGATTATTTTGAAGTACAAGTGTTAAAGACAATATCAAAGAATGTCAATTGAGTGCTTGATACAATCTTAAGACTCCTATAGACTTAATATAATAATAAGAAAGAACTAATTCCATAATGAAAGTATCAATTACATAAAGGAAAGTTTATCTTAAGAATAAATAGGAAATCATATAGATATGACTTTTCCTAATATAGATCTAGCTTTTTCTAATGCTAATTCTCAAGCTAAAGCATATGTATCATAACCTCCAAGTTTCTAAAAGTCTTGGTGAAAAAATCAACAAATTGGCCTTTTGACTTGACATATGGTATCTCAATCATTTCTTCTTGAAGCTTTTACCAAACAAAGTAACAATCCACCTCAATATGTTCAGTTCTCTCAATGGAAGACTTAATTAGAAGAAATATGAATGACTGCCTGATTATCACACATCAACTTCATTAGAGACGAGTGCTCAAAACCAATTTCCCCTTGAAGATGCCTTAAACAAATCAACTTACATGTAGTATATGCCATGGCCTTAGGCTTAGCATAGGAACGTACAACAACTGATTGCTTCTTGCTTTTACATGACACCAATACACAGTATCCTGAAGTAGATTGTCAGTCATAAGAGCCTGCCTAATTTGCATTTGTATATCCTTGAATCTTAGTATGACCATGGTTTTGATATAGAAGACCTTGCCTTGACAGACCTTTCAAATATCTCAAAATCTTGATGATTGTTTCCCTATGGCTAGTTTGTGGAGACTCCATAAACTAACTAACTACATTTGTAGCAAAAGAAATATATGGATGAGTAATAGTCAAATAACATTTTGCTCCACAAGACTATCAATTGTCTTAGTTCCCAATATGCATGTCTCCTTTAAAAGGTCAAGGACATACTTTTTTTGATATAGACAAATCACCTTCTTCGACCTTGCTACCTCGACACCATGAAAATATTTTAGTGAACCAAGGTCCTTTATTTGAAACTTGATCTACGAAAAATTTAAAGATTGGATTCCTACTTTATCATCTCTATAAATAACAATATCGTTAACATAAACAATCAAAAGAATTCTACCAGCTTTGGAGTGACAATAAAGCACGAAATGATCCACACAACATTGATGTAGACCAAACTCCATAACTAATATACTGAAGCATCCAAAGTAAGCTCTTGGTGACTGTTACAGACCATAGAGAGACTTGTTAAAGCGGCACGCCAAATTAGTCTCCCCCTAAGCAACGAACCTTGTTGGTTGTTCTATGAAAATTGTCTCCTCACGACCACCACGGAGGAAAGCACTTTTTATGTTGAGTTGATGAAGAGGCCAATTATTTGTAGATGCCAACACAATCAAATACAAATAGATGTCAATTTATCTACAGGAGGATTGATGTTTGTAAGATAGAAAGAGGTTTGTATTTTCTCATATGTTTACTTTATAGAAGTAAGGCTATATATACATATTTACAAGATTAATTTTGGGAATGTAATCCCTATGATCAAGGTATTATAATCCCTATAATAAAGACTAGAATCGATGACCTTAATGCTCAATATGTAACAATCCCTTTCAAGTTGGAGCATAGATATTAATCATGCCCTACTTCTTACAAATGTAATTGATTCGAGTACCATTTAAGGCCTTTTTGAAGATATCTCTGAGTTATACTTCAATTTTGACATATTCTTTGAAAATCAAGTTGTGCTGAACTTTTTCACGAATGAACTGGTGGTCAATTTAATGTGTTGGTCCTTTCATGAAACACTAGATTAGAAGCAATATGTAGAGCAACATGATTATCACATTACAGTTTTGCTAGTACTGAGGCTTTAAAACCAATTTCATATAATAGTTGATATATCCATATTGTCTCACACGTTGTCACACCATGCCATAGCTCTGTATTCAGATTTTGCATTGGATCTTGATACAACATTTTGTTTCTTACTTTTCCGTGAGACCAAGTTTCCTCTCACAAAGACACATTAGCCAATAATTGATTTTTTTATCAATCTTAAAACTTGCCCGATTAGCATCTGGAAAACATTCAATGTGATTGCGTCCATGATTTTCATATAGTATCCCTTTTCCAGGAGCGCCCTTTAGGTAACATAAGATTTCTTCTAAGATTGCCCAATGATGAATAGCTGGAGAGGACATGAATTGACTTACAACGCTAACAGAATATTGCAATATCAGAGCGAGTTATTATAACATTGCTTAATTTTCCTATCAATCTTCTATATTTTTCAAGGCCTCAAGCAAATCTCTATCTTGGTAAGTTGTTCATTTAGGGGGCTTTGAGGTATTGCGTGGCTTAGCTCCTAGCTTTCCCATTTCAGCTAATAGATCAATTACATATTTTCTTTGGGACAGGAAAATGCCTTTCTTGCTTCTCGTTATTTCTACTCTCAAAAACTATTTCAGAGCTCCCAAATTCTTTGTTTGAAATTGACTATGGAGAAAGGATTTTAATGATGAGATGCTCGTAGAGTAACTTCTTGTAATAATGATGTCATCCACATATGCAACAAGGAGAATAATACCAAGTTTAGATTGTTTATAGAAGATTGAGAGATTAGATTTGCTCTTAGTCAATCCAAAAATTTCTACGACTTGACTAAATTTCCCAATCGAGCACTTGGACTTTGTTTCAAACCATACAGTGACTTGCACGGACAACAAACTTTGTCATACTTCCCCTGAGCAACAAACCCAGATGGTTGCTCCATATACACTTCCTCTTGGAGGTCACCATGTAAGAAGACATTTTTAATATCTAACTAGTGTAGGGACCAATTAAATGTAGCTGCCATAGAAATGAATAGGCAGATAGATGTTAGTTTAGTAATAGGCAAGAAAGTATTAGAATAATTCACACCATAAGTTTGAGCATAGCCTTTAGTAGCAATTGATCCATCAGAGTTGACTTTGACTGTAAAAACTCATTTGCATCCGATGGATTTCTTTCCAATAGGTAAGTTAGCAAATTCCATGTACCATTAGCCTTTAAAGCATTCATCACCTATATCATAGCATTATGCCAACTAGGAAACTTCTTGAATAGTTTTTGTTGGACCAATGGAGGTTGACAAATTAAATCCTTCTATGTTTTGATAATAATAAAACTTAAAGAATTGGTTAAGAAATAATTTCAGGTATTTGGA
>JANIHY010000003.1:31292818-31305190 GCA_027479065.1 Erythroxylum brevipes
TACTACTTCATTTCTATCATTGTTATTATTGTGAGCTGAGTGATTAGAGAAGAATCACTTGGGAGGTAGGATTTGTGTCGGGAAAATAAATCATTTGGGCAAAGGATTGGAACTGGTAGATTGCAGGATGACTTGTATGTCTTGGAAGAAAATCACATGATAGATTTTGGTTGGAGCTGGGATTAATTCTGCCATTGCCTTACCCAGAAATAATTCATCTTTGCCCTTTTAATTTCATCCATATTTTCTCAATGTCACTTTTAGCCATCTCTGGATCACTAGTTGTCATATTTTCCTTACTCTTTATATATATATATATATATGGTGGAATGTCCAACACTCAACTCCCCAATGTCTACCCGTCGACCACCTCTGGTCATCCACTCGTCAGCATGAACGCCCTCGGGTTGCACCTCTCTAGTGTTGATGGCAGTGCTGCCGCTGCCGCTGCCGTTGCACAATAGTGTGACGTGACCAGTCGCACATTACCATAATCTCAACGTTGGGGCTCAAATTACCCAAATTGGGAGACTTGAAGAGCCAACCAATCCTTAACTAGAAATATTGATCCTATCTGAGTTGAATTGAAAAGAATATTTTGGGTTTTGGGTGAATTTGGAGTTAGGGTTTCAGATTGGGACAGAAATTGGGAATTAGGGATTTTGAGAACTAGGCTCAGATACCATGTTAATGAAATTAACCAGCAATATTTTGCGAAAAGCCTTAACCTCATGTTAGGCTAATCATATATATAATTAGGAGTTACGGTTACAATAGGAAAGTCCATTTGTGAGTAAATCATGGGATAACTGCTATATCCTGTGATTCACTCTATCACTTTATCACATCCTTAACACTCAGCTTGAGGGGGAGTGTCGAGATGTATATTAGCTGTAAATATTATTATTATTTGATAGATGTTAGGGGTGTTAATGATATCCCTTAATTTGAGGGATTTTAGTTAAGATTTTCTCTATTCCTAGATTAGGTAGTTTCTGATTCTGTATCTAAGATTTATTGTATATATTCCGATGCATTGTAACCCAAAGTAAGTGAGAGAGAAATCAAGAATTTGTCCTTTCAATTTTCTTCAACACTAACCATATTCAGTTTTTCCTCTTTAATTAAATTTGAATCCATCTTAATATGTTTAGTACCCTTCCTGGATATTTCCAGGTTTTGTCTCAATCAATGATTTGATTCCAGGTGTCCTCAGGGAGTTCGGCAATATGTTTAGTCAATTTCACTGCATGAAAGGAAGTTATACTCAGGAAGGACTTAAATTGGAACCAGATATGTTGGATTTATGAATGCTGTCAAGAGGGAATTCCCTATTATCTTTTTCCTTGAAATTATCTCCCCGAAGATAAGGGTCTGTCCTAGGAATGAAGATGTGATGATAGTATGATGATTTGGCCCAAACTATGTATTTGAAATATGTAACATTGTACAACTGAATCTTTCTACGTCTGTGCAGCTTGCAGATGCTGCTAGGTTCCAGTTTTCTCATGATTATAGTGATCATCTTGCCCTTGTCCGGGCCTATGAGGGCTGGAAAGATTCCGAAATTGATCTTACTGGATATGAGTACTGCTGGAAAAATTTCCTTTCTTTACAATCAATGAAAGCTATTGATTCTCTTCGAAAGGAATTCTTCTCCTTGCTCAAGGATATTGGCCTTGTTGATGCTAATGCTACCTCTTGCAATGCTTGGAGCTATGATGAAAATCTCATCCGAGCAATTATTTGTTATGGCCTCTATCCTGGAATCTGCTCTATTGTGGTGAGACTTGTTTTCCGCTGTCTGCTAGAGTCTGTCTATATAATCTCATTAATCATTCTATGTCATGCATGCAAACAATCAACTTTCTTTACGTTGTTAATGTACTGACATACTTGAATGGACAGCACAATGAGAAATCATTTTCTCTGAAAACCATGGAAGATGGTCCAGTGCTTCTATACTCTGTAAGTTGGCTAGCTCTTTACCCTTGCTTCATATGAATGTTCTTGCTTCCAAAGTGAGTAAAAACTTTTCTTGCTATGTTGTTTGAACTGCCTGTTGTCTTTTTTCTCAAACCCCTTTTCTCCTCATCAGACATCCGTTAATACTCGAGAAGTGAAAATTCCATATCCTTGGTTGGTCTTCAATGAGAAGATAAAAGTGAATTCTGTTTTCCTTCGGGATTCAACTGCTGTTTCTGATTCTACACTTCTGCTGTTTGGTGGAAGTATATCGAATGGGGATGGTGTTAGTTCTTCTCTCTCTTTCTTTCATTCTCTCGCTTTTTCTTCTCTTAGATTTTCACTTTGTATACTTGTAGTTTAGTCGATGATCGAACATACATAATGATTGTTCAGGATGGGCACTTGAAGATGTTAGGAGGATACCTTGAGTTCTTCATGAAGCCAGCTATAGCTGAATTGTATCAAACCTTGAGGAGAGAACTTGATGAGCTGGTTCAAACAAAGGTCAGAAGCTTGCATGAAAGCTAGTTTTGTATGAATCAACGTAACTCTACTGTTTCTATTTGTTTGATTATTTTGTGGATATTTTCTTCAAATCTTTATATTCATACATTCCCGACATTGTTCTATTGTGATTGCTTATTTGTTTAAAAGTTTGCATGAACTGAATCATTGATGAATTGATGCCATATGAAATTGATCATCGTGGTTATGGACAGCTGCTAAATCCAAGGATGGATATACACGTGCATCATGATCTCCTATCTGCAGTAAGGTTGCTGATATCACACGATCCATGTGATGGCAGATTTGTATTTGGCCGTCAGGTCCTTACGTCCTCAAAGATATCTGTTATGAAAACGCAACCAGCCCTAGTTTCAAGGACTGAAAGTGGACCTGGGGGTGATAATTCTAAGAGCCAGCTCCAGACATTACTCACCAGGGCAGGATATGCTGCGCCAATCTATAAAACGAAGCAATTGAAAAATAATCAATTTCAAGCTACTGTGGAATTCAATGGAATGCAAGTTATGGGTCAGCCTTGTAACAACAAGAAGAGCGCAGAAAAAGATGCAGCAGCAGAGGCCCTTAAGTGGCTGATGGGTGGGACTGAGCCCGGACATGGATACATAACTCAGATATCGATGCTGCTAAAGAAAAGCGAGAAGGATCATTACTGAACTGTATATCCAGACCCAACCTTTGACCGATTTCATGTAAACATCAAACAAGATGCTGATGCCCCCATGGCACTGAACTGTGGTCCTCTTATTACGTGGGTTCGATTTGCTCTCTCTCTTGGGAGGAGAGGGCGGTCAACGTATGTTTTTGCTTTACCAAAACTAACTTTATTTTGACATGGAAATGCCCGTTAGCAAATGGTTTGAGATCTTTCTTGCAACCAATAAGAAAGGTGACTATATGCAACAGGTACCTCTGCTCTCCATCTGTAGTTGTTTCAACTCAAATTAATATTTTCGTAGTGATTTATGAAAAATGATCTCTAACATTGCGATTGATATTTGTTTAGTCATGGATTAGTTGGTTTCTTTTGGAGATCCAGCGCAGCAATTGCAGGGCTACGTTGATCAAGCAAGCTTTGAGTTGAAACAAACTTCATTGATTTCCTAGACGTGGATTTGAGCTTTAGTAAATGTGCAAGGACCGGCGTTGATCTTCTTTTCCGGGTTTCTGCTGCTTTTGGACCTACGCAATTAATTCGGTGATTACATGTTCGTCCGAGGCAAATCAACTAGAGTGACTGCTGAACAATAATGTAGTTATCAACCAAAAAAAAAAAAAAAGAAGGTATACGGACAAGAGTTTAGGTAGGAAGAGCTGTACAGTTCAACTTAATCTTGTCCGGTGGCATTCAACATGAATTCTTCATTATTGCGTAGGGACATTGGGGTCAGGAGTATTGTATATTGTATCTGGTGAATTTGTAATGCCAAGTTTGCAATTTGTATCTGGTGAATTTGTAATGCCAAGTTTGCAATGCAAACTTTATTCTTGTTTAACTCATAAACTCATCATTTCTTGCTGCATCATTCATCAAGTAACTCTTACAAAATTAATTAAATCAAAGGTAATTTGGACGGAAGACAACCAAAAACTTGAGGAAAATAAATCATATTTCATGCACATCATTCACTTAATCCAAATTTTAAGATCCTCCCAATCAAACCTTCAAGAAAGATACGTTTAAAATTTATAATGCACAAAACTGTACAACTTTGTAGGCTAATGATGAGCAAATAGCAATTACATTTGGAAATCAAAAGAAGGGATATATGGCACTTGGAGTGTATTAACAACACTTGGTGTGTATATAGTTGCATCCTGAGATAAATAATGTTTAAAAAGTATTTTCAGTATTTTTTATATTAATTTTCTTTTCTTTCATTATATGTCAAATAGGAAAGTTCATTTATATTTTGGCGCCTCATTTAAGTAATAGACTAGTGAGAGTATTGGATGACTATTCAATAGACTAGAACATGTCACAAAATTATCGATAGTTGTAGGACAATCGATACTATGATTGACAGATTTCAGACTAAGTTATAAGTCGGAAGCTTGTTCATGGATATGCACCATTGTGTATGTTATGAATTTAATTGTTAACAATAGGTTGGACATTATTAAAATGAGATCAAAGTAATTTAGAATATTATTGTGTACTAGAGTGCAACACCTAAATAAGTTGAGAAATTTTAAAAAGTAAGATAATTACTCATTCTTTTATAAAGAAGTTTTGTATTATGCAATAAAGTAGAATTCGACATTAAAAATGCTTAACTTTTCAATCAAGTATATTGATGTATTTATGAAGTTGGGATTAAGAAATTCTTAATACTTTTGCTTCTCAATGGATTTGTAGAAATCAAAGGTGTTTAACATTGTCACTAAGTTGTTTCTAGCATAAAATATCTAATTTCTCTTTTTTTTAGCATTATCTAAATTGCCCACTTCTCCTAATGAGATGATTCAAATATGGCAAGTAGGATGATGGTGAAATTTGATAATAAATATGGTGACAATTGCTACTATTTTAGATTCAAGGTACAAGTTAACTGTATTTAAATATTATTTTTAGAACTTGTATTGTAATCAAGCTTTAGTATAGGATCTTATCACTAAATAATTGTGATATGGTTTATTTTCTTATTATTAATTAAGAATGAGTAGATAGTTTGATAACAACAGTTTAGTGTCGTGTTCAACTTCTATTGATATATTATCATCAAGCAAGAGAGTCTTGGTTTAACGAAATTCCTAAGAGATAAAAGGGGTAGGGTTTCATATAATAGATCATTGTTTGATAATTATTTCAAAGCTAATGTTTTTCAAACAATATTGTTATGGTGGAAGTTGAATGGACCTCAATATTTGATTATGTAAACAATGGCATGAAGTTTGTTAGTTATCCCAATACCTGCAATAATTTTTTAGCCTACTTTTAGTATTAGCAGTTGGATAATAAGTTTTCATCATAATTGGCTTTATCAGAAGAATTCTTGATATTTACTAAAAGTTGGTTATGTAATAAAATAATTCAAGGTGAACAGTATAAATTTTATGGTATGTAAGTATCTTACTTTTATGGCTTTAAAACTTCTTTATGGTATGATCTTAAGCATTATGTTTTAAAATTGTGGATGATTCTGAAAAATAACTTATGAAAATATGAATTCATGATGGAGGTATATCAATTTGTTATTAATCATATATTTATTAAATTAAATTATTCCATTGAATATAATTTTTTAAAATACAGAGAAAAAGTTGTGAAGTGTTGATGATTTCATTCTGGAAAAAAATAGCAGTTAATTATAAATGATGTTTATGACAATTTACATTTACTTTCATATTGCTCGATAGCTTGATTATAGACATGCTTGAAACAATCTATACATGGAACTATTTCTAATGTATGAGAAATGTGTTAGTAGACCATTTAAGTCAACATGGAAGTTGGTTTCTCTTTTATTAGAATTACGTTATTTACAGATCTTTCTAAAGGTTTGCGAACTGCCAATATTTTTTATTATAAACATGATTAAGTCTTTTATAACTATTGACCTTTCATTCAAGGCTTCTATAATTAAGTTTATTCCATTGTTTTCTTCATTATGTTTACTTTTGTGATAGGTGAGGCATCAATTATAATTACTTAACTATTGCATGATTTGTGTCCATTTTGCAATTGTTTTCATGGTTTCTACAGATACACAATTATCATATGACTAGCAAACATAATTGTCCTTTGTAGGTGTTTGTCACTGACAAGAAGCACATAAAGAAGAATTGTGGTACTCTTTATCAAATTGGTTTTTATTTCCATTTGGATTTGCTTAATTTATAGCAAGATTTGAAATTTATCCATTACTATTCAATGGTTGGCTAAAAGGTATTTAGTTTATGTACAACATATTTGGTGAATTGGGACTCGGTACATATTAACAACCTTTGGTTGGTTATGTTGTTGCATTTACGAGGCTGTAATTATTTGTCTAATTAGTTTTATATTCGTGCATGTTAGGCCGATTTGAGTCATTAAAGTTTTAAATCTCAATTTTAATAGCTTGGAACTTTTTGAACTGATTTAAAGTTTGATTAAGCTCAAATTTATACTAATACCTTTTTTAGGTTTGATCAAGAGATTCTAGTTAGACTTAAAGTATTAACTCAAATTGAAAAGAAATATTGTAGTACTAAATCATTAATTGGATACTTTCAGCCCCCTTAATGTATCATTATATTATTGTGGGATTTGTATACAATCTTACATGGAATTATATTATAACAATTGTCTTTACGTCATCGCTATCACCTTTAGTCGTCATTATTTGTCATGTACATTGGACATTTTTATTGTCATCATGTTCAAATGTTCCCTTATCAAAGATTCGACTGGTCGCATCATCTCCATACATTATCATCACAAAAGAGTTCTCCATCGTTGATGCGTCGTCTTTGTCATTGATCCTCCCAGGAGTTTTATAAACAGTAAGTAGTTGTTTCAATCAAAAAATGGAGCTTTACTTGTATTCTAGCCCTATTGGATAAACGAATATTTGAGTTTGTCATTTTTTCCTTATGCAAATATCTGAGATTCTAACTCTTAACATCATTTATTGATCAATAAAACTTAAAAGGGGATTAAATTGGGTGTGTGCAAAACTTTTAATTCTTTTATAAATTAAAACTACTATTAACTTTTTAAAATTCTATATATTCGACCAAGTTGTCATTCTAAAAATTGTAACTTTCAGAAATTAAGGTCAACTTTAAGATCACATTTAGGTAATTATTCTTCCAAGCACTTTTCGTCTTCTACGTAACAACATTTTAGAATTCATCTCTTATGGGAGAAACAGGGATAGATGCAGCAGAAGCAATCCACCAAGTAGTTGATATAATAATAATGCACGATCCCAAATTTAAATTAATTCTCCCATCTTGTGTAAACCTTTAGGAAATAACTAGGCAATAAAATAATCTAATGCAACACATAATAAAATCAACATTGCGATTTAATCGAAAAACCTCCTCGATGTGAGGAGTAAAAATCACGAGATCGAAGTTTAGGCAAAATCTCCATTATCAACAAATAATGGGTACATCAACAAGTTATCTTTAGTATCCCACTGGAGGTAGCAACAATAACATCAAGAACACAACAATTCTCAACAAAAACATCAATAAAAACAACAAGAGAAATGAACAACAGAGTTTGTGAAATCACCCGAAATCACACATATCAAGATCGACATGTCCTCTACCAACTATCAAAGTTTCAGCTCAATTAAACAACGTTTCACTATCTGATTGTGAGCTTGATCAAAACTGCTCAATGCTAGATTTTTAGGATCCTGAAAGTCAACCCAAATTTGACCACGAATCACTAGAAAATCAGAACTCCAATCAAGATTCTGATTGTTGGATAAGAACAATCACTAGTGCAGAGTAAGTCTTCAAAGTTTGAGCTCGATCAGACAAAAAAAACTATTTGATCGAGGACTTAATCAAATTGTTTAAAACTCTCTCTCACACCCACAAGTGTTTTTCTTCTTCAACTCTTTCACTCTTGCTTTAGTAAATTACATAATGCAATCCCCAAAATCTGCTCACTCCCTCTCTCTCTTTATATAACAAAGGAAAGAAGAAAACAAAAATTAAATTCAAACAATTTGGGAAACATACCAAACAAATAATCACTCAAAGATTTTGTTTTTTCAAATATGGAGGCTGCATTAAATGTGGAGGGTTGATTAACAAATCTCCCCCTCCCGAAAAGTTTGGTTGGCTAGTTGGAATGAATTGCCATCTCAACAATCAGTGTGCATGTCTCAAACTTTCCTTTTGGTAGCGTCTTTGTCAACATATCAAAACCATTGTTGTCAGTGTGAATCTTCTCAAGTTCAAACTCCTTGGACTCTAATGCATCTCGATTCCAATGATACTTGACATGGATATGTTTTGATCTAAAGTGAAATGTAGATGGATTGCACTTTGGTTATCACAATGCAATACGTACCACTCTTGCTTGAAGCCAAGTTCTTGAACAAGCTTCTTCATCCACAATAACTCCTTAAACGCTTCTATTGCTGCAATAAACTCAGCTTTAGTGGTAGATAATGCAACACACTTTTGTAGATTCGATTTCCATGTTACAACTCCCCCTGCAAAATCAATCAGGTACCCTGAAGTAAATTTATGAGAATTAATGCCTCCTGTCATATCTGAATCTGAATAACCAACCAATTCAAGTTTCCCACTTTCAAACTCAAACACATGTTGGGAGTGCCCCGGAGATATCTCATAATCCATTGCACGACTTTCCAATGCTCTCTATCTGGATTAGATAGGAATATACTAGTTGTACTTACTGCACGAGTTATGTCTGGCCTTGTATATACCATAGAATACATCAGACTACCCACTGCTGAAGCATAAGGAACTTTCTCCATACCTTTCTTGTCATCATCAGTAGGCGGGACTCTACTCGGTACTCAACTCGAATTGATTACCAAGTAGAGTACTTATTGCTTTAGCCTTGTCTATGTTGAATCTCTGAAGTACCTTTTAGATGTGCTTCTCCAGGGACAAATATAACCTTTTAGTTGGTTTGTCTCGAGAAATCCACATACCAAGGATCTGTTTATTGGTCCTAACTATTTTATAGAAAAAGACTTGCTCAATTGCTTCTTCAACGCATCAATCTTGGAGATATTCTTGCAACAATCAACTATCATCAACATAGAGCAATAGAATAATAAAGTTATCATTAGAGAATCTATAAACAAACACAAAATGATCTGAAGTAGTCTTTTTATAGCCTTATTGCTTCATAATAGGCTCAAACTTCCTATACCATTACCTCGGTGCCTGTTTCAGACCGTAAAGATTTTTCTTCAAATTGCAAACATAGTTTTCTTTACCTTACACCCTGAAACCCTCTGATTGCTCCATATAAATTTCTTCTTCCAGGTTTCCATGAAGAAATGCAGTTTTCAAATCCATCTGCTTGACCTCCAAATCAAGATTTGCTACTAACCCAAGAACAACTCTGATGGATGACATTTTTATAACTGGAGAAAAGATTTCGTCAAAGTCAATACCTTTTCTCTGACTGAGCCTTTTCATAATTAGTCTAGCTTTGTATCATGGACGTGAAGCATGATTTTCTTGCTTCACCGTGAGCATCTACTTATTCTTTAAAGCTCTCTTTCCCTTAGGTAAATTTACCAGATAATAAGTGTGATTCTGCTGCAAGGAACTCATCTCATCTTGCATAGAATCAAACCACTCCTTTTTGTGCTCATCTTCTAAAACCATTTCATAAGTCTTAGGTTCTCCCCCGTTAGTCTACAACACATACTTATAGATGGGATACTGATTGGAAGGATGTCTAACTCTAGTAGATCTTCTAAATGAAACTTCCACTAGAGCTTCTGGTTGAATAGGATCAACACTATATGCTTCAACCTATACAGGCTCATCTACACAATCTTCATCAAACATATTATGTTGAAGACCAACCTCTACCTCTTGCAAGGCTGCAATCAAAGAAAGTGGATCCAAGTTAGCCATACCATCATTAGACTCTAAAATTGTTTTCTTTGATCTATCAATATCTTCAATGTTTTGATTTCTATGAATATAACATCACGACTTCTAATAAGTTTCCTCTCAATTGGATCCCAAAACCTGTAGCCAAACTCATCTTGACCATAACCGATAAACACACGTTGAGTTAAGCTTAGGCCTCTCATCCTTGGGAATATGCACAAAAGCGTTGTAACCAAACAACCTGAGAGGATCATAAGAAACGCCTTTTCTTGACCAAACCTTGTTTAGTACATTAGGCTGCAAAGGAACACTAGGTGTGAGGTTAGCAACATAAACAATTGTATGTAAAGCCTTACCCTAATATGATTACAGTAGCTTGGCGTGTGATAGTAAACATCTGATTCTCTCCACTAGTGTTCTATTCATCCTTTCAGCTAAGTCATTAATTGAGGAGTCTTCGGAGGAGTCTTCTCATGTCTAATACTCTGAGATCCACAGTATTCATCAAATGAGCCAACGTATTCACTGCCATTATCTGTTCAGACACATTTCAACTTCTTTCCTTGAATGATCATCAATGAACGTCATAAAGTAACTAGCACCACCAAGTGTCTACATCTTCATAGGACCACACGAATCAGAATGCACCAACTCTAATACATATGACTTCCTTGAAGGAGGATGACTCTTAAAGGTGACTCTAGTGTGCTTGCTTGCTAAACAATCATTGCACTTCTCGAGCTCTACATTTTCAACACATAACAAGAGATTTTATTTAGCTAATAAAGACATACCTTTCTTACTCATATGAGCAAGCCTCCTATGCCACAAAGTAATCGTCTCCTTACTCTAAACTACGTTTACATTGTCATTGAAAACCTTTGCTGACATAAGGTACAATTTTGACTACTTTTGGCCTTTTGCTACAATCAAGTTACCCTTGGAAACTTCCAAAGTCATTTTCGTCAAGTTCACCAATTGAGATAAAATTCAACTGTATATTAAGAACATGTCACACGTTTCTAATAACTAACCTGGAGCTATTACTAGTCTGCAAACACACATCACCACTACCAATAGCTTTAGAATACCATCATTACCCTTTCTTACAGGACCATATTCACTGGATCTATAAGAAGAGAAGAAACGCTTGTGCGAAGTAGTATGTATGGTAGCACCTGTGTCAATTACCCAATTGGTATCCTGGCTGATCGCATTAACCATGTTGGCCTCATTATACAAAAGAAGATCCTTACTAGTGGTTGTGACCCGCTGTGTATTATTGTCTGCATTATCATCATTTTGCTTCTCTTTACCCTTGTTCTTTTTGTTCTCCCTTTTCAGTTTCCTGCAGAATTTCTAACATCCCCTTTCTGGCCATAATGATAACATTCAATATTAGAATATTTACCTTGTGACTTGCTTCTGTTTTTATCTCTATTTTTCAGAACTCTACTCTAACCTCTCCCCTTATTTTCTATAACATGGACTTCTGAATGTGAAGAGAAACCTTGCACCTTTCTTCTCATCTCTTCACTCAAGACTCCACTCTTAACTGAATCCATAGTCAAGGAAGTTTAAGAACTTATGGTTGAATTTGTAAGTGAGCTCCTAAAAGTCCTCAAACAATTTGACAAATAATGAATAAACATCAAAGCTTGCACCTCTTCCTCTAACTTGATGTCTGTACTTGCCAACTGGTTAAAGACCCTTTGATATGTATTTATGTAATCACACATCGGAGTACCATCATGGTATCTCATATACATCAATTGCTTTATTAGGTACATTTTATTACTCCCTGTCTTGCTAGTATACAATCCTTCTAGCTTTATCCACAATGTGTGTACATGAGTTTCATTAACAATGTGGTTAAAAACATTGTCATCTACCCATTGTCTAATAATACCACATACCTGCCAATGGAGCAAATTTCATTCAACATCACTTTTACCTTCCGACTTTTTGATAGCAAAGATAGGATCATGACAACCTTTGAAAAAGAGTAAATCCTCCATTTTACCTCTTCAAACATGATAATTGGAGCCATTCAAACTCACCACCCTGCCTATGTTACCTTCCATATTTACCACAAGATAATAAACGCACCCGAAATTGGAAGCTCTGATACTAATCTGATAGGAGAAATGTTGGTGGTGTAGGAAAATCCCGGTGTGAGCATCACATGCCCACGGTGCAAAAAAACAAAAATTTTATTCCGGGACCATCTCGAAAGCCAGGATCCATATGTCTATATAACAAACTCAAACCATAACGATCAAAGGAGACCGTCTCTAACGGTATCCACGCAGAGATCGGAGAACC
>JANIHY010000003.1:31435197-31445690 GCA_027479065.1 Erythroxylum brevipes
TTATAAAACACTAGTTATTTTATTAAGTTATCATATTTGGATATTATGAAAAATATAATATCATTTAATACGTAATGTTAAAATTTTTAATTCATTTTATAATTAATATGTTAATTTATTATATTTATTAATAATTAAACATATTCATTAGTGTAATATGATAATAAATTAAATTATGTGATTAAAATTTGAAAATATTACAATATAATCAAGCAAATAAAGAAGACTTTTTTTTGTTTTTTGGAAAACGTGGCTTTTGTATTGATGTCAGCATACGCTCGCATTCGCTGCGTGACAGTATGCTGTCTACGAGTGGTGATCCCCTATCCAAATTACCCAACATCAATCCTGTCCAAGTGGATCTAAGCCATCCACTTGTGTTGGGAGATTTGAGGTGGCTGTCTACCGCAAAAAAAGGCTGAAAGGTAGGAGATCCAGCTTTGAAATGTCAACTTTGGGTAGGAACGTGATGTAGGCCCGCGGTGAGTGCTCAGATGCTATAAAAATAAAACATATCTGTCAATTGCCATTTGTCCAAAAGACTTTCTGGCTCCTCTCTGTCGAAGATGATTTGCTGGAAGACAAATCTTCATCCACAGTCGGGGAGATTCAAGTCAGAGCATCATTATTTGACTTCTATAAGTCTATAACAATGTCACGAAAGCAAACAACCCACCAGCCGTACGGTAACCGGGAGCAAAAAATCGAAGCTTTCGATTCAAATATCGAAACCCAGTCTTCTGTATTTCACGTGCCCTTGATAAATTTTCTCCTTTTATCACTCTTGTCGTGAGACTGCTTGACGGTCAAAAAATGGCACTCCCAACACAAACCATACAAAATGCCAAGGTCCCTCTTGATTCAGGCACTGCGCGTCTCAAGGAGCTTGGCTACAAGCAGGAGCTTAAGCGTGACCTCTCGTAAACCTCTCAAAAATCTTTTTTTTTTTAATGTGACCTTTTGTTTTGCTTAGATAACCCGCAACGTCTTTTGAATTTGAACTGGGTCATTACGTGACCTTTTCTGGGATTTGCAGGGTGTTCTCTAATTTTGCATTTTCATTTTCGATCATATCCATCGCAACTGGTATAACCACCTTGTACAATACTGGGTTGACTTATGGTGGACCAGTTTCCATTGTATATGGGTGGGTTGTAGCTTGTGGCTTCACCATGTTTGTTGGGTTAGCAATGGCTGAGATCTGCTCCTCTTACCCAACTTCTGGTGGTCTCTACTATTGGAGTGCAAAGCTTGCTGGCCCTCGCTGGGCACCCTTTGCGTCGTGGATTACTGGCTGGTAAAACTTTTCACTTTTCGGATGTTTGTGTCATCTTTGGGTTATGGGTTTCAAATTTTTATTTGAGTTAAAATTTATAGATTCATGAGTTTTTAGTAACACTGTATATACTTGGCCTTTGATCACGTTTTCCTTTACGCTGTGTCTGATTTCATTTCCCACCTCAATCCTTTAGTCAACGATATGACCAAATCTTAGCATTTAAGGAAACTTAGTTGGCGTCAAATTTGGAGTTTCAATTTCTTTAATCTCCATTGTTTAGGATGATATCATGGCTGAGCTAAAATTAGAATCTCCAGGATGTTAAAGTCCAAGTGTAAATACATACCTAATTCAGGTTCTTTAAATGCTGCCTTTATCGTATTTTTTGAGTCCCAGTAGCGCCATGTACACTGGTCTCTTTTCGTTTTTGGCTGTAGAAGTCTTATCCTTCCATGGGTTGAAGCAATTTCTGATAGTATGTTTGAGAATTCTCCTCTCACTGAAGGTGTTTGGGCTCATATCGCCAATGATCTTGAAGAATCTGTAAACTCTAGGGATTTAGTTCTATTTGTGAAATGATTTCGTAATCACTGTATAATGCCATCAATGTTTGTGTAAACAAAAACAACACCAAGTATATTCAAAAAACGCAAAAACTAGAAACTCTACAGTACACAACTCTATACTCTGCAATATAAATACAAGTTATTATAGAGCCCCCCCTCAAGGTGGAGCTTGGTGCCAATCACACAAGCCCAACTTGGACAACAAAAAAGAAAAAACTGGAGCTGACAAAGCCTTAGTAAATATATCTGCCAATTGAAGTTTTGAAGGAATATGTTGAGGAAGAACGAAACCTTCTTTACACTTATCATGAACCAAATAACAATCAATTTCTAAATGCTTAGTCCTCTCATGAAAAATAGGATTAGCAGTGATACGAACAACAACCAAATTGTCACACCATAACGAAATAGGAAATAAAATGGACATCCAAAAATCAGCTAGCAAATAAGAAATCCATTGCAACTCACAAACCGTAGTAGAGAGACTACGATATTCAGCCTCCACGGAAGACCGAGAAATAGTGGATCGTTTCTTAGTCTTACAAGAAATCAAAGCATCACCCAAGAATGCACAAAAACCTGAAAGATCGCTGACTAAAAAGACATGCAACTTAATCCGCATCACAATAAGCTTGTAAAGAACAAGAATTGTTATAAAGAAAGAATAAACCTGTAGACAGAGGCTGCTTCAAATATTTGAGCACATGAATGGTAGCCATCCAATGTTGCTCAGTAGGAGCTTAAACAAATTGATTCAACTACTGAGTCACATGAGTGATGTCAGGCCGTGTAAAACCAAGATAAAGGAGACACCCAACTAACCTCCGATATCTATTTGGATTCTTCAATAAAGGAGAGCTAGCATCATCAAATCGACAGTGAGGAGTTTAAGGAGTGGCTGCCTCTTTCGAACAAGTTAACGCTGCATCCTTGAGAATATCTAACACATACTTTCGCCGATTCACATACAAGCCATTAGGTGACCTAGCAAGTTCCAACCCAAGGAAATATTTTGCAGATCTCATATCTTTAATAATAAATTGTTCATGTAAAAATCGTTTGACTTGATTAATAGATGTCTCTGTTGGACCCATGATCAACACGTTATCAACATCCACAACAATAGCAATATAACCATTCCCTTCAGATTTAAGGAAGAGACATGGATCATGAGCAGATTGCACAAAATTCTATTTACAAAGAGAAACAGTAAACTCATGATTCCATTGTCGTGAGGCTTGCTTAAGGTTATATAAAGACCTTCTCAAACGACAAACTTGATTAGGACCAGCCTTGGTATATCCTTGAGGAGGCAACATGTATAATTCCTCATCAATATACCCATGCAAAAACGCATTATTTATATCCAACTGATGTAAAAATCATCCTTTGGTAGCAACAATAGCTATAAAAATTCTCACAGTAACCATTTTAGCAATTGGAGAAAAACATTCATTATAATCCACTCCCTCAATTTGATTATAGCCCTTTGCTACTAACCTAGCCTTATACTTATCAACATTCCCATCAGATTTCAGTTTAACTTTGTAAACCCATTTAGAACCTATAGCCTTCTTCCCCTTCGGTAAAACAGTAAGGTCCCAAATATGATTATTATCAAGGGCTGTCAATTCAGCATCCATAGCATTCAGCCAATTCAAATTAGTTTTAGCTTGCTCAAAAGAACTAGGTTCTTCAATATTAGACACATTTGCTAAAAAAGAATGATAATCGGATGTAAGATGAGAAGAGAGAACAAATGGATATGTAGGAGGTGTATGAGAAGAATTAATCACAGTAGGGACAACAGCAGGAGCAATATTAGTAACTGATGCATGTGAAACAAAATCATCCAACCAATTAGGCCGTTGGGTCACACGAGTACTCCTACGAATAGGAACCGAAAAATCTGAAGAATCCACATTAAGAGATTCAGTTGATGAAGATTCTTGAGACACAACAAATGGTAAAACATTTTGATTGGGCAAAGGAATTGATTCTAGATTCGAGGAAATGGACTGAAAAGGAAATTTATTTTCATAGAAAACAACGTCCCTAGAAATGAAAATATGATGGCTTTGCAAATCATAAAGTTTATAGGCCTTTTGCCTTGAAGAATAACCAATAAAAATAGACTTGAAAGCCCTAGGTGCAAATTTGTCTTTATGAGGAAAAGTGTTAGAAGCATAGCACAAACAACCAAAGGTTCTCAGGAAATTATAATCAGGTTCCATATGGAAAAGAACATAATAAAGAGACTTCCATTTTAAAACAGGAGTTGGAAGCCTATTTATGATATAGGTGGCAGTTAAAATGGAATCTCCCCAAAATTGTTTTGGTAAATGGGACTGAAACATAAGTGCTCTAGCAGTTTGCAACAAATGCCTATGTTTTCTTTCAACAACTCCATTTTGTTGTGGAGTATAGGGAGAGATTTTTTGGTGTATAATTCCATAGTTGGCAAACATTTCCTGACAACTATGACTCAAGAACTCTGTCCCATTATCTGTTATAACAACCTTGATTGTAGCATGAAATTGATTTCGGATGTGTTTAAGAAATCTCTCTAAAAAAGCTTAAGTCTGACTTTTGTGTTTGAGTATGTAAGTCCAGGTTGTTCTAGGAAAATCATCTACTATGGTGAGGATATAGTGTGCTCCACTAATCGACCCTTGCTTATAAGGACCCCAAAGATCCATATGCAATAGTTGAAAACATGCAACTGTACTAATACTGCTCTTAGGAAAAGGAAGTCTGATTTGTTTGAAAGATGACACACATTACACAGTTGTTAAAAAAAATCATGTTATTGAAAGAATTTTGCAACTGTTTCAGTACATTGAGAGATGGATGGCCCAATCTTTGGTGCCCAAAAACATCATCAACAACACTATGACATTGTATTGGTTTATTGATACTCTTTTCTAAATGTGTGATATAAGACAAAATGACATTTCTATGAAAAGAGGATTTATCAAGAACATAGAGTCCTGCAATTACTTTCCCAATTGCTAAGACCTCATCAATCACAAGGTCCTACAGAACACAAAAGGTTGCATAAAAGGTAAATTTGGTAAGAGATTGGCAAGCTAGTTTGTTTATTGAAAGCAAATTATATTTGAAAGAAGGTATAAGCAAAACAGATGATAGACTAAGATTATCACAAAGAACAATATTCCTTATGAAATCTATTGTCTTAATTGTGCCATTTGGTAGGTGAACAGGAGTATATCTAGCTATAGGTTTAGGTTTGTCAAACAAATCTATATCATGACACATATGATTAGAAGCACCTGTGTCTATTATCCAAGAACCGCATTCAATTGAACTTACTGAACTAAAAGAATGATTGAGAGTGCTACTTGCAAAGTCATTGTAGTGTGCAAAGTTGATGACTTCCCCTCCCTTGTCCTTCATTTACTTCCCTTGACTTTGCATAAAATTCATAATGCCTTGTTGAATCATTGCTGCCACATCTTGTTTCCAGGCTGGTTCCTTTGTATCCTTTTCCATTGAGTAATCCAAAGGTGAATCACTCATATTCACCAATTCCTTATTCATATCCCCTCCTTTTTTATCTTTAGAACCATTATACCAATCCGGATACTCATGAATCTTGAAGCAGGTATCTCCAGTGTCTCTCCTCATTTTACAAAAATCACAATACATGTCCTCTTTATTTATTTGTTTCTTGGAACTACCTCTTCCCTTTTGCACTACTGCCATCAAAACCACGCACCAACATTGCACTGGTCGTGTTATCAGCAAAAGAAATGTTCACTTCCCTCAATTTTTCAACCTTACCAGCCATCAAGTAAGCCTTATCCACATGAGGCAGGGGATCCATTATAAGAATCTGACTCCTAATTGCTTCATATTCTTCATTCAAACCCATCAAAAATTGTACAAATCTATCATTATCCCCAAATTCAATCAATTGTTTAAGAGACCCACACGAACATTGCTTTAGGCTCCGCATGAGCATTGCGGAATGGGAGCCAAACAATTCAACTCATCCCATAATCGTTTCAATTTAGTAAACTACCTAGAGATTGACAAATCCCCTTGTGAAATCGAGCTGATCTCCCGCTTGAGTTGATACAGTAGCGGCCCATTGCATTCTCCATATCGCCTCTCTAGGTCTTTCCAGAGATCCCTAGCTGAGCTTGTGTACAAGAACGACTCAACAATATCCTTGGAGATGGCGTTGAGTATCCACGACGTCACCATAAAATCCACTCGACCCCATTGATTGTAGTCTGGCAAATCTTCCCTTGACCTCTCACATTTACCGGTGACGAAATCCAGCTTCAACTTCGCCCCCAACACGATTTACATCGCACGACTCCATGATAGGTAGTTATTCCCACTTAATGGAGTCGTAACAAGCACCATTCCTGGATGATCCGAGTTCTGCAAGAACATTGGATTCTCCTCTCCAGCCACACTTCCAAATGAGGACCTCGAACTATTTACGCCGTCGACTATGACTCAAATGTATGGATCTACCCAGATTTCTCTGATACCATGAAGAATCTATAAACTCTAGGGATTTAGTTCTGTCTGTGAAGTGATTTCGTAATCACTATATAATGCTTATTATTTACAAAAAGAGAACAGATGGTATTTATACCATCAATGTTTGTGTAAACAAAAACGACACCAACTATATACAGAAAACGCAAAAACTAGAAGCTCTACAGTACACAATGACAGTACACAACTCTATACTACAGTATAAATACAAGTTATTCTACAAATCTCGCAATTTAGGTGGAGCGACTAAACTTTATTTGTTACAGCTGTTCAAATCATGTCTTTTGTTTCATGAGACATCATCTAAATGTTCTATTTAGCGTATGAAAAATGTCAGATTTGTCTTTTCACAGCTGAGGAAAAATCTCTTTAATTTGTCAAGTAATTCCATTGCATTGCTTGAAACGCATTGGCACTAATACCAAGAAATGAATGTGCACTTGGGATTTTTTAAATTAGTGTGTTGAAGATGGTCGGATGAAGGAGTTTTCAACCCAGGAATTACAGGAGATGCTTTTCCTTATCAACTGGAGCCATTTTGGGGAAAATGAAATATTAGTCAAGTTTCTTTGTTTCACAAGTTACACACTTACTTCTCACTGTTAAGTTGATGATCTGCATTTAACAAATTGGAATGCCAGTTGTTTACTGCCTTTCACCTGGCCTACTGGAGCCTCATGGGTTCATGAACCAGATTGGAAATTTGTTACTACTCTTCTAGTTGTTCTTGTGGTTGAAGTTGAGATAAACATTATATGAAGATTGTCATTACTTATTGTTGGTTACACAAAAATGAAACTTGTCTAGCAGAAAGCATATGCTAAATGGAACAAATTAAAATTTGCAGGTTCAACATTGTTGGTCAGGTACAACTGAGATTGATCATGGAGTTCTGCAGATTTCACTATCTGCTGCAGCCTAGTTTGTTTAGGATGCCAATGGATCTGTATTCTGTTATAAACTGACAGCTTTTACTTGCATCTACATTTGCAGTGGGCAGTTACAACAAGTATAGATTTCTCCCTTGCACAGCTACTTCAAGTTATCATTCTTCTGAGCACAGGTGGAGCAAAAGGTGGTGGATATGAGGCATCAAAATATGTTGTTATTGCTATCCATGGAGGAATTTTACTTCTACATGCAATACTTAATAGCCTGCCTATCTCAATACTATCTTTCTTTGGACGGCTGGCCGCTGTCTGGAATCTTGTAGGTATGATGAACTTATGGCTCTAATTTCCAGCATTTTTCTATTGCCAATCTCATTTCTAAATTTTGATCAACCTTGTCAATTTTAGCTGTTGTTGCTATCACAATAATAGTACCCTGTGTTGCAACTGAGAGAGCCAGTGCCAAGTTTGTCTTCACGCACTTCAACACTGATAATGGCGAAGGCATCCATAACAAATTCTACATTTTTGTTATTGGACTTCTGATGAGTCAATACACCTTTCTGGGTATGATGCTTCAGCCCACATGGTAAGCAGTGATGATCTTCCTATTGAATTTTATTATAAGCCATGGCAAAAAGTTAATAAGAGATGACATATCTTTGTAGAACTTCTAATAGCTATAGTTAGGAAGAGTTCCAATTCTTGTTGAAAATACATTCCTTGAGTTTATGACATTATGCATCTATCCTGGTTTGTCCTACTGTTTGATCACTCGGACAAAGTGCAATAAAAGAAAATTAGTTTCTTGAAATCAATTAATCCCCTTTTGAAGCATAATTTAACTTGAAGTACGCACCTGTAAATGAACGCATTTATGAACAGTTGCTAGTTTGCTAGAATAATATAACTAAACACTTACTTTTATCTATGCTTTGTAATTAATGAAGAACTGAAACTGAACAATGTTGTTTCTGTGAACTGTTGTCTATAGACAGAGGAAACCAAGAATGCTGATACGAATGGACCAAAAGGAATTATTAGTGCCATTGGAATATCTGCTATATTTGGATGGTTTTACATAGTTGGAGTCACATTTGGGGTTGCAAACATCTCTGATCTCCTGAGTAAAGACAATGATGCTGGTGGGTATGCTATTGCTGAAATATTTTACTCAGCATTCAAGAATAGATATGGGAGTGGAGTAGGGGGAATTATTTGTTTAGGAGTTGTTTCTGTTGCCATATTTTTCTGTGGTATGAGTTCAGTGACCAGCAACTCCAGGTATTCTTGCTATTGTCTATCACCTTTTCCGTTTTTGGTATCTCATCTATCAAGAAGCAATTTCAGAGATAATAACAGCAATTATATAATATACATATATACACAAAAATATTCTCAGGATGGTCTATGCATTTTCTAGAGACGGGGCCATGCCATTCTCATCAGTTTGGCACAAAGTAAACAAGCAGGAGGTCCCTATAAATGCTGTTTGGCTCTCTGCGTGCATCTCATTTTGCATGGCATTAACGGTATTGACATTTGATCCTGTCTAATTTTTCCTCATTTGACACGATCATGCCTTTTAACCTGACATTTCCATTGTGCTGCCCGTATCTTCTTTGCCTGTTTCTAAGATCGATATTCACAGCCCTTGGTGTTATTTTCATGTAGTATCTTGGCAGCGCAGTGGCATTTCAGGCCATGGTATCTATTGCTACCATCGGACTGTATATTGCTTATGCCCTACCCACCTTCTTTAGGGTAACTTTGGCACGCGAATCCTTCGTGCCAGGACCATTCAACTTGGGTCGGTATAGTATCCCTGTCGGTTGGGTCGCAGTCATTTGGGTGGCGACCATCTCTGTTCTCTTCTCACTCCCTGTGGCCTACCCCATTACCAATGAGACACTCAATTACACTCCAGTTGCAGTTGGTGGCTTACTGATTCTTATCATTTCTTCCTGGATACTGAGTGCTCGACACTGGTTTAAAGGCCCTAAAACCAATGTTGATGGTTAAGTAATGCTAAAAAATGTTCATTTCTCTGGGTCCTAAAACATGAAATGTCTTTGAATAGTTTTCCAAACTTATTGCTATCAGACCAGCAGGGAAACTTTTGCATAGAAAGTAGTCAGAGTTTTGAACTACTTCTATGTCAAAACCATCTCATCACAGTTAGATTCATGTCATTTATGATGGAAGAGATGGACCAATCCCAGAACAAAATAGGGAAATAAGACAAAAGCAGAGTAAGCCGATGCTCGTCGGACCTGCTGCTGTATTTAACGACATTAATGGGCCAAAACTAACTGAAGAACCTCCCTACAAGTTGATGATAAGTAATGTGTGTAGTAAAAGCAGCGACAGTCTCGACAGCCACTGCTTAATGAGAATCGGCGTGTGGTGGTGAAGTGACTGGCCTCAGTTTCTGTTAAAAACTTGTACTGTTGAAATTACATTTCTCTATATTGTGATATTATGATTTTTATATATACGTGAATAAAGATAATTTAACTAGATTTTCTAATAACTGATTTTATTTAAATAAGAATGAATCATATCTTATCCTTATTCCAAGATATTAAAATATAAAATGAAGCTAATCATTACTTAACATTTTTTTCGGAAACTATCTATAAAACCCCTGCTGCCTGTAGGTTTATACTTCCAATTTTTCAAGAACTAAAGACCATAATTAAATGTACCACCTATGTATCTTATTACATCTTCGATGCTTCAAGGTGAATTTTGCTTGGTGCTTGTCTGGATGCATGTAGAAAAAAGACTTTGCTAAAAGCTTAAATCTGCTTTACTTGTCAATAAATGAAGTCCACTTCCAATTGTGCTTATGAATAAAGCATTATCCATTGTGTACATATAATTTGAAAGAATTGGAAATTAAAAAGAAAATGCATAAAAAATTCATTTGTGAGGCATGAAAGTGGGGATAAAGTGCAAATAAAGAAAAAGAAAAATGCCTATTAGCAATCAAAACAAACACAATGTAGAAATAAGAGCATCAGATGATGGAGAACAAAAGAAATTAACTTAACACGGTTAGATTTTATTTATAATTTAATTGTAATTTTTACTTTTTATTTCTCGATTTCGGTTTTTGTTTTTATTTAAGTAATAATAATAATAAAAAAATATCAAATAAAATTTAAATATAAATTAATTAAGTTGAAATTTTTATTTTAACTTCTTAAACAATATTTA
>JANIHY010000003.1:31445772-31469305 GCA_027479065.1 Erythroxylum brevipes
TATTTTATGAATTATATATGTAATTTTTATACTTATTTAATGAATTATTATTTTATATTTTCAATGGGCCTCAAGGATTTTTTTTAAAATTATTATCTTATGCATTTAGCGAGGTTATTATTTTATCCCATTGGCCCAAGTTAGGACTGGAGAAAATTATTATTTAATTGAGGTTATTAATTTATCGAATATTCATTTATCGAGGTTTTACTGTAGATATGCAGAAGCAAAGTAAACATAGAAAATACAAATGTAGACAAACAAAAAGGTCCCACCTATAAACCAAAATTATAGTAAGAATAAAAAACTAAAATGATATTGTTCAAGATGAGTTAAACACATGACATTAACCATAAAAGGGGACTAAGGACATAAGGCATAATAGCATAATAATCAAAATGAAAGTGAATAAAGGGATAAAAAAAATTATAAGAAGAAAGGATAAAAGATACAAAACTCTTACGTAGTTTAAATAATTTGAGAAAAAATCAATTTCGAATTTGTTGTTTGAGTTGACAGGTTAATCAAAGATAACCTTTATCTGCCTTCTCTCTATGAAACACTAAATATATTTACTCTTATCTTTTTTCAAAAACTTGTTACTACTTTTGGTATCAAAGCTAGGAAACTTCTCACTTAGATCCTTTGACCTTTTCCTTTAAGGAAAAAACTCCATCCCACCCTTTTCTCAAGAAAACTTGCTACTGTAGAACTTGCTTCTCCCTATGCCATAAAATGCTTCCCTCCATTAACTGGAGAACCATAAAACTACTTTTGGAAATAACTTGCTTCCACCTCAAATCAAACCATCCTACTTTCTCCTTCATTGAACAATCAAGACAGTCTATAACTACTCCCTGTTGCTCTCCTCAATCTTGCAAATAAATCCCTCTAAAATCAAACTTGGTCTTAAGTAGTTAGGGATCCAAACCCTAGCACCAAACTTACCTTTAATCCTCCAAGTTCATAAAAGAATGTTAAAGTGGTCCCTTTTCATAGAAGCTCTGCAATATAGGGTTTTTAGGTGGCAAAGCACTTTGGTAGGATATTTTATTAACTAAATACCACCTTTTTTCGCATTGAAGATATAGACGGGGGATAAGTAATGCAATTATGGGCAGGAAAGGTCCTCATTAATTAGGAGGACTTCCTTTTGTTTTTTTTAATTGAATCTCAAACCCTTGAAATCCTTAAATGAGGGCCATGCCATTGTAATGGAGAACCTCTTATTTTTGCGATTGTGGAAACCTGGAATAGACCTCGATAAAAGTAAACTTAGAACCATCCTTATATGGATAATTTCCATAATATACCACTTAACTATTAGAGCATAATGAGATTGAGCTACCTAGTGAGTTCTTTAAGAAGAATATTGTGCATAAATGAAAACTTAGTTACCTTAGAGAGGATTGGTTATACAAGAATATGCATAGAAGTTGGGGTGAATAAAGAGTTACTTTACACTCTCAGTGTAAAGAGGCTTAATGCTTATATATGTTTGCATGAGATTGAAATCTTTATCACTTACCATTAGAAGCTAAAACTTAAGACAAACTCAATTTGGAAACTAATAAGGAAACAATCTTTAAAGGAGACAATAAGGAACTATAGGGAAGAACAAGCTCATGGAAAAGGGAGAAATTAGTAGGGAAATTGTAGTTAATTAGACATAAATATCAATAGATGCAGGAGCAGCATCCATCGGGGAACAACTCTAATTTGAAACCAAATCTAGTGGAACATGTGGATACTAATGCAATAAAGCTCAAAAGAATAAAGAAGTTAATAACTCTAAACTCCTTAAGAAGTGAATTATGAAAGAATTATAAGAGTTGGCTAAAATAAATAGCAAACGAAAAAGAAACTCAACCTACTTCCTTTAAGAGATAAGAAAAGAATATCAAGGAATCAATGGAAGGAGACACTCATAAGAGATTAGAGATAAATCACACTAGCTTTAAGGAAGTTAGGTAAAAAGGATAAAGCAAAGGGAGCTAAAGCTCTTAATAATCCCCCTTAATGGTTGTAGGGGTTTAAAATGTTAAAGGACTAAATTACCCCAACAAGATTCTGGTGGTGTATGACTAATTAAGGAAAATAAAGCTATCCATTGTTGGCCTTATTATTAGCCTCTTAGAACCATAAATCAAAAATAAAAATTAAATAGGCTATGGTTTGTTCATAGCAAATGGAGAATTTGTACCAATTATGAAGCTCATTATAATAGAAGAACAATTATAACATATGATTTTGAGATGCTTGATTGACTAATTTCATGAGTAAGTTAATATTGTAATAACCACAAGTGCAAGATGTAGTTGTAGCTAGTACTGGCAAGTATGGGCCGATCACACAAAGACAATGAATATGAGTAATTACTCTTCCCCTATTATCTAGCCTAAGGACTGATTTTGGATTTTAAATTAAAGAAATTAAAAATTAAAATGATTAAAATAAATGGGCGGTAATATTGAACACAAAAACAAGGAATCAGTTAGAAAACTATCATCGGAAATTAGTATCTAGGTCTCGAATCCCCCTAAATCCCTTAATAAATGGATCTTTTATCATGCAACTAATCCTAAGGTTTTCAATTGAATTACTTAGGTTAAAGTTTATAGGATTATTTTACCAATTTATGAATCCCTCTATTAGGTATTACCCTAATCTGGAAGATTTATGTCATCTAATCTCTAGGTTGCAATTAACTCTTTCCAATTACGGTATATATATTCAAACCTAGGATTTATCAATCTCTATGATCTAATATTTTTAGGTTTATTAGAAATATAAATAAAATATAAAATCGGATTACAATAATCAATCAAACCAATTGAATTAATAAAAGAATCACCTAACCTAAATACTAACAAGATGTTTAGTTATACATGATAGAAAATGATATCAAACATAAATTGAAAGAAAAACGAATAGAAGACAAAATGTTCATAATTCTAAATCTTCCTTTATCTTCTATTGAAGGTTCTTGTAAGATAGATGTTTGATCTTATATTCTATTGGATCTTTTGATGATTTCTTTATGTTTCCCATGTTCCTATATCAGAATCATCTCCAAAAGACCGCCCCTTTCAATCTACCCTGAAAATGTCTTTTTATGGAAAAATTTAGGGTTACAAAGATGCACAGGTTGATGTATGATTGTGCATCATACCATGCATCAGTTATGAATCAACCTGTGCATCACCAAAATCTCTTGAATTTGTGATTCTACATGGCTTGAGAGAAGTGCACGACTGTGCATGCTTCAGATCTTCATTTTATGCTACATTTTCATCTAAATTCTTCTCCTTTAAGTTCATAAAGGCAATTGTCACCTATGAAAGCACTTAGAGCAAATTAAGTACCAAATATACAATAAAATAATCAAATGTCAAGCAAAAATTGTAACATCCCATTACTCACATTCAGGAAAAAATAGTAAATATGAGAGAGATTATTGAGAGATTAGAAGTGCATTTCATATTTATGCATTATATTATGTACACATACACGTGAATATTGCATTTTTACACATGAAAATAATTATACATGCATTCATTGATAATTCTGGGTATAATTGAATTATGATAAGATATTATGGAGAATTGTGAGATTGTTGACTTGAAAACTTATTTGGAGAGTGTATTTGTTAAATTAGACTTTTGGAGAATTTTTAAAATAATTTATGAAAAGGTTGAATATTATTATACTAGGAAATATACAACTTGGCGAGTGAATCGATGAATGGAGAATAGAAATAAGAAAACAAATGATATTGGAAAATTGTGGTGATAATTGAAATAAAAAGATGAGAGTTGGGGAACTAGTCCAATAGGAACTAATTGGTTAGGAAACTAGCTAAGACCTTAAAAATAGGAAAAGTGTCCAAGTCTAACAGTAAGTTTCTTGAAAGACAAGCTATTATGCTTATCTTCATCTTCTTCTTTGTAGCTTCTTCTTTAAAGTTTCCTCCTTTAAACAGAGTTTTTCATCAAAACTCTACCAAAGAAAAACTTTGATTTCCATCTACCTTTTTCTACTCCCAAATTTGGTTTTCTTCCTTTCACCACAAGAAAAATCGAAACTTGTTAACTTCCGTAAGTGGTGTACGTGAATTGCATGGAAACTAGGGCTTCTTAAGCTTTAATAGATTTTGGAGAAATATCAAGTAAGTATTGCATAAATCCTTAGAGTTGTTGGTTTATGAACCAAAATGGTGATTTATTTGTCATTGCATGATTATGAAGAAAAACAAATATTGGCATTTTTCATAAACACCGAGGGTTTAAGATATGAAAATTGTTGATGTGTGATTTTTGAATAATTGATGATCTAGATGTCTTAAGATAGTGTAGAAATGGTTTATAAGTTGGAGGATCATAGGAAACGTGTATAATTAAGTGCAAAAAAATTTGGAAAGAAGAAGAACAGTAGATGCTCTATTTGTGGTTGTGTATTCACTGTGTATATGAGTTGAGAGTGTTGTTAAAGATGAATAAAAGAATGAATTTAGAGTTGATGAATAGTTGTAAGATGATGGTCTGAGATGAGAAAGATTGTTTAAATGATAGTTAGAGGAAGAAATATAAGAGAATGTAGAAGATAAAAATATAGGAAAATGATAGTGAAGAAAGCGAAGAGAATGGTGAAATACTTGAATGACTTTTCTTTTGCTCATGATGATTTTGTTTAAGCATGGATTTTTGAATTGTTTGTGAATGTGTTGAGCTGAATGAGAGTTAAAATGGTAAAATGAAACTGGAGACTGTAAATGGAAGGAAAGTCCAGGAGAATGAAAGAAGAAGCACAAAGAATGAAGAAGATAAGTTAGAGAATTAAGTATTGGTCTAAAACTTCCATGATTAAATTGTATTAATCTAGGAAGATTTTGATAAAATTGTCTTCATAAAAGTTGTAGATATTTTATTAGCTTTTTATTGATATAAAGTTTGAAAGTTTTGGAGTTCTATATTGAAAGTTATGGAGGTTAGAAGTGAGAGAATGCAGATCGCGACATTGGACGAGACTCGCGATCGAGACTCGCGATCGTGACAAAGCGCGATCGTGACTTTAAGTGAATGTTGTGATCGTGACTTCACAAGTTTATGCACGATCATGACTTCTAATGTTTGATATTGAGGAACATCCTTCAATATTTTGGCTATATCTCCTTCGTCTGACCTCCAAATGACATGAGACTTAAACCATTGGGCTTGTAACACATTGATCCTTCTCTACCACTTCACATCTCTGAACGCATCATTCTTATAGAGAAAGAGGTGCCTTCACATCTTCTTAACCCGAAATGGCTGGGAAGAGGAAAAGTTCTACGTCTCCACCAAAAATCTTGGCCATCTGAAATCATTCAGGAGAGATAGAGTGAAAAACGTGGGACAGGTTTGATTGAGTGTGTTCTCAAATAGTCCAACATTTTTTTCCTTATCTATCACACCCATGACTTTTTCCCTCACACTCATGAGTCACTCACACCTGTGAGTTTAATTGCTAGACTGATGTTTAATTGTCACATCAAGACACTGTGCTCTCTAATAGTAATCGTGACTTGATTTTGGTCTGTGCACCTGAGAGTAATTGCAAACTGAATAGTCTTGTTCCTTTTGTCCATAACTTCTTCTCTAGATGTCCAAATGAGATGTTCTTTAATTTGGAGTAAAATAGAGACACAGGGCTACAAATCATCTGAATACATTGAATTGCAATTAAGAATCTAAAATGTTCAATTTCTGGATGGACTTTGAGTATAGTATACCGTTTTAGTATAAGAATAGTCCAAAACTAGCAGGAGTATAACTTTCGGATTTTTGAACCAAATTGAATGATCTTGGTGTCATTAAAAACATAAGGGATAGTAGAATAATTGTCTAGAAGTAAGTGTTCTCAAATTAGTTCATTTTCCTTGTCAAAATGATCATGGAAAAAGAGACTTAAAGATCTGGAATTCTAGAGATGTTGTAAGAAGAAATGAGAATTTGGATAATGTTTGATCTTGTAATGTTGGAATAACATTAGTAAATGAATTGTTGATATCAAATTACCAAAGGCATGAGTTTAATGGGAATAAAGATGTTCATATAATTGAAGTTGTGATTCAAGAAGAGGAGTAATGAGTATCTAGTAAAAGTGAATGAGAAACGAGATATTATGAAAGCAAATAACACTAAAAATGAGAATGTGCATAAGATGTGAAATTTGATAATATACTCGGTATTGTCATGAACATCTATTGTACATATTCCATATACACATTTGTACATAAGGGAATACTTATAATTGTGCAATTATTAATATGTGTGCAACATGTGTATTACATAATTTTGATGTATAGGTTAAACGTCTACATCCAAACATTTCCAGAATTATTGAAACTAGCACTAATTTAGAGCGTATTATGAGTAGACCTAGATGGTTTTACTTTATTGTTTGTTTTGTTTAAGTTATGAATTGAGTGATTATGAATGAGATGCGAATGTGATTTGATTGTATGATTTCGAACAATGAAGGTTTGAGGTTTCTAATGCTTGAATGTAATATAGAAGTGCTACTTGTATGTGAACATGATGAAATAAGTGTTTCTAAATGTGATTTTTGAATGTCGGACCTAATTCTAAAGAAACATGGGAATATGCATATGATTGAAAAAATGTTACTTAACAATGATGTTGAATGCCAAACTTTGGATCCGATGGAAAATGTGAATTGAATGTGAATGTGTAAACTTATGAATGATTGAGCATATGATAAGTGATGCATTCCATTACATGAATGCATAAAATATAAAGGCAGGTGTGACCAAAGTAGCCACTGAAAAAGAGCTTAAACCTCATATTGTGAAAAAAAGAGAGCTTAAAGCTCAGAAAGTGTATAAGAGCTAAAGGCTCACTATGTAAAATAAGCCCAGTATCTCCAACGGATACGGGACAGTTATCAATGAGCCCAATATCCACAATAGATACGGGTTAGTTTAGGCATTTAGTTACAACAAAGTAATAAATGAAAAATGAATCTCATGTACACTGCATATGTATTATGTGAATGATTATAATGCGTTGAATGTAAATTGTTAAATGATTGATCAAGTTTATATGATTCAATGTGATTATTAGATAGTGATGTGAATTATGTGTTAAGTGACAGAGTGAGCTATCGATGATGGTCACTCACTAAGTTTGTAAAGCTCACCCAAAATTTGTAATATTTTTTAAGCTTAGAAGAGTTACCTTGTTGGGCAAACAAGAGTTAACCACTGCATTCAATTAAGAGGGAGAGGTTGGGATCAATTTGTGTTTGCATAGAATTTTCCAATAATTTTTTTATTAAGAAATGTATTCCAAAATTATTGTACAATGTGCATGCGAATGCATTTATATTGTAATGGCGTTATGATTGTGAGTGTTTTGTATCTGAAATGGGCCCTAGCGATTAATGAAATTCTAATGATTTGAAAAAAAATTATTGGTAACACTTGTAAATGAAAAATGTTTATGAAATAAAGTGGTCCTAATTAGATAATTGATTTCCGTATACGTGTGCATTGTATTGAAAAAAAATTGTAACGAGATTTTACTGACTAAGTGCTCTAGCATGCCACCCTCGTCGGGTACGGATTTGGATATCACTCAGGATGTGGGGTACGCATCTTGCAAGAGTGGGATGCTACAATTGGCTAGTACTAGAGCCCAGAATTACTATCTTACATGGGCGTTTGTTGAAATATGTGTCAAGGAATATGCATTTTTGTCATATCATAGCAAGCAGTCGCAACTGATCCCCAGTCTGAGTTGCATTCATATGAGTCACACACATGAGCATGTGTTAAGAGTTTGAGTTGATAGAATTAGTGAGAAGAGTGATGCCCTTTCAGAACGTGAGAAAATGAAAGTTGTTGATAATTAGAAATGGGAAATAGTACATAGTTATATATGATAAATAATGACTCAATACAATTGTATTGGAGGATGTATTATTAAGTATGACACCAATATTGTACTGTAGTGATATATTCCTAAATGTGATAAAGATTTAAATGTATTGTTATAGATTGTTTGAGAAAAATAGGAATATAAGTAGAAATGATGAGATTAAAGTGTGCAAGTAGAATGTAATGAAAACAGAAATTGTTATGATCTTAAGAAGATTAATTCTGAATTGAAATGGTTATTTGATTAATGTGATAAGAATTATGATCCACGGTAAGAAGATATTAGAGGAAATGAGACCAGAATTTCATAATGATTATGCATCAATAATTCTGAATTGATCATCAATAATTCTGAATTGATTGACATATGGCAGATGAAATAAATGACAATAGGAAGATGAGATAGAAATGAGATAAAGAAAAGATGATGAATCAAATAAGAAGAAAATATGATTGTTGAATCATTATGACATGATGTAACACTAGAAGAGATAAATTCTGGAGAATTGGAGTAAAGTTGATGTTAGTATGTGTTAATACGAAGAAGCCCTAATCGTGGTAGGATAAAGAGGGAAATATTGTCTAGGATCAATTAAGATCAAAGTGTTACTATTGTAAAATGTAAATTGGAGAATTGTCATAAATAAATCTCTGGATAGAACGGGATGAATTTAAAGATGCATACCTAGGAATATGCAACAATAATCATGTTTACTACCTCATCGAGTGTTGTTAAATAGAATATTGTAAGAAATGATAACAAGGTGATCTTCTTGAGGTATTAAGAATGTCTAATAAGCAATAATGGAAACAATGGTTTGATAAAGTTTACATGAATAGTATAAATGATAATAATAAGAAATCTTCGTTCAAAGTAGAATTTCACCAAATTAGATCAAGTGGATCGGATAGTTCATTCTTAAGAATGATCAATGAAGGAATAAATTAGAAATGATATTGGAATCCTAATCCTAACAGAGACTCAAGCATAAGAGGTAGAATATGCTACTAAGAGTGTATGCATTTTGTTGATGTAAAGTATCCAACTAAGTGATGGATTCTTGAATTTGAGGTGACATTAAGTATAAGAGATACAAATGAATGTATTACTAACAAAGGAAATTAAGATTTCAAATAAATTAAAATGTGTGGAGAAATTAGTATGAAAGAATAGACGCTCGCATAAGTCAATGTGAAATTAGAGGAAATAGAATGAATTGAGAAAAATCATTTGAGAGAAGAAGTCAATTGGGAAAATCGAAAATAACATGGGATAATACTACCTTATTAAGGAATTAGATCCTTAAAGAATTACGAGAATAAATCTTGGGGCATAAGGAAATTTGGGTTATGTCTATCGGAGTTAACAATGCCCCGATAGTATTATAGTATTGAAGATTAAAGTGATCCAAACAAAATTAGATCAATTAGTGAGCATGATCATAGAGGATAATTGGAGTGTATTCAAAAAAATGAAGTGAATATTTTGAACATTGAGATTAATCTTACATATCGTGGAGGTATAAACAATTATATGCCAAGTTTAATAAGAGTGAATCTTAGCTTGATCAAATAAAATGTAGGTTGTATAATATCTCAACATGGCATATTGGGAGACCCAAAGATAATAGAGGAAATGATGAAGAGAGAAACTACAGGGAACATATATGAGATCCGAAGTTTTCTAAAATTGCTGAACATTGGATGCCAACAGAGATTGTTAGGAAGTTTTTACTGATCTTAGTCCTTTGACAAAAATATTTGAGGAAAAACATGTAAATCATATGAGTGATGAATGCAAAAAGAATTTTGAGGAATTATAACACCGATGTTAATCATATCGCTTCGATGTGGAGATTTTTGCAGTATATAATGAAGTTTCACATCAGAGATTAAGATGCAATATGTTGCAGCATTATAAAGTGATTTGGTGTATATAAGGATAATTAAAGCCTCACGAGTTGAATTTTGATACATGAATTAGAATTTGCCGCAATAGAAATTTGCGTTGACAACTTAGAGACATTATAAATACAGTGAAAAATTTTAGATTTTATATAAATTATTCGAGTATGAGATAATTATTGAGTTTGAAAGGAATGAAAATAAGACTGAGACAATGGATAGAGCTACTGGAAGATTATGATGTACAAATGAGTATTTCCCAATAAAGCTAGTGTTGTAATCTAATGTTTGAACAGAAAATTCAATAACGGAATAGCATAAATTTGGATATTGAGATTATCAAATCCAAGGCAATAAAGAGAACATAATGTCGAGTTGAAATTGGGGCAATATGAATTATGATTAGCTACATTGGAGTTTAAAATTTGTTTGCATGAAAAGATATTCAAAGCCCAAATTGGAGATCCAGAATTGTGAATCTTATTGAGGAATTAAAAATGAATCTAAATTGTTGAGTCCGAATAGGAAAGATATTGCTTTGTGATTGAAATAAGAAGGATGTGTACCTAATAAAGATGATTGAGTAAAAATATTATCAGAGAAAGCATCAGTATCAACCTAAGCTATACATCCTAGCAGGAATGCGGCGAAACTACATTTATCGGCTAAGGATATAGAACCATGTGACTGTATATATGAGTTGCCAACAGTTTTAACTATAGCTTATATTTTCTTCATATGAACATAAGGTCAATGTATAGCGTAACAATCATTATCATAGTGATATCATTAAAATACTGTATAAGGTGTTATACGATAAAAAGAGTTGTTCGCCCTTAAGTTGAAATGAAGAGGGCTTAAAAATGGATAAGGGTCATAATCAATTTGAGATACTATTGATTAGTGAAATTGATCTGTCTCGGGAACTAAGTGATTCCAGAAAAACAAATGAAATTGGTGGATCAACATCGAAGTTATTGAAAACATAAGACCAATAACTTATGAGTTGTGTTATAAAAAAAAGATATCTCAGATTCATAATGGGTGATAGGTGAATATGCTAAGAAATATTGATATGATCTCACAAAGATGTATTGTCAACTATAATGAGAAATAGTTAAGATAGTGTGACATCTGAAGAAATAATTAGAGGATTGATTGATTTCATTGACTATGGTCAATTAGAAGAAATTATTTTAGTGAAGAAGTTAAATAGGGAATGGAAGAGTATTTGAGGAAACAATTAAGAATTTTGAGGACAAAATTTCTTTTAAGGATGGGAGAATTATAACATCCCATCACTCACGTTCAGGCCAAAATAGTAAATATGAGATAGATTATTGAGAGATTAGAAATGCATTTCATATTTATGCATTATATTATATACACATACACATGAATATTGTATTTGTACACATGAAAATAATTGTACATGCAATCATTGATAATTCCAGGTATAATTAAATTGTGATGAGATATTATTGAGAATTGTGAGATTGTTGAATTGAAAACTTATTTGGAGAGTGTATTTATTAAATTAGACTTTTGGAGATTTTTTGAAATAATTTATGAAAAGGTTGAATATTATTAGACTAGGAAATATGTCGCATGACGAGTGAATCGATGAATGGAGAATAGAAATAAGAAAACAAATGATATTGGAAAATTGTGGTGATAATTGAAATAAAAAGACAAGAGTTGGGAAACTAGTCCAATAGGAAATAGTTAGTTGGGAAACTAACTAAGACCTTAAGAAAAGGACAAGTGTCCAAGTCTAACGATAAGTTTCCTTAACTTTGAAAGACAAGTTATTGAGCTTATCCTCTTCTTCTTCTTCATAGCTTCTTCTTCAAAGTTTCCTCCTTTACATAGAGTTTTTCATCAAAACTCCACCAAAGAAAAACTTTGATTTCCATCTACCTTTTTCTACTCCCAACTTTGATTTTCTTCCTTTCACAATAAGAAAAATCGAAACTTGTTAACTTCTATAAGTAGTGTACGTGAATTGCATGCAAACTAGGGCTTCTTAAGCTTTTGTAGCTTTTGGAGAAATATTAAGTAAGTACTGTGCAAATCCATTAGAGTTGTTAGTTTATGAAACCAAAATGGTGATTTATTTGTCATTGCATGATTACGAAGAAAAAATGGGCATTTTTCATGAACATCGAGGGTTTAAGATATTGATGTGTGATTTTTGAATAATTGATGATCTAGATGTCTTAAGATAGTGTAGAAATGGTTTATAAGTTGGAAGATCATAGGAAATGTGTATAATTAAGTGTAGAAAAATTTGGAGAGAAGAACAAGTAAATGCTCAATTTATAGTTGTGTATTCACTGTATACATGAGTTGAGAGTGTTGTTAAAGATGAATAAAAGAATAAATTTAGAGTTGAAGAATAGTTGTAATATGATGGTCGAAGATGAGAAATATTGTTTTAAATGATAGTTAGAGGAAGAAATTTAAGAGAATGTAGAAGATGAGAATATAGGAAAATGATAGTGAAGAAAGCGTAGAGAATGGTGAAACACTTGAATGACTTTTCTTCTATTCTTGATGATTTTGTTTAAGCATGGATTTTTGAATTGTTTGTGAATGTGTTGAACTGAATGAGAGTTGAAATGGTAAAATGAAACTGGAGAATGTAAATGGAAGGGAAGTGCAAGAGAATGAAAGAAGAAGCATGTAGGAGAATGAAAGAAGAAGCATACAGAATGAAGAAGATAAGTTAGAGAAATTAGTATTAGTCTGAAACTTCCATGATTAAACTATATTGATCTAGGAAGATTTTGACAAAATTTTCTTCATAAAAGTTGTAAATATTTCTTTTATATTTTTATTGATATAAAGTTTGAAATTTTTGAAGTTTTATATTGAAAGTTATGGAAGTTAGAAGTGAGGGAGTACAAGTTTGTCATGATCGCATCACGATCGTGACACTAAAGGGAACTCGCGATAACGAAAAAGAACAATCATGACATTAAGTTCGTTGCGATCACGACTTTGGTGCACGATCGTGATTTCTAAGGTTGGAGGCTGACAAACATACTTCAATATTTTAGCTATATCTCCTTCTTCTGACATCTAAATGACATGAGACTTAAACCATTGGACTCGTAACACATTGTTATACCTATCCACTAAAAATCTTAGCCATCTAAGGTCATTTGGGAGAGACAGAGTGAAAAAAATGGGATAGGTCTGACGAAGTGTGTTCGCAAATAGTCCAACATTTTTGTCCTTATCTTTCACACCTATGAATTTTTTACTCACACTTATGAGTCACTCACGCTCGTGAATTTTCTCCCTCATTCCCGTGAGTTAATTGCTAGACTGATGTTTAATTGTCACATCAAGACACTGTGCTCTCTAATAGTAACCGTGACTTGATTTTGGTCTATGCACCCGAGAGCAATTACAAACTGAACAATCTTATTTCTTTTATCTATAACTTCTTCTCTAGATATTCAAATGAGATGATCTTTGATTTTAAGTAAACTAGAGACATAGGCTACAAATCATCTGAAGAAATCAAATTGTAATTCAAACTTTAAGATGTTCAATTGTTGGATGGAATTTGACTATATTATATTGTTTTAGTGTAAGAATAGTTTGAAAATATTTGGAGTATAAATTTCGAATTTCTAAACCAAATTGAATGGTCTTAGAGTCATTAGAAACTTAAGAGTTAGGATAACAATTTTTTAGAAGGAAGTTTTCTCAAATTCGTTCATTTTCCTTGTCAAATTGATCATGCAAAAGAGACCTATAGATTTGGAATTTAAGAAGAGGAGTAATGAATATCTAGTAAAAGTGAATGAGAAATGGGATATTATGAAAGCAAATAATGCTAAAATGATAATGTGCATAAGATGTGAAATTTGATAATATACCCGGGATTGTCATGAATATGCATTGTTCATATTCCATATACACATTTGTGCATAAGGGAATACTTATACTTGTGTGATTATTAATATGTATGCAACGTCTGTATTGCATAATTTTGATGTGTAAGTTAAATGTCTACATCCAAACATTTCCAGAATGATTGAAGCTAATGCTAATCTAGAGCGTATTGTGAGTAGACCTAGGTGGGCTTACTTTATTGTTTGTTTTGTTTAAGTTATGAATTGAGTGATTATGAATGAGATGCAAATGTGATTTGATTGTGTGATTTCAGACAATGAAGATCCTAGGTTTCTGATACTTGAATGCAATATAAAAGTGCTACTTGTATGTGAACATGATGAAGTAAGTGTTTTTAAATGTGATCTTTGAATGTCGGACCTAGTTCTGAAGAAACATGCAAATATGCAAATGATTGAAAAAGTGTTACTCAACAATGATGTTGAATGTCGAACTTTGGGTTTGATGGAAAATGTTAATTGAATGTGAATATGTAAACATATGACTGATTGAGCATGTGATATGTGAAGCATTTCATTATATGAATGCATGAAACATAAAGGCAGTTATGATCAGAGTAGCCACCGAAAAAGAGCTTAAACCTCATATTGTGAAAAAAAAGAGCTTAAAGCTCAGAAAGTGTATAAGAGCCAAAGGCTCACTATGTAAAATGAGCTTGGTATCCCTAATAGATACGGGACAGTTATCAATGAGCCTGATATTCACAATTGATACGAGACAATTTTGGCATAGTCATAACAAAGTAATAAATGAAAAATGAGTCTCATGTGCACTGTATATGTATGATATGAATGATTATAATGAGTTGAATGTAAAATGTGAAATGATTGATCAAGTTTATGTGATTCAATGTGATTATTAGATAAATTATGTGAATTATGTGTTGCGTGACAGAGTGAGTCATCGATGATGGTCACTCACTAAGTTTGCAAAACTCACCCAAAATTTGCAATATTTTTCAGACTGAGAAGAGTTATCCTGTTGGGAAAACGGGAGTATAACCACCGCATTCAATTAAGAGGTAGAGGTCCAGATTAGTTTGTGTCTACATAGAATTTTCTAATAATTTTTGTATTAAGGAATGAATTCTGGAATTATTGTACAATGTGTATGTGAATGCATTTATAATGTAATGACATTATGATTGTGAATGTTTTGTATTTGAAATGGGCCCTAGCGATTAATGAAATTCTAACAATCTGAAGTTTTTTTGTAACACTTATAAATGAAAAATGTTTATGAAATAAAGTGGGCCTAATTAGATAATTGATTTCCCCATACGTGTGCATTGCTTTGAAAAAAAATTATAACAATATTTTACTGACTAAGTGCGCTAGCATGCCATCTTTACCGGGCACGGACCTGGATATCACTCAGGATGTCAGGTATGCATCTTGCGAGAGTGGGGTGCTACAAAAATACATAAAATATGACATAAAATTATGATCAATTATGCATATATGAAATATCCTCACACTTAAGCTTTTGCTTGTCTTCAAGCAAACTACAATCAAAACTATAAATTTTATAACATCAATGCATCATTAATCTTAATATGTCCGTCCATACTACATATCATCATATCCTATTGAATCAAATTAACATACAATTAGAGTCAATTTGTCTTAAAATTAACATCCTTAGTAATATTAATAATAATCACATCAACAGTTGCATTGAGGTTAAAAGCATATATCTTTACACCCTTACCAAGATTTAACTCAATGTACTAAAGTGTTTAGGGTAAAAAAATCAAAACTCACAATCAATGCATAGTTGAAATCTTACCATATGCTTGCAATTAAATATCATCTCTACCACTTATGTATAAACTAGAAACACTAATCCAAAGGTCTTATAAAGCTATAACGAGGCTTAAATAAGGTATGATTGGGTTAATAACAAAGGTTAATTGAAGGAAATTTACTACACAACATATTTCAAGACTCGTTTATAAATACATATGGTCCTTTCAATGCAACTCTATTGGTACCATAAACTTATTCCTTTTTTTTCCTTCTTTTTTCTTTCATTTCCTTTTTTCATTTTCTATCTTTTTTCTTTTTTTTTTAACAATTGCAATTCGAACATTCAATACCATAATTAAAGAAATAACAAACCTTTCCAGAATTTCAAGTCTTAAACAAGTAAATAATATAAATAACCTTCAAGGTTCAAAATAGTAAAAAGGTCTTCAAAGAAAAAAAAAGGATAAAGTTTAGTATGTACATTTAGTCAATGAAAAAGGTTAAGGCTCAACTTGGCTATTCTTAAAGGTAAATTTGAGGGTATGATAATTTCAAAGAAATAGGCTTAAACAAGTTGGTGAATCTAAGTGCTTTCATCATATCAGTGCTTCTAATTTAACAAATATGATCTCAATATGCATAATAAAAGTAAGTTCTATAATCATTCTACTATACAATGATGACACAAATGAAAGAAAGAAAAGAGCTTAAATTTTTTTGAAATTTGCTCTTTACCATTATTAGTTAATTCAATTAATGACATTTGAAATTTGTTTTCAAAGTGTCATTCCATCTTGACAAAGGATTTTTCGAATTAATACTAATCAAGAATAATTGAATATTATTCCTGATAAATTAAATTTAGGGAGATGAATCCTATATTGATCACTTAACTACTTCTAAATAATTTATGTTATATCTGATGACTACTAAATTAGCTACTGTTAACTAGAATAAACCATAATTAGTATCAAAAATTGGAAATCCCTATATGAGATAACTTTGGAGATTTTAAGTCAAATGATCACTTATACTATCATCACAATGAGAATTTTCATAGACATATAATTAATATACCAAATAGAATTCTCATATAGGATCAATTTAGTAAATTTGTTCTCTAACAAGCACCAACATATTTAATTATCTTCATACTTTAGCTTATAAGATCGACTAATTACTTCACAAGGAAGAAACATAATGTTTATTAATCTTTTTATGCTATATTAATGTCTAATCTTAATAGAATAATGATTAGAAATAACTTAGGGATAATACATAAATGCAATATAAATTTTATAATTATTATTTCATCATAATTTCATATGCAGTATATATTTATCCCATGGACTTTATTATATACATTTAAATTTATATATGATAAAGAATATTTTTAAATAATTATGTCATTAAACCATAGTAAACCAATTGGTTATAAGGTATAAACTAACAAGTTAGTTTTCATTTGCAATAGGAAATGTTCTTTGATGTTCTTAAAGCTTATCATGTAGTGAAGAAGTAAGACCAAAAATTAGTGTTGATATTTTGTTTTTATTATTTATTATTTATTATTAAATAAATTAACATTATGTTAACTAGTTAATATTCATTATCAATATTTATGATTAAAATATTATAATTATTCATTTATTCAGATAATTAATATAAATTTAATATTAAAAACTATTTTAAAAATATAAACCTGGCTACATAAATAATGGTTGGCTCCATATGCATTTGTGCTAGACTTTGGGGGACAATGTCAAAGTTTTGATCCTTTGCCTCATAATTTGCTTTAAGATGCTTCCCTTCCCTTCCCTTCCCACAACAAAGTGTTTTTAACATCATAAGAATGTTAATAAGAAAAATGATGCTAATGGTAAGGATTATCTTACGATAATGTTACACAATAAGGAAGACATTCAATCGCTTTTCACTCACCTTGAGAAATTGCTTATAATTGTAGACTTTATAATTATTAAATAAATGTATTTTAAATTATAAATTATAAAATTTAACAATGATATAGTAAATAAAATATTTTATAAATGAAATGATTATATTATTTTAAAAAATAAATATATTTGAATAAAAAACTAATTTATAAATAAATTGTTATACATTTCTTATTTATTAATTGATAAACCTGTATAAATATGATAAAATTTAGTAATAATTGTTATATAAGCAATTAAAATAAATTTAATTACTTGATTAAAAATAAAAAAAATTATTTTCAATTTATATTAAAAATAAACCTAAAACTTGCAAGCCAAATAAATGCCACCTTAGTACCTCACTTCTCATTTTCTTTCATTTTCCTTTCCTCGTAGAGCTGACACACTTAACCTTAGAAAATAATTTACCTGTTCCAAATCTCGAATCTTGATAGATAATTTAAATTTTTTAATTTTCTATAAAACTCAAACATAAGAACAAGATAAAAATGGAAGAACTAGCCTACCGAGAGTCGAAGGACTGAGTAAATTTTGATAGAATTTGGTTGAAGAAGGAGAGATAAGAGGTCAAGATTAGGAAACAGTTGCAAAAGGTTAGAATGGGAGAATTAGGAAAGAATAATGCAACCCCAGAAGATAATATATATATAGAGCCTTTCCATCTTCGATTACTCTTGCAAAAAAGGAAGAGGATCCAAGAGGGTTCAGAAAAAGAGTAGGTCATTTTGAAACTCAATTTTTATAATAAAGTATAACTTAAAATTATAACATTTTGAAGTCCTCAAACTAAAATTTAAAATTTTTAAAATATTTAGAATAAATTTTAAATGGTCGAAAAATTTAATAGAATTAACTCTCTATTAATTAAATGTTAACTCAACGCTAACATAACATTATTTTTATACTTTTAAATATAAAGTGACTACATAATTAATTTTTTAAATTAATCAAAATGTAAGACTTATTGTCGCGTGAAAACAAGGCTCACTATTTATAAATGATAGCCTCCCTACATTTATACATTTCAAACAATGATCCTGTTAGGCAATCAGTTGATTGCATTAACTGTTAGCTAATTTTATCAGCAATTAGTTGATTTGATCAGTTAATTGTATTAGTTGTTTGTTAAAGATGTTTGATAAAATTAACTGTTTAGCATTATCTATTTATATGTAAAATGATTTATGAGAACATGACTTTAAATTTTTTTTAGAGTATAAATATTATATATCTTAATATGTCGTCGAATATTTTTATACAAATTTAAAATTTAAAAAAGTGACGCTCACGAGCGTTTTCATCAATGACTGTTTATGTTAAATCAACTATTGGAAGAGTTACTCACCAAACAGCTTTCATAATTGTTTGAAAAGTTAAACAATTGATGACAACCAATTAGTTAAAAAAATAAATGATTAGTTGTTTACCAAACGAGGCCAATAGATCTCACTTGTTATATGGAAAGTGAAATTTATTTTTTATTTTAAAAATAAAATATTACATTAATATTAATATGATATTTATCTATGAATAATTACTTCATCAAATTTTTTTTATCTATTTGATATTTTCGTTTGGATGTTTTGAAAATTTTTGAGTTTCAATTTTAACGTTTAATGCTTTAGGTCTATTATGAATGTTGAAATGGACTTTTCGCATAATTGGTAACGTGGCGCACGTGCCAAGGGCAAGGCTTACCAACTATGATAGGATATTTTTCATGTGAAGTGAACCCAACAAACAACATTAGCATAGCTGCATTACTATTTGGGACTGCCTTACAGGCCAACTTTTTCCAAGCCCATATTAAATTGGAAGCCGACGAGATCTCTCCAATTTCCAAACCCTAAAGGACCTTCCCGATCCTTCTCGTATATCTATATATAGGCAGACACATCTACAGACAGAGAGATAAGACAGACAAGCGCTCCCACAGCAAGATTCGGCGGAGTTATAGGGAAAGGGAGAGATTCGGTGGGCATTTGAGGTATGGTTGCATCGGCGAGATTATTTTCACCGTAATATGTTCTTACCGATGCCACCCATACCTCTCATCTCCACCTATTTTCTTCTCTTCCCTAAGCTTAGACTGCTTTTCGGTTTCAGACACTTATGTCTCACTTCTGGTAAACTCTGCACTCATCTTTCTGATTTTTGTTGTTGATCCCTTACATATTTTTTCTTCGTACTTTATGCTCGTTAAAACATATAAACATAAGACTGGAAAACTGAAAGCGGTTCACCTAACTAAGGTTACTGGAACTTGGAAGCAGTCCTCTTTTAAGTTAATGGATCAATAGAGATTGATACTTTTGGCTGGCGTCTTTGTAAAGAAATAAACTGTTTTTTTAATGATTAAATCCAGGACAGCAATTTTTTACCGTTACTGAAAAGTTATCAAAAATATCATGATATCTGTTAAACCGGATGCATAAATATTGGCCACAACCGAACAGATGCATATATTGGTCAGTGGCAACGCTAGAAAATCAAATCCGCAGGTAGAAGATGACCGTGCCCTTGTTGATTTGGTCCTAAGATACTTCAAGTTCGTGTGTGTTTTACAATCGATATGTGCTTATAACATCTCAAACTAGGAGAATAAAGAGAGAAATACGGATATGACCGATAAAGGGAAAGTAAGAAAATTTAATGTCAGTAAGATTGAATATTAGATTTTATATTTTAAACGACGGGGGTAGAAATCCAATGTATTTTAGATTGAATGTCATGGTGACTAAAGCCTTTACTTTACCGTATACATATTTAGAATTTAATAGAGTTTTCCTGTAAAATTATGATCTTTATGATGTAAATCAAAATCAACATTTATATATTTATGGCTTTTAATTTGGTACATAGGTGATATAAATATCTTAAAGGTCAATATTAATATCTTATTGGGTTGGACCAAGGTTTGACCTATTCTAGCCATGGGTTGAGCCACGGGTTACCCAATCCCATGGTCAGGCTGGGTCGAGTTAGGGGCAACCTGAGCTTGTGTTGAGCCATTGACATTCCTATTGGTCGAAGTTGTTTAGTTAAGAAATTTGCAATCATAAGATTCATCTTAATATGTTTAATAGACATTCTTTCTTTTTAAAATTCCTCCTTTATGGTAAAATATTTCACCTCCGTATATTTATCACCTTTGGAGTACTTCTCATTTTTGGCTTAGGAATAGTGTCAGACAATGCCAAGCTTTAGAATAAAGTTTCATAGCCATAAGACATGAATTATAACTTGAAAAGAAGCTACTAATTTTACTTCTATGGTGGATAAAGCAATGATAGATTGTTTAATATTTTTGCATGAAATCGTTCCTTTTGCGAAACAAATAGTCAAACGTTGGTTTTATTTTATCAATGCATTTAGAAAAATATGAATTCAAAAAATCATTTACTTCTAATGAATTTGATGTTTTATATATGAGTATATAGTCCTTTGTTTCTTAATGATATATTAAGACTTTTTTTTGCAGCTTTTTAATGATATATACTAAGATTACTTTAATATTTGCCTAGCATTTTATATTATTCTTTGGACATTATTTGCTTTTTTATGAGTAAAAATTTCATTAAACATTTGTTTATATTAAATCTCTTAAGAATTCTCTCGCTGTAATCTTTTTGAGATAGCCTTATTAGCCTTTGTGATCTATTTCAGAATATTGAAATTTTTATCACATAGGATATCTCTCTTATATATTTCATTTTTAAATTCTTAGAGAGAGAAATATTTAGTCTTATACAGTATGTCCAAAGCATTAACAGTAAGTAAAACATTATGAACAGATAAAACTAGAAATATAAACTTAATCCCACTAATCTTTTGGTAGATACAACGATTAACAATATTTTCTTAAAAACTAAAAATTGTTATCATTAAACTTAATATATTATTTTCAGAAAGCTTGTTTAAATCTGTATATTGATTTCTAAAATTTACACATCATTACATCCGTATAAACTTCTTTGAGATCACTATTTAAAAAGGCGTTTTTCACATTCATTTGTTGTAGATGTAAATTAAATTGAACCACTAATGTCATGATTATTCTTAACGAATCTTTTTTTGAGATAGGTGAAAAAGTCTCTTTGAAATTAATGACATCTTTTTGGGTATAACTTTTGAAAATAACTCTAGCTTTATATAATTCAATATTACCATTTGAGTCATATTTGGTCTTAAAGATTTATTTGCATCCGACTTGTTTAGACATTGTTTTGTGCTATTGAAATTAATTCATCTTTCATAACATCAATTCATTATCAGACTTAACACTTTTTATGGATTGTGAAAATGAAACACGATGATTATTAATGCTATAATTAATTTCCAGTCATGTAAATAAACCACGTAGTCATTAGAAATAGCTGATCTCCTTATTTTAACAAGTTTGTTAAAAGTTATTCCACATGGTTTATTTAATTTAATTAGTTGTTAGTTTCTATAAGATGTTTCACCTAAATCTTGGCCAAAATTAATTTATTCTTCCAACATTAGGACAATATTTGGCATAAATGTGGATATTGAAACATTTATGGGTAATGAAATATTAACTCTTATGTCATTAATATCCATAATATGTTTTCCAGCACTCCCACTAACTTTACTATTTTCAATAAACTTAGCATTAACTGTTTTAATAATTCTTAGATTATAGTTTGGACAGTAAAACTTATACCTTTTAGAACCAATAAAGTACTCGTTTATTGTTTGAAAATTAAGTTTCCTTCTAATTTATAACTCAAAAACTCAAAAGGAGCTTCAGGTATTGCTTTACTTGGAATCTTATTTAGCAAATACACAATAGTTTTAAAGGCAAGTATCTACAAGGTTTTGAGTAATGAATAATGAATCATCATACTTCTAACCATATTCATTAATGTCCTATTATACGTTTCTGTCACACCATTTTGTTGCGGTGTGCTTGACATAATATACTATACTTATATGCAATATTTTTTAAGGAACTTTGCAAATAGACCTGGACTTTATCTTGATTTATCATATTTTTCAAAAATATTTACCACCTTTATCATATCTTAAAATTTTCACTTTTTTTAGTTAATTGTCTTTAAACCTCCTTTGCAAACACGTCAAGGGCATTTATAGCTTGAGGTTTTTCATTAAATAAATAGACCTATTTGTAATGTGAAAAATCATTTACAAAGATCATAAAATATTTTCTCCATTAAAATATGGAGCATCAAAAAGTCTACATATATTGTTTTGCATAATTTTAATGGGCTGAGTACCCTCATTCAAAATCAACCATTACTTAAGGCCTAAACATCAAAATTGAGCTTATAACTAACAAACCCATACTCATATCAAGTAATCTAAACCAGAAATTTACTTAAAACTCAAAGATCAACATTTAACTCTTACCTTTTCTTTCTCTATTTTCGACATAGCTTAGCTCCAATTGAAGCTCTCTTCATTCTCCACATTTTTCCCTTCTTGAACACCTTGAAAATCTTTCTTGAAAACCTTGAAAACCCAAGCCCTAACTCTTCTCTCCTTTTCTCCTTTCTTCATCACCGATTTCTCCCTTTCTCTCTCATTCTCTCTTCTTTTCTCTCTCAAATTTCGTGTGTTTCCTTCCTCCACACAATAGCCAACCCATTTAAAACTTGCCAGCTCATTAATGAGGTGGAAAAGACCCTCTTGCCCCTTACTTGTAAGCCTTAGATCTCAAATGCTTAAGTGGTGTTACACAAATGCCCTTGAACTTTCTTTTCATACAAGCTTACATTAGGACTTTATTTTCACCATAAAAAGAAGGAATTTGCTAAAACTTTCTTCTAGAAAGTTGTTCCTCTATGTCTTAGCTTTATAATGCCTCAAGAATCGTCCAATTTGGAGCACTATATCAAAAGTTATAGTCCAAACATGTCGGACGTATCATTTTACTAACACAGTTTCTTGAATTCAATTCTTTCCACAAATACACATTCTTAAAGGCTAAACTAAATTTTCATTTCTTCATAAGAAATGTAGCTCCATGTCTTAACTTTATTTCGCCTCAAACCTTGCTTCAATCGGAT
>JANIHY010000003.1:31469405-31489408 GCA_027479065.1 Erythroxylum brevipes
GAAGAATTTTATTCTTTCTTAATATTTCTAGTCCTTTTATATATATATTTTTTATATATAACTTAAATGTTTGTCACAAGTAAGGTGAATTATTATTCGTTGTGTTATGTCTGATAAATAGAAAATAGGATTTAGAAATTAACATTAAATTTCAATTTATATAAATCATCTATAAAAATTTCATAACCATTAACGAAATTATGCTCAAATAAACAAAAATAACCATCACCAAACTTAAAAGTAAACCTACTTTCATAAAGTTTAGAATAAAAATTATCTAGAAATTGAAGGTACATACAAAGTTTTTATTAGATCCAGGTGATAAGCAATATCTAATATTAGACGATAAGTCCCTACATCTTCTATTAGAACCTTCTTACAGTTTCCTAGGAACATAAAGTTCTTCGCTAGGTTTATAGTTTGGATTGTAAGTAATCTCCCTTTTTTCAAACTAAGCCTTACATCTCAAACAATCTTTATGATAGTGTCTTTTGTTCTTACAAAAGTGAAACTTATGTCTTTTTGTTCCTTTTGATCAACATTAACAATAACTTGTGTCATTTTAGCAGGTCCTCTCTTTTGAAATTTATTAGGCTTTGGCATGCAAATCTTGCTAACATCTTAACCCACAAGGTTAATAGAATGAACTTCATGTTTCTTTAGCTTTGTTTCCTCCTGAATGAGTATAATGAAAATTTTATTACCATTCCACTTATCTTTTATAGTGTTGTAGTTAATTTGAAAATGTCATACTTAGGAGGTAACGAGTTTATAATGAATTGTACTAAGGAATCATCAACTATCATATCCAGGGTCTCTAATTTTGTTACAATATTTGTCATCTCGAAGACATGTTATTGCATGCTCTATGACCCATCAGCCTTCATAGTCGTGAGCTCAACCATTAGAGTGACAGCGAGAGACTTATCAACATGATGGAAATGTTTTCCCATAAATTTAAGGTATTCTTTAGCACTTTCAGTTTGTTAAATAGTTATGTTGATATTGTTGGCAATAGTCATTCGTATGAAAATAAGACATAATATGTTACATCTTTTTAATGTTTTATAGTTTATCTTCTCATCCTCACTCCTCATATCTGTAATGGTAGTAGGCTTTTCTTTCAATAATGCTAAATCAAGATCGAAAACACCTAAATAAAAATTGACTTATTCACACCATTTAGATAATTTTAAACCGTTAAACAAGCTAACAAAAAAAGCATGCGAATGAAGATAAATAGTTGCAAATACATAAATGTTCAATAAATTATTGGATTCAAATAATCAAACATTTAGAATATACTGTATGTTTCCCTTAGGCACTCAAAGGGAGTTAAATTATTTCAATGTTCGATTTTTTATTTATCACTCCCAAAAAACTTTTAGATTATTAGTAGAAAGAGATTTTGCTAACAAAAAAGCTTTCAACGCTTCTCAATATCCTTTTCGTTTCCAAATCTTTTTTTGAATATGCTTTTTTGATAGAGAAATATGCCATTAAAAAAAGAGATTATTTAGTATAGTTGGATGTGAGTCAATAATATATTATCATAAGTTTAATGCCAAGAAAAATTTATGAAGTAATCAAAACTCTTCAAATACAATCAATATATTTGGATATATAATATATTTGACAAGTGAATATTGATTTTCCTTTATTATGCTTATTAGTTATGGAATATTAATTTACCTTTAGGTAAATTCTAAGTTTTATCAACTAATATCATATATTTGTATAATTAATTCAATGATAGGCATTAATATGTTATGAATAAATGACAATTTATACATAAAACATTAATTTGGTCACTTAGATGACTAAAAAATTAATCTTTTATAATGTCATGTATAAATCTAACACATATAACATAATTTCAAATTTCAATAATTAATATGCATAAAACTAATATGAAATTTGAATGCTAATAATAGTTATGGTAAAATCTACATTGATAATCTATTGTTGCCTAATGGTTAGGATGCTTGAGTTTCAACCAAGAGACCTAAGTTTGATTCCCAATAAGGTTGTTATGCTTATTTATCTTCTTTAAAGTTCCACTTGAATTAGAATCCTAAAGAGAACAATAACAAATGTTCTTCCTTCTTGTCATCTTTAGATCTTTTTTATTATATCGAAACCATTAATAGGGAATAATCTCAAAAATCTTCAAACATCAAAATATTTGACAATCATTGTCAAATAATCATAGTAAAATAGATGAAAAAAATTGTTGATTAATAACATATGTTTTGATAGTAAAATATTTGACAATCATTGTCAAATAATCCTAGTAAAATAGAAAGCATGAAATTATTCCTTACCTTGAGGCAAATGATCCTAAGTCCTCCTCTATCTTTAGGCATACAAACCACCTTCTATTGCATCTTGGCCCTTTTGAAAGACACGTCATTCCCACTCCAAAGAAACTTGCTATAGATCGTTTCAATTGCCTAAATAGTCTTCCTTGGAAAAGCAATATGGGCAACTCAAAACACATTGATAGAGTTTAGAACAAAAGTGATTAGCTGAGCTCTTCTAACCATAAAAACAGTTTTAGTGTTCTAAGAAGATATTTTGCTATTGATCCAGTCTAAAAGAATTATGAAATCTCAAAATGATATATTAGAAATGGAAAAGGGAATGCCTAGGTAAGGCACAAGCAGTGACTGCATTATAAAGTTAGTAATAGAAATCACAATATGTTCTTTTCCCATAGTAGCCTTGGATAAATAAAAATCACTTTTAGAATAATTGATTTCTAGACCTACGAGCTTAATGAAAATCTTCAAAGCTTTCATGATTGCTAGAAAAGAAGACTGATCAACTTTAGAAAGATATGCAGCCATGTAGGGATCTAGAGTTTTCAATTTCTTAAGTGGTAATAGGCCTACATAATGCTTCACTTCTTGAGGAGTAATACACTCCTAAATGGTGTCTTTCAAAGGAGAACATGAGGCGTTAGCGTTATTGGGATCTCTTAGTATGTTTGAGAAGTATTTAAAAGCTCCTTTCAATAATAAGGATTTTGAGTCCAATTTTTTATTATTAAAATGCGAAGAAACAATTCTATTATTGTTTAGTTTATCCTAGAAACCACAACTTTGTGGAAGAATCCAGTGTTTTTGTCACCAGATTTCATCCATTCTACTCTTGATCTTTGTCTCATAAGTGAGAGATCATAAAGAAGGGCTTTGGAGAAATGCTACATAGCTATTCTCTCCTTATGCTGTAGGAGAATTAAGGTAGGATCATTTTGAAGTTCAAACTGAATTCTATCAAGAGCATTTCTGGCAATGTTGAGAAAATGGTGAGTATTGTCCATATTGCTTTGAAATAAGACCTTCAACTCCTGCCTAATTAGAGCAATCTTGTTGGTATAAATGAACTGCTTGGAACCCCTAATGTTGGCATTTAAAGCATTCAAGATACAATCCTCAAGCCCTATTATATTAGTTAGAAAGATGTTGAATATGAAGGGAAATAGAGGACAAACAAAAGTAAGTTAATTCATAATAACAAAGTCATTCGAGAGACTTTGATTTGTGAATATGGAGAAGATATTTGGATATTTAGTGAACTATATGTGATTTCTCATACTCCTGTCAAGTTTCTTTCTAATGAAGCTGTCTCTAGTTTGCTTGTTGAACCAAGCATAGAAACTGCCTCCAAATGGAAGATCATTAATTTGAATGTCAGATAAATATTGTCTAAGATCACAACAAGGATTACCAATTGATCTTATGCCATTTGCTTCATTTGGTTTAAGAAAGGAATTGAAATCTCCAACTATAAGCCAGGGAAGAAAGGATGCATTTGCTAATGATGTGAGTTAATTCCACATAAATGTTCTGTGGTAAGCACTATTGTGAGCATAGGTAAGAGAAATTAGGAAAGAATCACCTTAATTCTTTATGAAAACCTGAAGGTGCATCAATTGATTGGATGTGAATTTGATGATGACATTGACAAAAGATGTGTCATACACAACTACAAGTCTACCATTTGAATGATGCATGCGATTGGAGATTTGATTCCAATTCCTTGGCAGAACTTTATGGAGGTTGCAATTAGGCTGTTTCATTAGAGTTTCCAAAATCCCTGCAATTTCTACTTTATTCTAAGCCAACAAACTTCTTACCAAAATCTTTTTCTGATTAATATTGGCCCCTCTAATATACCAGCTTAGTATAATCATGATTTTAACTCCATTTGTGGAGCTTTTTTCTTTCTATTAGATATCTACTTGATAACAAGTTCAAACTCCTATTGAGGTAGCTCAATCTGATTTGTAGATGTACCTGGAGTTCCATACACGCTCTAGCTTGTTCTCCTTTAAATGGATTTATAATTGCATGTTCTTCATCTCGAAACTGGTTAATGTTGACGTTAACAACAACTTCGTGATGAGTACTTTCCTTACTGACAGTTACAGCAAGTAGAGAATGAATATCATCAGTAGTATTTAGTCCCATAACTTCCTAATATTCTCCAGTTTTGAAGATCTTTTCCGTTGATTTCCAAACATTTTTAGTTGTGGGTTGTGGTTTCCAGGCTTATGAAACTTTAATTTGAACTTCAAAAGGTTCAAAGTTCTTATCTAATATAATTATAAAAATACTTTTTAGAAGACAAGTCATTCGTGTAAAAACATTTAAGTTACTCTTCTTATAAAATACTTTATGCATACTTTTCTTAAGATGTTTCTAGTTCTCTCTTATACGCTTTAGTTGGACTTTCTCGTAAGAGCTTAAGGTTTGGGATCCCTTCGAAAGGGGTCCTGAATTTGCGATAAGAATCCTTTTTTTCTTTGACATCAATTTTTGTATGATATCATCACATGAAAATAATAATTCGTTTAACATATAAAATATAATAGAAGTAACTAATATTGAAATGTAGACAATTAAGGACGATATTTCTGGTTCTTACTTGACCAAAGCATTAACATATATAGGGAAACTCGATCTTAAACAATACACAAGTACAAAGTCATGAATTCTTCAAGAGGTCATGTTCATACGACAAATGGAAGCTGATATGTATGTAGTTCAATCTAAGTAGATATATGACTCATCCTCTTCATATTTTTCAAATATACAGCCATCATATCCATCTCCTATGTATCAAAAGTATCTAGAAGAAACTAACTATTCAAAGGTATTTAAATTTATGGAAACTTCTTCAAATCCAGTTCATTTATCGTCAAGTTTGTCTTTGTCTAGTTTGCCTTCTGGTGTAAGGCATGTGCTATCAATCAAAATCGAAATTTTAGTAAAAATTACTCATGTGCCTATAGAAAATTGTGTTTGTGAGTCTTCTTTACCATTGTTGAGTCTGTATAGTATATATTCTCATGATTGTATCTCGTATGAAAGAAACCATCCAAAGTTTCATATTGGAATAATGTGGTTTCAGATCTACAACATTAGAACAATACGTAAAACTTGAAATTTCTAAGGAGCTAATTGCCTTATGGAAGAGCACAATCATACACATCTACATGTTGGAGCTATACGATTTATTCTTACACTCCATGTAAGAAAAGGTATTCCTACAATGGTTAGAATATCCCTTCTAGACACCGCCTATACAACGTACCAAAATGATCTTATTGATACCTTGCTTACTATGCTCAACAATGAAAGTATCATATTGACCATAACACCTGATTCCAACATCAGGCTAAGATGATCCTACTTTGTCTGAACGACTACAAGTTCAGATTTAGATCACTGGAGTATATCAAGATGCTACAGCCATCATGGCTACCTTACATCACCAAATGATCTACTGTCTACAAAATCATGCTTTGGACTTAAACTTTACATATTCTACTTTGGATGCTATTTACATGATTGCTAATCGATCTAATGATCAAACTACTATCATCCAGATCCTCAAGAAATTGCCTTCATAGGAGCTTGAAAATTTGATGCCAATAAAATAGATTATCAACTACCAGAAGGTATTTCATGTGCTTCAACGACACTCTTTTCATACAACTCCTTCGATTATGAAGATACTGAGAAATGGTTCAGTAAAATCCATCTATCACGGTCCAGGGATGACATGCTTGGTCCTTCGACATTAGGATCAATCCTGATGATGCAGCCTACTGAACAGTCTCAAGATCTATTGTCTAGAGCAACAAGCCTTAAGATCCAGCCTGTATATTCTCATACAGAAGGTAAAGACGGTCCTCTTGTTCATTACTTTAAATTTAAAGGAGATCTAGTCTATGTCATTCATCATCGTGGACATTTTGTATGAGAAGTCGACCCATCCATGTGCAAACCAGATTGTGAGATGTATCTTAATCCTGAGTCAGATAGTGATGATGATGATCCAAGATATCAACGGAGAAAGGAAGAAGAAAAATTCCCAATCTCGGTGCCAGCCTTCTTAACAGTATCATCCTCTTGGTGATGATCCAGATCATGACGATCCAAATGGTCTATTGATGATAGAATTTAGACCTAGGTCTCTTAGAGAGATGTCCAGGTCGTCTATGTGCAGATCTATTGATGGATCTAGTAGATCTATGCCAACAATTCCTGTTTTAACTCCTACTCCTATACCCTGTATGATGGCGGGATCATACGAGGATGAATTTCCTCACTTACTTAGGAGTACTGATGAGACACAACGGGTTGTCTATAACCCTTATATCAGAGCATCAGAAATTACTTCACAAGGAACACTTATATCAAATCCAACTGATGAAGTTCTTAACTGTCAAACATCTAATGCAGTAGCACAGAACAAAGTTTTCAAAATGATTGATTCCAAGCTAGATAGAATTAGTCAACAAAACATTGCTACTCACAAGAAATTCGATTCTGTTTCGAAATAGATATAAATGATGTATCGGTCTTATAAAGTCGAGATTCATCGTCTTAATGCTGAATTTAACAATACATCTCTGCCCGTTATATGGGGCCAGACTTTGATTTTAAAGTTCATAAGATATAAGAGATACAAGGAATTGTGCGACAAATGGAAGCTAATATGCGTTCAACTCAATCTAAACAGATATATGGCTCACCCTCTTCTGATTTTTCAAATATACAACCATTATATCCATCTATATATCAAAAGTATCTAGAAGAAGTTGACTATTTAAAGGTATTTAAATTTAATTATACTTTGATTAGACAGTATATACATCCTCAGACAAATCATGGCTCGACGATCAAAACTAAAGTCTACATCTGATCGTATGCCTAAGTCTTGAGTTTTTGAATTTTCAAAGATTCCAGAAGTGTTATCTTCTTATACACCTTTTGAACCAACTAAATAGTGAAGAAAGCCTTTATGGATCTATACATCTCCAACATCTCCAAGTCCAGTACAACCTTCCATCCCATTTCATGGGAAGGATAAAGCTAAACAAACGAAGTACATAACTACTCTAACCTCTAAATCTCTTACAGAAGATTCAAATTCTCAACTAAATGATACAAAAGCTAGTTGTGATGCATCTGTACAAACATCTGAAGTTTTTGCAACATTATCTGATTGTTCATCTGAATAACAACCATCAGAGTCATCATATGAACCAGTTTCTTCACCATCAACTAATTCATCAGCAAACTTTGCCAACTTATCAGAATTATCTAATGATTTGATGACTATCTTAATATACTAAAGCTCAACCAGAAATCAGTGAAGCTGAATCAACATGTACTGAACCTTTCAGACCTTAACTACCACCTATGGTAGCTGCACAATCGATGATAAATACCAAGCCTACTTTAGGACCTTGGTTTATATTCGATGATCTTCCACCTAATAAATGGAGGGATCGAATACATAAATTCGGTGCATGGATTGATTTACAAATGATCAAACCTAATCATCCTCTTCAGGATACTTTGTCTGAATTCACATCCCGTTTTACTGGTACTTTGCGAGAATGGTGGCAAAGTATTAACGAATATCAACGCTTTTAGTACATACAAGAATCTACAGATGGAGCACTACTTGGCATAATTCATAAAGAATTTATTGGTGATTTCCAGTTGATTGATAAGCAAATCCATCATGAGTATTTTGCGATGAAATGCTGTTCTTTTGATAAGCATGATATCCAAAAGCATTACAAACGCATGATGGATATGTATTATCTCTTGAATGGATGAAATGATGTTAACTTGCGTTATACTTTTATATCATCTCTTCTAGATGAAATATAGCCAGAACTGCAAAAAATCATAATTTCTCTACAACAAGGCATGTCAACAATCTCTCTTGGAGAAATCTATCAGCTTGTTTTGGCATCTCTTTACAAACTATGTGATCAGCATACTTTGTTCAAAAATATCCTTAAAGAGGTTCAGTTCTCAAACAGGCTTACAAAAACCCTTATCTCCAAATAAAATGCAAATATAAAAAGGCTTTTGAGTTTCATAACAAGAAGAAAGCTCATTCTTCTCAAGTCTATCAAAGGAGAACATTCCATAGGAAGAAGGAAAGGTCGAAGCCTTAGAAGCAAACCTTAAAAAAGAATAAGATAAACAAAAAGTGCAGATTTATGAGATTCTTCAAGAAATCCTCACATTAAAACAAGCCTCGATATTTTATCTGTGAAAACCCAGATCACTTTGCAAATAAATGTCCTCAGGCAATAAAGAAAGATGTCAAGTTTCTTAACAAACTTGAAACTCTATTGCATATTCATCCTCAAAGCAACATTGAAGAATTACTTGAGGAACAGTCTCATGAGGATAGTGATGCACAGTTTGCTGTCTTTGTATCTACTGGTGAAGAAGAATCATCAAGCTTATCTGTCTCTATTGATGATGATTCATTATACATGTTATAACAGACATGTATAAAGATAGATCGTACTTCAGTACGACGACTTTATGTCCAGATCCATATATTTCAACAATATAAATATGATAGACCCATTAAAGCCATCAGGTTTATAGATACTACCTCTAGTTGCATGACCATGAAGCCCTATATCTTATCATCGGAAGCATAGACTTCTCATGAAGAGTATTTTACTAGTGTTTGATGGTAACTTATTCAAAATTGGGTTGATAACAAGAAGACGAATTAGCATTCGCTTCTTTTCTCAATTTATAGCTTGGACTAGAGTATTTGGAAGCATTCTACCAGGCCCAGATATTCTGATTGGAATGGATACATACAGTAAAGTCTAATCTTTACAAATCCTACCCACAGGCCTCAGGTATTTAAACCTTTTCAGTCCATACACTGATATAAAAAATGTGTTTGAACTTACACAGGTTCCTGCACATTACACTAGAATTCGAGATAAACTGTTGGAATATTGTCCAGATTTTCATGCGTAGTTTACTCATCCATATCCTCTATAAAAAAATGTCGACTTTTTTAGAAGTCTACCTTTAAAAAAATGATGATATGAATCCCACGAAAGCTACACATCTAGGGATGAACCCTAAAGACTTAAAGCTCGCACAAGATATTGCTACAACAAGGATTGATTGAGCCCACAAAGACATATTGGACTTGTCAAGCGTTCTATGTTAATAAACGTTTAGAGCAGAAACGTGGAAAGAAATGTCTAGTGATAAACTACAAGCCTTTGAAAGCTTTCCTACAGGATGACAAGTTTCGTTTGCTTAAAATTAGTACACATGTACTATTTCTCAAGGAAGCTGTTATATTCTTAAAGTTTGATCTTAAAGCAGGTGTTTGGCAATTGGGTATTCACCCTGAAGAATGTTATAAGACTGCATTTTGCATTTTTAATGCTTAATACCAATGGACTGTGATGCCATTTAAACTTAAAGTTGCACCATCACTGTTTCAAAAATTTATTACAAAAATTTATAAGCTTATTCTTAACAGTGCCTTTATCTATATCGATGATATTCTACTGTTCTCAATGACCCATAAGGAACTCTAGACTGTTTTGAAAAGATTTTTGGATCTTATACAACAGTATAAGATTATGATTTCGGCCTCGAAAAACACTATTAGTATAACAGAAATAGAATTTTTGCGTATTCAATTTAAAGATAGATTCTACCAACCAGGTCCACATATTGTAAAAGAATTAATGCAATTTTCAAATGAACATTTCACTGTGAAACAAATTCAACAATTCCTTGGAATTGTTAATTATATCAAAAATTTCATACCACATGCGACAACCTATACATCTTGTTTATCTAAGTTCTTACGTGAGAATCCATCATAATGGGGAAAAGCACAAACTACAGCTGTCAAGTATTTTAAGAAGATCTGTCAGAATCTTTCACCTTTGAAACTTTCTGATCAGAAATTATCTCTCTCTTAGAAAAATGTCAATCAAACCAATGTAGATACTGCAGCTCTATCTACACTACTTTAATAGCATACACCATGACCATCATATGCTCTTTTTCACTATAAGTATCCCTCTTCTCTTCAAAAAAATCACAAAAAGATTTTCAGTACTTCTTTTGTTTCTACTCAACTTTTTAGAATGGCTGATCAACCTATCATTGCTTTCACAAAAAAGTCTTTTCCTCCTATAACTAGTCCTCTCACTAGTATTTCTAAAGTTGTCTCACTTGCTTGTTGTAGTTTATTCTATTACTTGCATCTATTTTGCATGAACATAATTCCCTTGGAAATCCTATTATGTTCAACATCAAAGCACCCTACCTTAATGTGAATATTTTTCAAGATCCTCTATTTGAAAACACATTATGGTATCTTTAGACACTTTTTGCCCTTTATGTTTGTGCTTTTACAGTTTCTCCTCTTCAACTAAATCAACATCTCTGTGATCCTAACAATGGCAGTTCTTTATTATGGACATTTCTAGAATGCTTTTAACCATTAGCTCAATGGAAGCATCAATGCGCTATCATAGTTCTATAGCATCGTCTATGGATAGCTTTAGCTAGATGATAAACTACTCAATCCTTCTTCATTATTCATCGTCTAAACAGAGAATCACATACTGGTATTCTTTACATAGAACAACGTGTCCAATTCTGACATACAAATTTATATTGGCCACGACATAACAAAAATGTATTAAACTCTTTAAGAAACTTGATTAAGGATATTAATAACTTTCCAGATCTTCCAGTATTGACAATGTCTATTGGATCACATCCCAAAGAATTTATTCTTGGTGAACCTGAAACACTAGAAGTTGACATTCCTAGTTGCAGTAGTCTTGAATATGATACAAATTCAGAAGATATATAAACAAGAGTCTCACACTCTGTAGGACCTTCTCAACCATTCAACTCAGTTTTTCAAGATACTCAAAATCCCAATGAAGATACTCCCAACATTGATGAAATTAAGTTAGATCAATTCTTGTATCAACTACACATGACTGAGTTCAGTCCCAACAAAAGATGATTTTCTCATGCTGGCACTAATGACTCAAGTGATCCAAATTCTCCATCTAATCTTCAAGCATGGCAAACACCTATTCGCTATAAATAATTTCTTGGATACTTTGGATCTATCATTTTTTGAGACATTACTTTACCATTGTAAAGTAAACACATCTTTTGAGAAAACTACTAAAATGATGAAAGATGGACCCACATATCACCATCAACACTGTTGAAGATTCCATCTTATCTTCTTTTCATTCATTTTTAGACTTTTCTTAAAGTAGTACTGTTTACTTTAAGACTTTTGTAAAAGTAGATTCTTTTTTGATAAGATTAGGTGAATTATTAGGTTACTTTTCCTAAATTGTAATCATTTTGTTTCTAGGTAGTTTTACCTTTAAAACCCTTGCTTCGCTTATAAAAGCAGGGCTTTACCTTCATTGTAAATACGCAAAATTTGAGATTGAAAATGAAGAAGATAGTTTTCTTCTAAACTCCCTTCTCATTTCTAAAATCTTCAAACCCTGAAATTATGTTTTCTCAATGCCTAAGATGTAGGATGAGTATGCTCTACACTCGCCTCTTTTGAGGATCTTGTGTAACAGAAAGTCTATGATAGTCCGGGAACTGTTACTTCTAAACATATCTTTTGCCTTGAATTAAAAGTATTAACGAGGAATGATGAGTAAGAGTATGTGAGTGAAGTAAGGTTTTTAAAAGGCGAGAGCATTGTGCTCGTGTAAGCCGAAGGACAGGCTTTAAGGGTTGTAGCTTCGATATCTGGAACTGCTTACGTAGTGATACATACTTCTAATCCGATTTTGGTTAGTCGATGATGTCAACCAAATCTGGTTGTTTAAAGTGGTGTTAACCATAGGGTTAACCAGTGTTGTCATAGTTTCCCTGTATGCCCTTCGGGGTCCTTGAGTGGAGAGAAACTATGACAACACTCTAGTTAACATCACTCTAAACAACCACATCTGGTTGACATCATCGACTAACCAAAGTTGAATTGGAAGTATGTATCACTACGTAGGCAATTCCAGATATCGGAGCTACAATCCTCAACGCCTGTCCTTCGGCTTACATGGGCACAATGTTGTCACCTTTTAGGAACTGTACTCACTCACATACTCTTGTTTGTCATTTCCTGTTAATGCTTCTGACTCAAGGCATTGGATATGTTTAGAAGCAACAATTCCCAGACTTTCATAGAATTCCGTTACACAAGATTCTCAAAAGTGACGAGTGTAGAGCATACTCATCCTACATCTTAGGCATTGAGAAAACATGATTTCAGGTTTTCAAGTTTTCAGAAATGAGAAAGGAGTTTAGAAGAAAACTAACTTTTTCATTTTCAATCCCAAATTTTTGCGTTCCTACGATGAAAAAGAAGCCCTGCTTTTATAAATGAAGCGAGGGTCTGAAAGGTAATTCTACCTACAGACAAAATGATTACACTTTAACAAAAGTAACCTAATAATTCACCTAACCTTATAAAAAAAGAATATACTTTTACAAAAGTCTTAAAGTAAATAGTACTACTTTTAGAAAGGTCTAAAAGTGAACATAAAGATAATAAGATGGAATCTTCAACAGTGTTGATAGTGATATGCGGGTCCATCTTTCATCATGTCAATAGTTATGTCAAAAGATGCGCTTACTTTATAGTTGTAAAGTAATGTCGCACAAAATGATAGATCCAAAGTATCCAATAAATTATTTACATCAAATAGGTGCTTGCCATGTTTGAAGATTGGATGGAGAATCTGGATCACTTGAGTCATCAGTATCAGCATAAGAAAATCTTTGTCTTTTGCTGGGACTGAACTCAGTCATGAGTAGTTGATGCAGGAATTGATTTAACTTAGTTTTGTCAATGTTGGAGTATCTTCATTGGGATTTGAGCATCTTGGAAAACTAAGTTGGATGGTTGAGAAAGTCTTGCAGAGTGTGTGACTTTTGTTTCTATATCTTCTAAATCTGTATCACATTCAACACTATTGGAACCAGGAATGTCAACTTTTGGTGCTTTAGGTTCACCAGGAATAAATTCTTCGGGTGTGGTCCAATAGACATTGTTAATACTAGAAGATCTGGAAAGTTATTAATCTCCTTAAGCAAGCTTCTTAAAGAGTTTAATACATTTTTCTTATGTCATGGCCAAATGAAGACGTATGCTAGAATTGGACACATTGTTCTATGTATTCCAGTATATGATTCTTTATAACGATGAATAATGAAGAAGCACTAAGTAGTTTGTCATCTAGCTGAAGTTGTGCATAGACGATGTTGTTGAATTATGATAGCACATTGATGCTTCCACTGAGTTAATGGTTGAAACCATTCTAGAAATGTCCATAATAAAGAACTTCCATTGTTAGAATCACAGAGATGTTGATAGAGAAATTGTAAAACCACAAACATAAAGGGCAGAAAATGCCCAAAGATATCATAATGTAATTTCAGATAGAGAATATTGAAGAAGATTCACATTAAGGTAGGGTGCTTTGATGTTGAACATAATAGGATTTTCGAGGAAATTATGTTCATGCAAAAACAGATGCAAGTAATAGAATAAACAACTACGATCAAGTGAGGCAACTTAAGAAAGACTAGTAGGTTGACTAGTGATAGGAGGAAAAGACTTCTTTGTAAAAGCAAAGATAGGTTGATCATTCATTCCACAAAATTGAGTAGAAAAAGAAGTATTGATTTTTTTAATTTTTCTGAAGAGAGGAGGGATACTTATAGTGAAAAAGAGCATCTGATGGCCATGGTGGATGTTGTCGGAGTAGTGTAGATAGAGCTGTAGTATCTACATTAGTTTGACTGACATCTGTCTAAGAGAGAGAGAATTTCTTATCAGAAAGTTTCAAAGGTGAAAGATTCTGATAGAAGTTCTTAAGATACTTGACAGTTGTAGTCTGTGTTTTTTCCCTATTATGGTGGATTCTAACGTAAAAGCTTAGATAAGCAAGATGTATAGATTGCCACATTTAGTATGAAATCTCTAATATAATTAATAATTTTAAGGAACTGCTAAATTTGTTTCACAGTGAGTTCATCCGGAAAGAGCATTAATTCTTTTGCAATATGTGGATCTGGCTGGTTGAATCTATCTTTAAATTACATACCCAGAAATTCTATTTTTGTTGTACCAATAGTACTTTTCGAGGCTGAAAACATAATTCTATACTGTTATTTAAGATATAAATTTTTTTCAGAAGGTCCTGGTGTTCCTTATGGATTGTTGAGAATAGTAGAATATCATCGATATAGATAAGGGCACTATTGAGGGTAGGTTCATAGATTTTTGTAATGAACTTTTAAAACAGTGATGGTGTAACTTTAAGTCCAAATGGTATCACAATCCATTGATACTGAGCATTGGGAATGTAGAATGCAGTCTTGTAAAGTTCTTCAGGGTGAACACTCAATTGCCAAAAACCTGTTTTAAAATCAAACTTTGAGAATATAACAACTTCCTTGAGAAATAATACTTGCGTATTGATTTCAGGCAAAGGAAACTTATCATCCTACAGGAAAGTATATCACTAGATGTTTATTTCCACATTTCTGCTCTGAACATTTACTGACATAGAACGCTTGACAAGCTCAATTTGACTTTGTGGGTTCAATCAATCCTTGCTGCAGCAGTATTGCACACTCATCTTGTGCGAGCTTTAAGTTTTCAAGGTTCATCCTTAGATGTGTGGCTTTCGTAGGCTTTATATCCTCATTTTTCTTGAAAGGTAGAATTATAAAAAAATCATCATTTTTTCATAAAGGATATGGATGAGTAAATTGTTGATGGGAATCTGGACAGTATTCCAACAGTTTATCTCAAAGTCCAATGTAATGTGCAGGAGCCTGTGTAAGTTCAAACATATTTTTTATATGTGTATGGACTGAAAAAATTTTGATACTTGAGGTCTGTGGATAGGATTTGTAAAAGTTGAGCTTTACTGTATGTATCCATTCCAATCAGAATATCTGGGCCCGCCTGGTAGATTGTTTCCAAGTACTTTAGTCCAAACTGTACACTGAGGAAAGAATCGAATGCCAATTCGTCTTCTTGTTATCAATCTAATTTTGAATGAGTTACCATTAGCGACAGTAAAATATTCTTCATGAGAAGTTCATGCTTCTGATGATAAGATATTGGACTTCATGATTGTATGACTGGACCGAGTATCCATAAATCTGATGGTTTTAATGCTTTCATATTTATCTTGTTGAAATATCTAGATATGGACATAAGATCATTGTACTGGAGTGCGATCTATCTTCATACATATCTGTTGTAACATGTATAATGAATCATCATCAATAGAGGTAGATGAGTTTGATGATTCTCCTTCACTAGTAGACACAGAGACAACAAACTATGTATCACTGTCCTCATGAGACTGTTCCTCAAGTAATTCTTTAATAGTGCTTTGAGGATGAATAGGCAATAGAGTTTCAAGTTTGTTAAGAAAATTGGCATCTTTCTTCATTCTTTGAGGACACTTATTTGCAAAGTGATATGGGTTTCCACAGATAAAATATCGAGGCTTGTTTTGATGTGAGGATTTTTTGAAGAACCTCATAAATTTGCACTTTTTGCTTATGTTGTTCTTGTTTTAAGGTTTGCCTCCAAGGCTTCTTCGATCTTTCCTTCTTTCTGTGGAGTGTTGTCCTTTGGTAGACTTGAGAAAAATGAGATTTTTTTTTGCTATGACACTCACAAGTCTCTTTATCTTTACATTTTATCTAGAGATAAGGATTCTTGTAAGCCTGTTTGAGAACTGGACAGTTTTTAAGGATATTCTTGGACAAAGTATGCTAATCATGTAGTTTTTCAAAAGACATTAAAGCAAGTTGATAGATTTCTACAAGAGAGATTGTTGACATGTCTTGTTGTAGAGAAAATATGGTCCTTCGTAATTCTGGCTGTATTTCATCTGGAAGGGATGATATAAAAGTATAACGCAAGTTAACATCATTCCATCCATTCAAGAGATAATACCTATCTGTCATGGGTTTGTAATACTGTTGGATATCACGCTTATCAAGAGAACAACATTTCATCATAAAATACTATTAACGAAGTTGCATATCAATCAACTGGAAATCACCAATAAATTCTTTGTAAATTATACCAAGTAGTGCTTTAGTTGTAGATACTTGTTTGTACTGAAGGCATTGATATTCGTTAATACTTTGCCACCATTCTCGCAAAGTATCAATGAAACGGGATGTGAATTTAAACAAAATATCCTGAAGAGGATGATTAGGTCTGGTCATTTGTAAATCAATCCATGCAACGAACTCATGTATTTGATCCCTTCATTTCTTAGGTGGAAGATCATCGAATATAAACAAGGTCCTAAAGTAGGCTTGGTATTTATCGTCGATTATGCAGCTATTGTATCTGCTGTAGCTATTAGTGTTGGTTCAGGTTTGGAAGCTTCAGTACTTGTTGATTCAACTTCGCTAACTTCTAGTTTAGCTTCAGTATATTGAGGTATAGTCATCAGAACATTAGATAATTTTGATAAGTTAGCAAAGTTTGCTTATGAATCAGTTGATGGTGAAGAAATTGGTACATATGATGGTTGTTGTTCAGATGAACAATCAAATGGTGTTGTAGAAACTTCAAATGTTTGTACAGATGCATTGAAACTAGCTTCTGTATTATCTGGTTGAGAATTTGAATTTTCTGTAAGAGATTTAGAGGTTAGAGTAGCTATGTACTCTGTCTGTTTAGCTTTATCCTTCCCATAAGATGAGGTGGAAGGTTATACTGGAGGTGGAGATGTTGGAGGCATATGGATCTGTAATAGCTTTCTCCTCTGTTTAGTTAGTTTAAAAGGTGTATAAGAAGATGACGCTTCTGGAACCTATGAAGATTCAAAAACTCGAGACTTAGGTATACGATCAGATGTAGATTTTGATTTTGATCGTTGAGGTTTCTCATGAGTTATCTGAGGATGTATATACTGTCTAATTAAAGGATAATTAAATTTAAATACCTTTGAATAGTCAACTTCTTCTGAATACTTTTGATATATAGGAGATGGATATGATGGTTGAGTATTTTAAAAATCTGAAAAGGATGAGTCATATATCTACTTAGATTGAGTTGTATGCATATCATCTTCCATTGATCGTACAATTCCTTGTATCTCTTATATCTTACGAACTTTAAAGTTAAAGTTTGGCCCCATATAATGGGCAGAGATGTATTGTCAAAGTTCAACATCAAGACTTTTAATATGAGCTTTATAAGACTGATACATCGTTTATATTTGTTCTGAAACAGAATCAACTTTCTTGTGAGTAACAATGTTTTGTTGACTAATTCCATCCAGATTGGAATCAATCATTCTTAGAACTTTGTTTTGTGCTACTGCATTAGATGTCTGTCAGTTAAGAACTTCATTAGTTAAATTTGATTTAAGTATTCCTTGTGAAGTAATTCCTAACGCTCAGATATAAGAGTTATAGATAACCCGCTGTGTCTCATCACTACTCCTAGACGAATGAGGAAAGTCATCCTCATATGGTCCTACCATCATATAGGATATAGGAGTAGGAGTCAAACAAGAATTGCTGGCGTAGATATGCTAGATCTATCAATAGATCTGTATGTAGATGACCTGAGCATCTCTTTTAAAAACCTGGGTCTGGATCTTTTTATCATCAATAGACCATTTGGATCGTCTTGATTTGGATCATCACTAAGAGGATGATACTGTTAAGAAGGCTAGCATCGAGATTTGTGTTTTTTCTTTTTCTTTTCCATTGAAATCTTGGATCATCATCATCACTATCTGACTCAGGATTGAGACAAATCTCATAATCTGGTTTGCACATGGATGGGTCGACATCCTATACAAATGTCCACAATGATGGTTGACATAGACTGGATCTCCGTTAGATTTAAAGTAATGAATATGAGGATCTTCTTTACCTTCCGTATGAGAATGTATGGGCTAGATCTTAAGGCTTGTTGCCCTATACGATAGATCTTGAGACTGTTCAGTGGGTTGGATCATCAGGATTGATCCTAATATCGAAAGACTAGGCGTGTCGTCGCTGGACCATGAATAGATGGATTTTACTGAGCCATCTCTTAGTGTCTTCAGAATCGAAAGAGTTGTTGTATGAAAAGAGAGTTAGTGAGGCATATGGAATACCTTCTGGTAGTTGGTAATCCATTCTGTTGGCATCAACTTTTCAAGCTCTTGTGAAGCTAACTGTTTCGAGATTTGGATGATGGTAGTCTGATCATTAGATGATCAGTAACCATGTAAAGAGCTTCTGAAGTAGAATTTGGAAAGTTTAAGTCCAAAAAATGATTCTGTAGACAGTAGATCATCTGGTGATGTAAGGTAGCCATGATGGTTGTAACATCTTGGTCGACTCTAGTGGTCTAAATATGAACTTGTAGTCATTCAAACAAAGTAAGATCATCCAACCTAATGTTGAAATCAGGTGCTATGGTCAATATGATACTTCTGTTGTAGTTAGCAAGGTACTAATAAGAGCATTTTGGTACGTTGTATAGGCAGTGTTGAGAAGGGATATCCTGACCATTGCAGGAATACATTTTCTTCCATGAAGTGTAAGAATAAGTCATATAGCTCCAACATGCAGATATGTATAGTTGTGCTCTCTCCATAAGGCGATCAGCACCTTAGGAATTTCAAGCTTTACATATTGTTCTGCTATTGTAAATCTAAGACCACACTGTTTCGATCTGAAACTTTGGATGATTTTTTTCACACGAGGTCTAGTAGTAGATAACACACTACGAATACTTCTCGTCTAAGAACAGTCACAAGAATATATACTATACGGACTCAATAATGGTAAAGAAGACTCATAAACACGATTTCTACAGGCACATGAGTAACTTCTACTAAATTTTTGATTTTGTTTGATAACACACACTTTACACTAGAAGACAAACTAGACAAAGACAAACTTGATAATAAATGAACTGGATCTGAAGAAGTTTCCAAATTTCTTATGCAACTCTCTTCTTACTCACTTCCTAACTTGAATCAATGTTATCTACCCGACAAAGATGCGAAGGTTAACTAGATTTCTAGGTAAACCACAAGCAGTAGTGGAAAACCCTATGTAGCACAAGGCTAACAAGACATAAGGTGATAAACACCAAGGGGTACGTAGGTGTTTTCGGCTGAACCGACTATACCTAACCACAAACAAACCAAGGTAAGGGGCAAAGTGTTCCCAGCTTTGTTTTGCTTGGCTTTGATACCACTCAGGGTATCGAAAACTCAGGGATAAACATATACCCAGTTTTGTTCTGGCTCTTATACCACTCAGGGATCTTTTATTTCTCAAAATTTCTTTTTACTATATACTTCTTAGAAGATGTTATGTCAGTGAATGCCAATTTAACGTCAGAAGTTACAATAATTATCATGAATAAGCTCATGGCATAAATTTTGTATAAAATAAAATCATGCATTGTTTCATAATTTTATGTTGATTTTTAATTAAATAAATTATTTTAGGTCTTAAAATTGTTGTATTGAACTTTTGATTAAGTAGATCACTCTTATGCATATCAAATTCAAATATAATAGAAACCATACCTATATGTTAGGGATAAAGATATATCTGACATTTTCTTGTTTA
>JANIHY010000003.1:31664037-31675854 GCA_027479065.1 Erythroxylum brevipes
GCAATAATAATAATAATAATAATAATAATAATAATAATAATCATAATCATAATGATTATGATGATACATCTAAACATAAAATATAACAATACAAATGAAGTTTAATAACATAATTCAAGTAGAACAAAAGAAATGAACATAGGGATAAAACAAAATTGTTGTGAGAGAAAATAAAACAGAGAGAAAAGAGAGAGTTAGGGATAAAACAAAATTTTGCAAGTTAGGCTTTGCTACCTTATAATTAACATTTAAATTTATTCATTAATACATGATTAAGAAGTTATGCTTTAATACCTTATTAATTCACATATATCTCTAAATTTAAAGTATGTTTAACAATTTTAAATACGAAAATTGTAATAAATCTTGGTGAATTTATTTTAAACTTAATTTTAAAATTCAATTGAAAAATTGTCTTAAATTGACATCATTAGTCATTACCACAAGGTTAAAAATATATGTTTTCATACAGTATCAATTTACACAAAATTTTTATATTAAATTTATAACAACTTTCGGTATATTTAATCACAAGTTCGATTAAGAATGAGTAATAATACTGTTTTTAATTGATGATCATATTTTAATAGAAGTTATTTTTAAAACTTAAAATTATTAATTAGGACAAAATATTTATTTAATTAAATAACTATTAGTTTTTTTATTCAGTAGTAAATAATATTTAAAAAATGATAAATATAAACAAAAATAAATTTTTATAACATTTCATAAACATAAATTTGTAGAGAATTTATAGAATGGTTATGGTTATATACTAGTCAAAACTATTACACATAACTATTACATATAACACTAAATTATCAATTTTTATGATTATATTCGCATAGTGCAAAGACAAGCCAACAGGTCCCAGTCATTGCCGATTTCTTTCAGATCCTTGGAATGTTACATGGTCATCTACAAAATGCAAGTAATAGTAATCAAATTCAATCATTAAGTAGCAAATGATCAAATAAAAATCAAACCTAAGGGAATAACCCCTGCAAATCACTGTTGGTATACAACTCGTAGACTACATAAAATTAGAACAAAAGTTGAAATAGAGAAGGAAATAACATCATACAATAATGTATGTAGAAACGATGATAAATATGTGTGCACATGCATGTAGACGCAAGTACATGTATGAGATTTTGTGGCGATGAAGAAAAAGAAAAAAGCAGTTGATTTATACGAGGGAAAAGGAAAGTCTACAACAAGATACCTACAATGAAGAAGTGTTAACATCCACTTCCCCAGGCTTTAAAGCATCAACCCCCTGGGTCAACCATTGAACCAATCCTCACAATTGAAAATAGTATAATAACAATTGCAGTTACAGTTTGCCATATTCTTTGATCCCTTGAATCATCACCTTTAGGTGACTCATATTCAGACTCTTCCAAGGGTTCAATGCCATCTGAATGTTTTTCACCTTTCTGGCTTTGTACTTTGTCCCCCAAATTGACAAAAAGTTCATTTGTTTCTTCAAGAAGCATTACAAGGCATTCATTCTTGCTCTCCTTCGCTAATCTCATATAAGCTTCTTGGTCATCAGTCTTTAATGCCTGGAACCTCAGTTTCTCTGCACGAGTGACATGCTGCCTTTGCCTTCCATGCCATGCCTATCAAAATACAGAATAAGCACCTTGAGTTCATAAAGTTCAAGTAAGCACTTGGTTTGCAGGTCCTCACCCCTTGTTGAAGGCAGTTATAAGACACAGAATAAGCACATTAATAATAATATCCTTTGCATAGATAGTATAGAAAAGAGGAAAGAATAATCAACAGATAGAAACAAATTATTGTTAATTGATTCCAAAGACTATTTACACAAATCAAAGCGTTAGTACTATTATCACCAAATCATATGGGACTCTCAACAATTAACAGATAGTAAAGTTGGTTAATAAGCAAATAAAGAAAATTAATAGACATCTTGTGAAAAATTCAAAGTACAAGCTCACTACAAAGGAGACAAACCTTCAAGTTTATTTAAACGATGCTGAACAAAACTTTGATATCTATTTTCCCTCATTTCTCCCAATAAAGAACCTGTCATGCACTTGGCCCTTTGCTTTGATAATACATTCTCAAAGTCACCCATCAGGTCTCCTTTAAAGGACAACTCAGGAATATCCTGCCACATTAATGAATTTAAAATCTAGCCCAAAGGATGACAAATCGATTCCAAAATTACACTTTCATATCACTTTCCAACTGCTACTGCAACATGAATCAAAGCCCCTGTCAGCCCTCAATCCACACATGAAGGAAAGCAAATCAACTAGAGTATAAGTTTACATATAGTTTCTAACCGCTAAAGTGAGCTATATTAAGAACAATCTCACTAAATATATTAGAATATTTGTATTCTAAGAGCTATATTAGAATACTAGCCACCAATTCAAAGAGCCATAATCTTCAGGGAGATGAATGAGATCATCCCATGAGCATCATCAAAAAAGCATAAACAATGACAACGAGAAAAAGAAAGATTCCCAAATACCCAATTTTACCAGACGAGCTAACCTAGAAGAATTAACTCCCAAACACATAACTAAGAAACGACATCTTTAATTCACACTCAACAGCAAAACTCCCTAAGATCAAAACAAGCATAGGTCGTGCTTGCTATACCATAAAACCACCCCAAATTTGAAACTCAACCCCCGCGACAAACATCCAAAAACCCACCTTTAAACAAAATCAACAGAAAATAATAAGAAAACTAAAAGGGTATCACGAGAACACCCACAATGATAATGCATCCTTACTCGAACGATTTAATCGTGTCTTATCACAACATGGAAGGCAACTTTGAATCATTCATCCGAAACAGCAATCCTTAACAATCCCGATAAAAAGTAAAGAATATAGAGAGAATGATAAAAATGAGACTGTAATAAAGAGGACAAAATCGACATTGGAAAAAAATAATTTAAGCCTCTTCATTTTTGGCTGTTTGAAGACAAACAACCATTGGATCAGCTGCGCTCCAAATAACTTTTATAGCTGTTTGAAGAGTCAAACAATTGAAGCAACTAACAAATAGCTGATTGGTAGCTAACTAAACGAGGCCTTATTCTGGTAGATCAGAGTAAGCAAATGATAAGAAAGAAAAGTAAAAATATTAAGATGCCTAATTACTAATTAGAATGAAAATCACAATGTCACATTTTTTTTTCCAATTTTAGAATTCCGCCAATGTTAAATATTAGAATGTATATAAATTGTAATAAAAAATTTAAAACCCTTGACAAGTTTGTGGCACGTGACCTACACGGTCGGTGGAGATCCTTCCGGGCCACGTCAACAATAGATAAGCATCAAGGAATTACTTTCTCACAAGGAAGGACGTGAGTACAAGCGTTCCAAACAAACCCATAGCAAGGAAGCATGGAAATTGGAAAGCATCGGAACCCACAAATAACCTTTGCTTTACATATTTTTCTCTTTCTTTAAAAACAAATAATAAATCGGCGGTCGGTTAATATATAGCTGAAAAGGCGAGAAAATTGAAGAAAGAGCAACGAAGATGGCAAGCACTACAATCCAATCAGACCTTCGCTCTGCTCTCTACATGGCCACCAATCTCCTTGTCGCCAACCCCAATCTTCTCACCTCACGCTCCGCTGCAGCCTCGCGATGGCCTTTTCCTCCCCGCCCGCCGCATGCGTCGTCATTTAGCATCAGAAGTTTCTCCACAGACTCAACGAAACCCGTGGTCAAAATGCCAGATATGCCGCCGATTTGCACCGCCGACGAACTCCATTACGTCTCCGCTCCGAATTCCGATTGGCGTCTCGCTCTCTGGCGCTACCGTCCTTCTCCTCTGGTCGAGTCATCTCTATCTTGGTGATCATTTTTGTTGCTAAAGCAAAGAGTAAAATATGTTTATTACTGTGTTGTGACTCGAAGTTGTTTGAAAATTTTGGCATATAGGCTTCCCCAAGAAATCATCCGCTGCTTTTATTGTCCGGAGTTGGGACAAATGCCATCGGTTACGATCTTTCACCGGGGGTATCCCAATTTTGCTTTTTTCGATAATTCCTTTGTTCTGTATTTCGCCACTGTTACAACTTGTTTTTACATTGTACAAATACATTGCGTTTAACTTGGCATGTGTGGGATTTGACCCCTATTGCAGATTTGCAGACGGCAGGAGGCTAAGACCATTTGCTTGTTGTAGATGATGACAGTTTATTTGTGAATTTGTTAGCATCCATCACTTAATAGAAGTTTCGTGGAGATTTCTATATTTTTTGTCTTTTTCACGTGAATGTTTCTCATAACTTGACCAATAAAAAATTTGATGGGTGGAGCTCTAGTTTCTATTCTGTTCATGTAAACAATCTGCATAGTCAGCTAGCCTCAGTTGACAATAAGCTTCCCCCGTATCTTTTACATGTTGAACTTTGAAACTTTTTTGTACTACACTAGAAATCACTACAAAGTGAATGAGCATTCACTTTACTTTCGTTCTCCTTGCATAACTTGGTGAATGGAATCATAATTAGCATGTTTTTCTACTGGCTTTATAGCCAGTGATTAGAATGATTTGACATTGCTTTCTGTTTTCTGAGATCTATGCCATTTCTCTTATTTTCCTGTGCTTTCAGTGTTCGTTTGCGAGATACGTGTCTGGGCAGGGATTTGATACATGGATTCTTGAAGTTCGAGGTGCTGGCTTGAGTGTACAGGCATCAGATTCCAAAGATGTTCAGCAGTCTTCCCATGAAGTATCCAGACAAATGGAATCTGTTGTTAAGAATGTACCTAATGGATCTTTGCGTGCAGACCAGCAGCCAAATGATGATCTAATTTCTGTCTCAGAACTGGAGATGTCTCCTGTCAAAGACGATCCTTTTGGGGTAGCTACTGCATGGGATGAATCAAAGCTGGTAACAGAGCTAACTGAAATTTTCATGCGTTTGTCAGAAAGACTTTCAGGCTTTCTTAACGAAGGTCAGTCAAGGATTATGTCTGCCAAATTGTTTGATCAGATATCACAACTCTTGGAAGATTCTCAGTTGTCAGAGCGTTTCAATGAAATAAGGGGAAAGCTTTTGAGCTTGTTGGAAGCAAGACAAAATTCAGTAATAGCAAGTCAAATCAGGGATCTTAGTCAAACCATTGTAAATATTTTTTATGAAGGTCAAAAGTCTGTTTCACCTCAGTTGTTTGACTTGCAAGGTCGTCTTTTTTCAACCATAGAAGATTTTCAGAAACAGCTTGATTTAATTGTGAAGTATGACTGGGATTTTGATAACTACTTGGAAGAGGATATTCCCTCTGTGGTAAGGTCATTTTGTCTTGCTAAGTTACTTCATGCATTAATCAGTTCAGATTCCATTTTCTTGCCTTAGTTTGAAATAAGACTTCCAATATTGGTTTGGACCAAATTACTTGCTGACTATTTAGGCTGCTCTTCACATGCTAAGAGTGTTCGCCTACATGCAGGTGGAATATATTAGAGCCGAATGCAAACCAAAAGATGGTAAGTTGCTGGCAATCGGACATTCCATGGGAGGCATCTTACTTTATGCAATGCTGTCACGATGTGGTAAGATTTTATATTGTTCTCTATTTATGCATTCAAAAACCAAAGTACATTGTGTAATGTTCCCATTTTCAGATTATGTAGCTTACTTTTTAAGACCTTGTGAGCAGGCAAGTAGGACATAATTTCTTGAATTTGGTTTTTTGTTGCCTATATTCACTTTCCTCTTTTTCTCCAGTTTGTGTGAGTGAACGCTTTTAGTTAACCTACTTTCCTTTGACTTTTAATCTCAAAACCTCGTCTAACATTTTTGCTTAGGCATATATGTAGTTCTCTGGAAGATTTAAAATTTGAAGACCTAAACTAAGACAATAGTAAGGTAGGAAATTGAGTCAAATAGTCACCTGCACTATCCTATTTGATTGTCCTATTGTTGAGAACCACCTGGGGTTGAGTTAACTAACCCTGGCAAATTTCTTGAAGTTATATCAACAGCTTTTCATTCTGACATAATAGCAGAAGATTCAAGCTGAACAATATGAAGACCTTTTTGTCAAACCTCTATGAATTGTTTATTTGTGGGGATATCATGTAGTTAACGGGATAATATTTAATGATTTTAACAGATGCTTATAGCCTTATTCGTTGTCTTAACAACAATACTTTGTCTTGTTCTTTCATTTTGAGCATTGTTACTTACTGCATTATTGTTTTGAAACAATGATGATGAGTCCAATATGGACATTTACTAACTTCCACGAACTTGTTTAACAAAAACTTTTGAGTTATTGCACTACTGAATATTGTAAGTAAAAGCAGTGATCTTGCTGTTGCGTCTGATGCAACATCTGAAGGCGGTCTTTGACACTTACATGGTCAAAAGACAAAAGTGGGGGTCAGGTTCTTACACTTGAACACATGGATATGAAGGATAGTGGTTGGGCATGCAAAATTATCAGTACTTTGTTTTTCACTACCAATTCACCTATGAGATTTATTTTTCCTTATCCTGTTGGATTTATGGGTATCAAATCAGAGAATGCACCAACTACTAGATCTTCAATCTTCCCCAGATCCTTCCCCCTCTTTTTCCGGGTTTTAAAGGGGGGGACTCAGGAAACTCTTCTTCACCATCACCCCACATGACAGGGATTCTTTTAGCCATGAGGTTTCATCCTTGTGAAAACTGTAACATAAAGTCAAGAGATCTGTCTCTAGTCTTTCAGAGCAGTTAGATGCATTAAATGTTTATGCTCTGCATATTTGCCAATGGCTGATAGTTTTGGGTGATACAATGGTATGTAATCTAGATGTTCTTATAATGACTCTGCTGTGTAACTTTTTGAGACATATATGACACCACAGTTTGCAAAATGGGTTGTGGTTTAACAATTTGTTGACTTTTCCTACCTCATGTTAAATAAAAAATAATGCATGCACGTAAAAAATAATGCCCGCAAATCTCTTATTCTAGGTTATCTTGCCAACCTTTATATATGGTTGCTGAGATGTTCATTAATTTGAATTTTAGTTGTGGTCCTTTCTTGGATTGTCACAGTATATATATGTGTGTGCTACATATGCACCTATATGTGTGTGTGTTTGTGAGTGAGTGTGTGAGAGAGAGAGAGAGAGGAATAGAGTTCAAGGGTTAATAGTCATGTTCTCTTTTACCCTCTTCTAAGGTTATGAAGGCAGACCCTGTGGATTGGCTGCTGTCGTCACACTGGCATCATCCCTAGATTACACATCTTCAAATTCTAGACTCAAGTTACTTTTGCCTCTTGTAAGTAAAAATTAATTATGGTTGTATGTAATTGTAATAGATGCTGACGTAACACAGCAGCCTACAGTAGAAGATATGATGTGGTATCTTATGAAATTAACGTCTAGAGACCACATTCTCATGCAGGCAGATCCTGCCCAAGCTTTGAATGTGCCTGTTGTCCCTTTGGGGGCATTGTTATCGGCAGCTTATCCTCTTTCATCTCGTCCTCCATATGTCTTGTCTTGGCTTAATCATCTGATATCGGCAGAGGACATGATGCATCCAGAGTTGCTAGAAAAGCTTGTCTTGAACAACTTTTGTAAGTATATGCACACTTTTCAGTTAGATGATGATGAATTGCTCTTTCCTGCATTTATTAAAACTTATTTAAAGCAAAGATTACAAGTTTTATGGTAATCCATCTAATGGGAGTAAGGCTGGCAAGTGGTAGTCATGTGATTTGAAGCCCATACCATTTGCCACATGAGGACCTTACTTACATCCTAATAATATTATACTAAATATTATGTCTTAAATGAGTTGGTACTCGATCTTAAAATTGTCTGACTAGGACTCGGCCCATTTCATCCCTTCCACTTGTATCAGCACATGAAGTAAAAATGAAACAAGAAACTAAGCAAGATTAGGTCCCAACATTCTACTGCATTTGATCTAATTCTTTCTGTTTAATGCATGCATATATGATCTATATTCTTGATCTTCATTTCTTTTTAATAATAATGGTGTCTGATTATTAATCAGGTACCATACCTGCCAAACTTATCTTGCAACTTACTACGGCTTTTAAAGAAGGTGGTTTGCGTGACAGGAGTGGTAAATTTTTCTACAAAAGTCATATACATGAGAGCAACATTCCCATTTTAGCCTTGGCAGGAGACAAAGATTTAATTTGCCCACCTGCAGCTGTAGAAGGTATGTTCAACAAGCAGAAACCTTGTTTTGCATCGTTCATCTTCTGGGATTTTTTCTCATAATGATTTCAATGTATCAGATACTGTTAGACTTATTCCTAAGCATTTGGTCACTTATAAAGTGTTTGGAGAACCTGGAGGTCCACATTATGCTCATTATGATTTGGTTGGGGGACGACTGGTAGGCTTTTGGTTATCCATAGCATGTTGTTTACTTCATGGCTATTTGTTAGTGACAGTTTGCATTCTATCTCAGGCAATGGAGCAAATTTATCCTTGCATAGTCCAGTTTCTTAGCCGTCATGACGCTACTTGATTATCTTCACATGATCAACTAGGCAACAAAATGAAATTACAAACACAACTCATTGCAGCAGTGAACTTGATTTTCGAAAGAGACATGAAATACGTCTCTTGCCCGTGCTGTGTAGTCATTGAGGAATCTCAATGTCCCTGTGATCTTTAGGTCAAGGGGTCCACATGACGGGCTTGAGAAAAAGTTATGCCCTTAAGGAAATGAAGGTTGCTGGAGTTTCAAGCCAGTTTGGTAATGCTCATCTCTGCAGTATGAATTGATTGTGAATCAAGGTCCAAACCGGGTATATAGTGTCTTGTAAAAGAATGTCCGTATCTGACACGGAATATGATGGAGATACATGGACAAATTGTTGCCTAATGAAAAGCCATACACCTCTCTAAAGTTTTTGCGACAGGACGTGGAGTAATAGAAATGCCATGTTCCTTAATGGTTCACATAATTTAAGAGCAAAACTAATGTACATTTTGCACACCAATTGGAGCCCACGTGTTTATGTTCACCTCCTTTTATTGCATGCCTAGAAAAGTATCCATTTACCAAACTTCTTGAAAGTACCAACCATAATTATGATACGTAGGTTCAACCCAAGCCCAACCCAAACCCCAAGTTGCCTTTGGAAATATTTTTTTTATAAAAAATTAATAAAGATTAGTAATAACTAATATTACAATAAGTTGAGAAAATATTACATATTATAGGAACGGATAAACTATAACAATAGGAGTTACAAATTCTATCTAATTTTCATGCATGTTGATAGTGCATGTTAATCAATTTTAGCTATTGTATAGTTGCAGTAAAAGGTGTTTTATATATATCTTCATCAAGTACTTTTTGGTTGGCAGTCTAAGTGGTCCAACTAAAAGTAGATAGGTAATCACAAGAAGAATGTAATTAATTAGCAAATGTAAAATTATGCTCCAAACAACTTTTGAGTATCCTTATTGAAAGAATAGGTGTTCCCTATTTTCTTCAACTTCTTTGCACATGACACAAATCGTATCATAAAAGTCAAATCATTTGCTCTTAGTAGAGATCTTGTTCTTAACAACCAACTCCGTAATTATTGAGGCGTTGTGATTCAGCGAGTGCTTCCATAAAAGGTTGATCTAAGTACATTCTCATCCTTAACCAACAATGCCTTTATAGCATGATTTGTTGGTAAAGACTCCAATGGAGTAAGGTTTTCAGGAAACCAAGGTAAAGATTCTAAAGGAGTTAGGTTTTCAGGAAACTAACTCCTACCTACCCTTATGAGTGATCCGGGTAGACATTCCTCTAATAGGTTGAGCCCTTTGAAGTTGCCTACTCATAAAACACAAGTCTTTGTAAATAATTAGAATTGAAGTATATTTATGAGCCAAAGAAAATAATTAAAAATTTGATCACAAAATATAAACCCAATCAAATTAGCAAAACATGAAGTCTTATTTTATTCTACAACTAGTTGGTAAAATTTTTTATACTTATATGATATAGTATTGCTGAATTAGTTTTAGTTAATACGAAATATCATTTTCATTACAAGAAAAATGGGGTTTAATGACAAAAATTACTGAGAAAATGTGAAGGTTTTCTATCGATAAGTTAAGTTAGCGATGGAATTTACCAACAAAATAAGTTGTTGGAGAAACAATCGTAGGTAGTAATTGGCGACGGAGTACAAATTTTTCGTCGCTAATTGACCGACGGATATTTTCTGTTTCGTCGCTATATTTGGCGATGATAATGTTGATGCTATCGGTAAATTTAGTGACGGAAGGTTTGTTTCAATTGATAAATTTAACAACAGACAAGACTCCTCCGTTGGTAAATTCACGACTAATTTTATTGATAGATCTTAGTAGCCTGTCAGTATATTTACTACATTTTACCAACATATTTTGTTTTCCCGTTGGTAAATTTACCAATATTGTCTTTTTTTAAATTTCCTTGTATTTAATTTTATTTGATAATCTTATGATTGATGTCTAACTTATACAGTTATTTGTCATCTGTTCATAATATCTTGATTTATTTCTACATTTAATTTGTTAAAATAGAAAGTTAATTGATGATATAAAGTAAAATTTATCTTAATCGATAATAAAAACTTATTATATATAATAATAAGTATTTAATTCATACAAAATGGCTACAATTATGCTATTTAATTGGTGAATGCGGATGGCCTGAATGTTGCGATAAGGTGCTGTCGTTCCCCTTCAACTAATCCATCTCATTACTATTTATTGCATCGACTATTTTAACTAAGTTGTAGTGCCTGTATTGTGCTCCAAAGCTCATGGATTTCATTAGATGTGGATCGCTTATTAGATGTTATTATACTAAATGAACCTAAGTCGAAAATCCTTTCGCGATAGTCCCTACCGCCCACTACATGAAGATATGTTTGTTTTTATCAACATCTTTAGACTACTTATTAGGCATTAATATTAAAACATAAATTTTACATATATTTAGTTCTCCATATCTAGTGTTGGCAAATGTCACACTGTCATGCTTCTTAGTGTGAGTGTGTAAAAAGAGCTGATGTGGTGTAGGTTTCCTGCCTATAGAGTTTTTCGACATCAAAGTAAACTATTATAAGTGAATTACAATTTACAAAAATTTCGGCATAATTTTCTCTATTTTTATGATATTTACCCCCTGTTGAACAAAGAAAATAACTCAACAACACAGTCATATATGACATCAGACATTTATAACATTATCATTCTTCATAATACACGTATTTTTATTCTAAAATTTACACACCAAATTAAATTGAAATACATCAAAATAAAACATCAGAATACAACTGTTAAGTGTAGATACTTACAAATCTCTTTACATACTCGTGGTGGGTAATAAATCCTCCAGTATGTATGAAAAGACTCTTTCCCCCTCGGTCTTCCATGTTCGTTGGTAGAATTATGCTTTGAAATGGACATTACCTCAGGTGATGTCCAATACTACTGCTAACAACTCCATATTTATTCAGAAATATAAGGAGGCAATATACCAATCTTGTATATTGCACTAACAAAGTCTCTGTAATGTGTATAATTTTGTCTCTCCCATACTTTATAAATAACCACATCAAATTTAGAATCCTAAAACAAATCTTTCTAAAAAAAGGAAAAATGTACGATAAGTGTAACATCCCACCCCCTCCTGAAAGGGTAAAATAGGAAATTTGTTGTATGATGGGATTGATAAGGAATAATTAGTACTGCTCATGCATAATAGGATTGATACACAGTATCAATTGTGTACATGGAATTTCGGTATATGCATTCATGATAATTCCCGG
>JANIHY010000003.1:31750781-31761154 GCA_027479065.1 Erythroxylum brevipes
TACATATTAAAATAATAAATAATAATAATTAAAATAAAATAAAATAATAATAGACATAAATAATAATGAAAATAATAAAATAAATATAAATAAATAAATACGTATAAATAAAAATTTTACAATAAATATAGAAAAATAACAAATTAAAATTAAAATTAAAATTAAAAAATACAAAAAATAAGGAATGAGATAAGTAAATACATAAAACAAACAAGTAATTACAAGAAAATATTTAAGCTAAATAAAGAAATGTTTAGGCTTAATAATTAAGAAAGAAGTACTACAAATTAAATATTTAGGCTAAATATAAGACATAAGACTAGAAGAAAAATATTTAAGAAATCTATAAAAATGGAAGAAACTTTATATGTGAGATCTTTTACTCTTATTTTAGTACATCAAAGTTTCTATTAAGGGTCATATTCTTGGTAAGTTCCAGCAGACCTATATCATTTCTGATCACCTCCTTCTAGTTCTTCTTAGGCCTTTTTTCTTCTTTTTTTTTCTCTCTCTCTCTTATAGTATTTAAATATAATATTCTCACATATTCTTACTAGAGCATCCAGCTGTCTCCTATTAACATGTTGGAATCACTTAAGTCTTGTCTTTCGTAATTTTTGATCAATATTAGTTACCTTTAATTCATTTCTTATTATTATATTTCTAACCTTATCTCTTATAGTAAGGTTGCTCATCTAATAAAGTATCCTCATCTCCGTCATTATTAATTTGTGACTATGCACACTAAGCCCTATAAAGCATAACCAACCTAATTGCCAAACAATAAAATTTACCTTTAAGTTTGAGTTATATCTTCTGTTAATATAAAACTCTCACTTCTTCATTTGAGTCATCCTGATCTGATAAGGTCAATTATATCTTCATCGATCTCTTCATTGCATTGAATGATAGATCTCAAATACTTAAAACATTTTTTTAATGGTATAACTTTTGAACTAATCTTTACCTCCGGAATGGAATCCACCATATGGCTCGAAAAGTTATACTCTAAGTATTCATTCTTAGTTTTGCTCAATTTAAAGTCTTTCGGTTCTAACATATAATTCCAAAGTTTTATCTTGACATTGATACTCTCTCTTGTCATATCTACGAAAACTTTGTTACCAACAAACAACATATAACAAAGCACATATCCTTTGATATTCTTGGTGACCTTATCTATCATTACCGCAAATAAGAAAGGACTCAATGAAGAGCCTTAGTGTGGCCCATTTTTGATAAAAATGCTATATATCTTCTCCTATTATTGTTACTCTAGTCCTTACATCTTCATACATATTCTTAATAACCTATATATAAGTTATAGGAACTCTCTTAACTTCTAAACACCTCTACATGATTTCTTTAGGTACCCTATCATGCACCTTCAGGTTATGTTGTCTTTCCTGTAATATTTCATTAATCTTCTAAGGAGATGTAAAGCTTTTATCATATACCTTCTTGGTAAGAAGCCAAATTAGTTCTTCGAAATAGGTGCATCCTTTCTCACTCTCTTTACAATCACCTTCTCCTATAACTTTATAATATAACTAAGTAGTTTGATGATTATATAGTTTTTACAGTTATGGATGCCTCCTTTGTTCTTGTATAAAGGAATTAGCATACTAAGTCTCCACCCATCTAATATTTTGATAGCTTTAAGGATCACATTAAAAAGTTTGGCTAGCCATGGAATTTTATTTAAGCTCTTCCATAGCTTTACTAGTATCTCATCAGGCCCTACTACCCTTCTACTTTTTATCTCTCTCAAAGCTCTTTTAATTTCTTCTCTTGTAATATGCCGATAACAAGTAAAGTTATAATACCTCTCGGACATACTGAGATCACCTAAAGAGATATTATCCTTAACACGTTCATTCAAAAGGTTATAAAAGTATCTTTGTCAACTTCTCTTAATTTCATTTTCAGCCATAAGCACCGACATGCTTCATCTTTTATACAATGAACTTCATCTAGTCTCTTACTTTTTATTTCCTATTTACCACCAATTTAAATATATCTTTTTCTCCATCTTTGTTTCCAATCTTTGGTACAATTTCTCGTAAGTTATGCTTTTAACTTCTAAGATTATATTCTTCACCTTTTTCTTTGCAAATTTGTAAATTTCATTATTAACTACTCTATCTATCTTTGTGGTGCTATCCACTAGAATTTTATAGGCACTCTTCTTGATCTTAACTTTTTCTTGCACGTCTTTATTTGATCACCAAGACTCCATCTTACTACTTTTAAGCCCTTTAGAAACACCTTGTATTCCTTAAAAGATTTACTAGTCTCTCTCACATTTGGTTAGCATCTCCGTCTAATTTCCATTATTCTCCATATATCACTCTATCCCTAAGTTGTTTCATTGTATCCCCTTTTAGATTCCATCGTATGACTCTAGTACACCTCCTAAGACTTCTCTTCTCCTCCAACCCTTAATTATAAGAGCTATAACCAGAAATCTATATCGAATTGACAAACAAGCATTAGGTATCACTTTGCAATCCTTGTAACTAGGTCAATTACTTTGCCTTACAAGAAAGTATTCAATTTGAGTTATTACCGTTCTACTATTGAAAGTCACATGGTACTCCTCATTTTTCTTAAAAAAGAGTAAGTTATCATCAACTTAAATGCTACCATAAGATCTAATAAAGCATTCCTATTGTCTTTTCTGTCACCATACTTGAAATCCTTATGAACCCATAAATACCCATTCAAGGTTGCCTATATATAACCACCAAAGTTTCATCCTAAAATAACCCACTCGTCATGGGGATTTACTGAGTTATCTCATCTAGCTCTTCCTAAAATTAACACTTAAGTTGTTCGTCAAACCTTACTTGCGATGCATAAACACACATCATATTGAAAACAACACCTTTTACCACAATATTTAAAGACTTAATCCTATAATTAGCCATCTTCAACAGCACTGCATAATGTATGAGTTTTTTGACAATCAAGATACCTATCCCACTTTGTAATCTCAAATACCTTGTATACCAAAGTTTAAACTCATTAATCTCTACCAAAGTTTAAACTCATTAATCTCTTTCGCTTTAGCCCCCATCCATTTTATCTAACAACAAGTTTCACTACAATATTTAAAGACTTAATCCTATAATTAGTCATCTTTACCAGCACTGTATAATGTATGAGTTTCTTAACAACCAAGATAGCTACCCCACTTTATCATCTCAAATATCTTGAATACCAAAGTTTAAACTCATTAATCTCTTTTGCTTTAGCCCCCGTCCACTTTATCTCCCAGATGCGCTAAATGAATCTTACATTTGTCTAAAATCCCTACCAATTACAAAGATTTTCCTGTAATGGCCTCAATATTCCAAGAACATATCTATAATCTGTCAACATCTTCTCTTCTCTTAAGCTTAAAACTCACCGAAGGAGTAGCTTTTGCTCTATCATGAGAAGATAAAGCCATCACTCCTATCCTAAAGCCTAACACAAGCTATAGAAGACAAGTCCTTAAATGACTATAATATTATTCGAGAAAGGAAACAAAGATTAATATTAAATTCTAAAATGGGCACCACAATTAATGGATGTAAAAAATAAAAAATATACACGACCACAAGCAAATCAAAATTATATGATCCAAAGTTTGAATCAGTAATAACAATTAGGTTTCTACATAATGCTAAAAAATAGTACTAGATAGTCAAAAAAGAACAAGCAAACTATTGAACACTTTAAAAAAACCTTAAAACTTTTAACGGTTTGTTGAAGACTGAAAATTGAAATCCCAACATCTAATGAGCAATGAATCAACGACGAGCAATCAACACAATCAACTATGTATATTCTTGTCATAGTTAGCACTGCTCAATATAAATTCTTTTTTTGGGTCGGATAAAATGGGTTAGTGGGTTTTGGAACAAATTGAATGTTAAAAAATACTTACAAATAAGAAAAAAAATCCTAACCAGTAAAAATCCCAATTTTGCGAATTGATTTGCCTCCTAGTTTAATTGAAATTCTGTAACCGAAATAGAGGAATTTTATAAACTTTAAATAGAGGTGCATGCGAGAAAGAATATTATTTGCATTACTAGTAAATAATAATTGTTTAAATCATAAACCAAAAATTAATTAACTAGTCTGGGAGACAGTAAAGCTATGTCAGGTTTGTACCATACAAATAATAAATCCTCAATCCGCAAAAACAATTAATAAAGGCTTCAGATATTACCCAAAGTAATAAAAGTTTTTGTTGGTGGTATTCGATGTTCAAAAGCTTGCGGCAACTCGGCAAGAGAGGAAGACTAATGGATGGCTGGCTCATCGACCAGCTATTGTCAATGCTGGTGATCGGCAGATGAGTGAATGTGAGTCACTTACAGAGGTGGTGAGGAAGTTAAAAACAGTACTAACCTATCTTGACTTCGTTATCTCTATGGAATCTAAGTAAAACAAGTATTGCAATCTAGGCATTGACTAACGGATTAAGCTTCGAAACAGAAGAACTTAAGGAAAGTATCAAACTTTCAAAAGATACTAGCAGAGAAGGTATTCGAGTCTTTAGATCTGGGCGTTTGAACCCTTAACTAGACCAGAGAAGTAGCATCAAGAAGGAAGGATACTGATCCCTATGGATTTCAAATTAAAATCGCCAGAAAAATAATCACGAAACCAAGCATCAGACTAAAATGCGAAGTCTTAAACTTTTCGTCAACCCAAAAGAATTTTAGCAAGTTAAAAACATAAGCACAGAATGAAATAAGCTGTCAATTATTAAAAATTCACATCTGACATGAAGCGTATGGGATCATTCTATAAGAAATCAACTTATATTACACCACGCCATCCCCAAAAACCAAGGTAAAAGAGAAGATGACAACTCCAAAAGCAACTTCTGGGAGGTGCCCTTTTCACGATTCATCTTCAAATTAGAGAATCAAAAGGGATATAGGAGAGAAAGAGGCCTTTAACACACATGATTACATTAATTATAATCATTTTATACGTTCGATTGAAAATTGTAACTAGAGGTTCATAATTTTTTATACATACTGAATGCTATATAACTTTTTGATAGATCAAAAGCCTCCGTTAAGAATATAAATATTGGCCCACGGATTTCAAGAATTTTACTTTGGAAAAATGAACCGATATTCTTTTTCCTCTGCCCTCTATCTACACCAGAAACTTCAGTCAAAGCACCAACTTTTAAGGTTCATGTTATGAAAAGAATCATATAAAAAAGAAAAAAAGTACAGAGGGCATTCCAATGCAAAAAAGGCATCAGATCCTCTGTGCCCTCAACCCTGGCCCAACCCTGGCCCCCTCCCATCTCAGCCATCCATCCATGTGGGGGTACAGAGGACCCCCTCCCTGCAAAAAGCACCAACTTTTAATGTTCATGTTATGGAAAGAATCATGTTATAATGAAAAAGTATAGAGGGCAATCCAAAGCAAATCCTTCTGTGTCAAGCATCTTTTTTCCTTTTCAAATTCAAAGCACTTATGACTCGATTTCAAGGAAAACAACTTTTAAATGTAGAGAGACCAAATATCAAAGGTGCATTTTAATAGTTTATAATAAAATACAACTTGAATCTTGACGTTTTGAAACATTTAAATTAAACTTTAACATTTTCAAAAGATTTAGAGCACACCTTAAATAGACAAAAAAATTTGAAGGGATGAACTCTGTCAGTTAAATGTTATGCCAATATTGACATGATATTTTTATATTTTTTAAATAAAAAGTAGGCTTTATTGTCACATAATTAACTTCATTTAAATTAAACAAAACTGGGTGCAACTGTCACGTGGTAGTGGGTCTCACTTTTATATATTTCAAATAATAGTCCCACTTGCTGTGTAGCAATGCAACCTACTTTATATTTAAAAATATACAAAATAATGTCATATCAATATTGATGTAACATTTAACTGATGAGAAGTTAACTCCGCTAAATTTTACATCTGTTTAGGTTCTGTTTTGAATGTTTTAAAAATATTAGGGTTTAATTTGAATACTTTGAAATATTATGACTTGTTCTGTATTTTGGTATAGGCATTAAGTTTCAAAATGCAAATTTAGTTAGAGATCAAATCAAATAAACCTACCTATACGCTCTCCCAATGTCAAGCTTTATAGAAATTTAAGCTTGTTACAACACAATGTGGGTATGGCATCAAAGACATCCCTATTATGCATCTCTCACATTGCAAAACCACTTATGGAGCTCTTCAAGCTAGTGCTACTATCCATAGGTGAAGAAGTGCAACAATTTGGAAGACTAGCTTGTTTGACTATTAAATGCGGAGTTATGGATTTCACACCGTTCTGGCCGGTACCTACCGGAAGGTACCGTAACAGCTAAAACACAGTATGAAATCAGTAAATGTCGGTACCAGCCTCAAATACAGGTCAATACTGATCGGAACAAAAAATTTCGGTTAGTATCATAAGTTTCAAAAATTGTAAGGACTAAATTGTAATTTCTGAAACTTAATCCTATCTAGTCGGTACCATAAGTTTCGGAAATTGCAATTAAAATTGCAAGGAATAAATTGTAATTTCCAAAACTTAACCCTAAAACTACCCCCAACCTGATTCTTCTGTCTACCTCTAGCCCTATGCTATCGTGATCTCGCGACTCTCCCTCTCGTCGTCTCCTCCTCAACCATCTCTCCTTCCTTTGACCTAGGCTGGAGCCTTAGCGTGACATCGGTTGAAGTCTTGAAGTTGAAGAGGCCACGTCTTCATCTTCCTCAACATGGCAGCATGTCGATGCCGTTCGTCGCAGCTACACTGCACCCACACCATCCATCACACCTCAGACACACGATTAAGATGCGACCTGACGTCAACCCAAAGACCCGATTGTTTGGGTTTTTGTTTTTTGACTTTCTTCATTTTCCATTGCATTTTGAATCTTTGATTGTGTTGGTCCATTGGATGATGGGTTTGTATTGTGTATATTCGATTTGGATGGTGGATTTTGGGTAAGAAGTTTTGCATTGTGTTTATGTATGTTCGATGTTGGATTGAATGGTGGATTTGGGTAAGATATTTTGCGTGGATGTTGGATTTTAGGAATGGATATTGAAGTTGAAAATCAAGAATGGGTTTTGTGAATTGTTGAACTAAAATTGGATTTGGATTTTTGAAGTGGAATGTATAAATTTTTTGGCTTATGATTTACGGTGATATTGAATTATTGATGAATGAGATTGAGTTGAGCACTTGAGCTTGAATTGAGAATTTGAGATGTTGAGTTCAATTGTACATGTATTTTATTTAATGATAATTTGGTTATGAATGTGAGATGAGATGAGGGTGAGGGACTCAGTGTTAAAGTTAAATTTTTTATGTTGATTAATTGATTGTTAAAACTTAAAATTGAAAGTTGATAATCAACATTTAAACCTAAATGTAAAATTGATAACCAAATGTGAAATTAATAATTAAATGTGAAATAGTAAAATTGATAATCAAAATTGAAAAAGCTTAAATCATTAATTGACACATTCTTAATATTTGTAAAATGATAATTTATTTTTAATATTTGGGTATTAAATTTAAGTAAATAATTAATTGAGTATAAAATTATGCAATTAAAAATTAATAATAATTCGATTGTAGGTAATGATAATATTTGCCTATTTGAGTATTAGTTTTAGTTGTGTAAATAATTAATTGACTATAAAAGATGTTAAACTTTAATGGAATGGTAATATATACGTGTAGGGTATCATAAATATTTATAATTGATAATGTGTGAAAGTAAAAACTACAAAGTAGAGATGTAATAAATATTTCCGAAAAAACAATTTGTTATCAAATTGTAATTTGTGAATATGATGTACACTTGTAGATTCCAATCATTTATACTTACAGTTATTAATGTCGATTAAGAATTGTAAAAGCAACATATATATTGAAGAACGAAATATAAAATGGTGTATATAATATTATGGTTTGTTAGAAATGGAATTATGAATATTTTGTTATTGTTAGAATTGGAAATTGTTGAAAATAGAATGGAATGGAAATGGAATTATGATTGTTTTGTAATTATTAAAATTGCAAATTGTTAGAAATAGAAATGAAAGATAATCTTGGATGAGAAAACATTGACATGTCATTTGGTGTATTAAATTTGAATGATAATGATGATAAAGCTCCTCTCAATGGTGAGGATTTTATACGAAATAATCACTGAGGTCAGTGCAGTTATAGTGAGTATCCTCCCATTGAAGATTGAATTTTATTTCAGATTTTTTTCCTCTTCTTTTAATTTTACTTATATTTGATGTTTATGTTAAATTCTATATATGTAATGTAACTGTAAATGTTTTTGTTTCAGGTTTAACTTCTACTTGATTGTTTCTTCGTCATGAACTCTCTCTGTAAATTGTTTAAGGATATTTATTGTTCTTTTTATTGGATGTTTTGATTTAATTATTATTTATTAAAATGCTGAAATTGTATTATTGTAATATTTTAAATACTTTGTGTTATTCTTAATTTTATATTTGTATGATGATGATTTTCTTTTTTATATTAATTATGGTTATTATTTATATGTGAAATATTTAATAATTAATGTTATTTCATATTAATTATGATTATTATTTATTATTATGATTTTTGAAAACAAAGTTGATGTAACAGTAAACTAGCAAAGTATACAGTACAACTGTATAATATACCAATGGACTATTTTGCAAATTTTAAAAATTTTAGGGACTATTTCATAGATTTTAAAAATTAATCGAAGTGGTAACCGATATTGACTAGTACTGATATAGTACGTACTAGAGCTCAATCTGATACCAAGTCCGGTACGGTATTCACAACTTTGATGTCTATTGCTTAGAATTGAACTCTAGTTGTACTATAAAAAATGAGGTTTAGCGATAGAAATTACTAATGGAATGTGAAGGTTTTCTATTGGCAAGCTAAGTTAGTGACATAATTTACCGACAAAATACGTTATCGGACAAATGGCCATAGGTAATAATTGGCAACAGAGATAAATGTTCCGTCGCTAATTTACCGATGGATATTATCTAGTCTATTGTTAAAAATAGGGACAGTAATTTTTGTGATGTCGATAAATTTAGCGAAGGAAAGTTGGTTTTGATCAGTAAATGTAGCGATAGACAAGACTCCTTCGTCAAAAATCTGTCAATAAATTCACAACTAATTTTACTGACGGATCTTTTTAATTCATACAAAATGACTACAACTACGCTATTTATTTGGTAAATGTGGATGCTTATGTTGCGATAAGGTGCTACCCTTTCCCTTCAACTCATTCATCTCATTACGGAGTTGGGCTATGTACTCCACCAACTATTGCAATTGAGTTGTCAATGCCTGTACTGTGCCTCGAAGCTCATGAACTTCATTCGATGGCGACCACCTACTAGAGGCTTCTGTACTGGATGTGGAAGATTGCGAATAATATGTATTCGCAAATAAACCTAAGCTGAAGATCCTTCCACAAGAGTTCCCTACCACCCATTATATGAAGATATGTTTAAATCTCATCAACATCTTCAGACTATTAAGACTGTCGTTGAATGCTTTCTTGTATTTGGTCCTATCATAAGACAATGTTTATGTTAATAAGTGATAATTATTAAGCATTAATATTAAAGCATAAATTTCACATATATTTAGTTCTCTACATTTGGTATTGACGAAGTTCACATCGTCATGCTTCTCAGTGTGAGTGTGAAAAAAGAGCTGATGGGGTATAAGCTTCCTGCCCATAAACTTTTCTTGCATCAAAATAAAATGTTATAAGTGAACTATAATTTACAAAAATTTTGGCAAAATTTCCTTTATTTTTATGATATTTATCACCTGTTGAACAAAGAAAGTAACTCAACCACACAATCATATATGGCACCAAACATTTATAATATTATCATTCTCTATAATACACATATTTTTATTCCAAAATTCACCTATCAAATTAAATTGAAATACATCAAAGTAACAAAAATCTGAATCTAAATGTAAAGTGTAGATATTTATAAGTCTCTTTGCATTCTCGTGGTAGGTAATAGATTCTCCAATATGTATAGAACAACTCACTCCCCCTGGTCCTCCACGTTTATTAGCAAAATTACGGTTTGAAATGTACATTGCCTTTGGTGATGTCCAATAGTGTTACTAATGATTCCATTTTTTTTCAGAAATATAAGGAGGTCATGCACCAGTCTTGTGTATCGCACCAACAAAGTCTCTATAACGTGTATACTCGTCTCTTCTATACTTTATAAATAACCATGTTAAATTTCGAATCCCAAAATAATTCTTTCTTAAGAAAAAGGAAAAAACATACTATAAGTACTTATAACCTACAATATTTATC
>JANIHY010000003.1:31828414-31840160 GCA_027479065.1 Erythroxylum brevipes
CTTATAAGTTTTACTTCTTATTTATTATATACCGGTTTTATAGCGGTTTACTATCGGTTGAACCTCTAAACCTTAAACCTTTCCTTCGACCGGTTTAATGTCCGGTCCGGTTTTTAAAACATTGGTAAAAAGTAAAGTTATTAAATAGACTTGAATCTAATCTAACTTAAAATATCAGATAAAATTTTGTAGTGATTAATTTTTTTGACCGAATTTTTTTTTTGTTATTCACGAGATGTTCTAGAAGGGTTGAAAGGCACATTTAAGCTATCCATATCTAGATTAAATTCTCGCTTAAGCCAAATAAGTCCTTTGAGTGAGGCAAAACTTTAACATTAAATTTTAAACAGCTGCATACATGAAGCAAGCTCCAACAACAAATAAGTTAAAACTACTTCAACCAAAATTTAAAATGATATTGTTTTAACAAAACGACATCTGTCAAGCATTGAGCCATTCAATCATTCAGTCCAAGCCCAAATTGGACCTCAGATTGAATCCCATTACTATTCTTAGTGAAAAATGTTATAAATAAATTTTAATATTTAAATTTAAAAAATGATTAAAATTTAAAAAAATTGTTCCAAGTAGGAAAAAAGTGCATCCAAAATAAGAAAAATGCAGTTCTTTAGTTAATTGCATTAAAAATGAAAAAGGAAAGGAAAAGAAGAAAGAAGAAAGAAGAGTGGTGGGTCACTCAAAAACTAAAAATTTGCGAAGCATTTTCTTAAAGACATCACAAGCCCGAGCAGCTAAAGAGAAGAGCAGACACCAGACAGGTTACTTTTTATCACTAGACACTATTATTATAACTCGTGTTCTATCATTCTATGTTTACTTTTTTTTCCCCCTTTAATTCCCAACTTGAGAATCCCATGGCTCTATAGGTTGGTATTACCTTCCAATAGCAGACCAAAAGATTCTTACCTTACTCTGAACTGACTCCTATACTTGAAAGCAAAAGAAGACTAAAGAAAAAACAACTATAAGTACAATGTAAGATATTCATTGTTATAATGTGAACTCACAGGTTGGTTTGTATACTTTGACGAGAAAAGAACCTCGGTTGCTTGGACTCTCAATGTTTAACAGGGAATCCCACGCCTCTCCACCTGAAAAACAAAATTTTTAATAAGTAATCCATGTTCTCTTTTTTTTTTTTTTTTACATCAGCAAGAATCTCGATAGGTTCGATCTGTTCTGAACCAGGAATTATAATCGTAACAGGTTCATTAGTTTGCAGAGTAATTACTCTTGCATAACCTATCCCAATGAAGATTCCTGCTAATAAATAGCCTATCAGTAATCAGAACAAAATAAAAATCAGGAGAAAATCAATCCAACCTATCTAAAAACAGAAAAGTTGATGGGGTTTGCTTCTCTAAAAGGAAAGTTAAAGATACATGCCCAGGAATCTGTTATTCTGTTTCCAAATCAGACATTCATGAAAAGGACTGACCAGAGGAACATTGCTTCCAACTCAAACAATGGATGCCCACAAAAGCCTAACATCACATCTGCAAGCAACCACCAATACCTATATCAACTTCTCCTCTACCAAATAAGAATATAGCTAGAGATGGTAAACATCTCCATTATTCTGGGGGAGGAGGGATAGCCATGGAAGAATATGTAGCGCAGAATATTTTCCATGGTGGGAGAGAAGAAAGGATACAAGCTGCTACTGAACTTGCCAAACTTAGCAGTAAGCAGAGACGCAAGGTGGCTGAAATGGGAGTTATCATTCCTTTGATTTCGATGACTCAGTCTCAGGATTTTGAAGCCATTGAAGCTGCTATTTTTGCTTTGCTTAGCCTTGCCTTTGGCAGTGAACGGTTAGTTCTACTTCTCCGCAGAAATACCTACTTCTCTTGTATGATTATTAATACAATAGTAGGACAAATGCATCATGAGGGCTATCTAGTTTACTGGATATAATGAGGGAGTTATAGTGACAATGATTCTAGAATTGACTAAGAAGAGGTTCTGTTTACAGATGCTAATAGATCCAAGATTCACTTTTGCAGAAACAAGATTCAAATTGTTAAAGCAGGGATTGTACCCGTATTACTGGAGCTGCTTCATTGCCAAAATGAGTCACTGCTTGAACTCACAGTGGCAACTTTCTTGACCATCTCCTCCTGTGGTCCAAACAAGCTAACAATTATGTCCTCTGGGGTTATCCCTATTCTTCTTGAAATTCTCAGTGACAACTATCCCGATATGAACAACAGAAGCAGCACTAGTCTTCAAGCAAAGCTTGATACTCTCGCGACACTCCACAATCTTGCAACTTGCCATCAGATTGTTCCATCCTTGGTCTCTTCTGGTATGGTTTACAAACTGTTTCAACTGATTCACAGATATGAAAAATCATCAGAGTTGGTCGAGAAGGCAACATCCCTGCTAGAAAATATAACTTACATGTCAAAGAACGCACTTCTTCAGGCTGTTGGCACCGGTGACACAATTCGGATACTGGTAGAGATGATTGAAGATGGTTCTCCACAAGGCAAAGAGCATGCACTGGGGATTCTCCTCCAGACATGCCAGACATGCAGAGACAAATACAGGGACTTGATATTAAGGGAAGGTGTAATGCCGGGGCTACTTCAGTTGAGTGTGGATGGAACAAGGAGGGCCAAGGACATGGCTCAAGAACTACTACTGCTCTTGAGGGATTGTTCAGGATGTAGCATGAGTGCCAAAAAATCAAAGCATGATCTTTTTCAGCAGATTATGCAGGAAATAGATGCAGAAGGAGAGAAAGCATTAGATGCAACAACTCCTACACTGCTGGAGGACTTCATGGCAAAGCTCAGGACATGATCTATTTAGTTATTGATTCCTGCAGATTGGGAGAAATTCTGAGATGTAACAGTGGCGTTTGATGATGTTAGTATGCTTGATTTTGTGTAAATAGGATTGATTTTGAAATGCTCTTTGATGATTGAATCATTGAACATTGGAAGCTGATGAAACTACTAATTTATGAAATGACAATACCTTGACTGTTCTCCAGCATGAACCGGGTACTGGGGACTTTTCAAATGCTATAGTATTCTTTACGGGTTCAATCATTTTCTGTAAGACTAGGATAGAGACAATATTCACTCAATAGATAAGCCTCCAACCATTGCTCCTGCTTAGTACTAAGTGCAAGAATTATACATTGTAAGATTAACATTTAATTAAATATATAGTTCCCAACAACAAACATCATCATAAACAAATTATCTACCAGTCTTACTTTATCATTAAAAAAAGCAAAAAAATAAATAAGTCATCATAGACACAAGTTTATTAATGCATTATCTCCATGAATATCCAGTATTAAAATTATCTGTTCAACAACCTGAATCAAGACACCATTCTAGGAAGGAAAATTACTCTCTAGAGGTCGTGGAACATTAACTAAAAATTGCCATAACTATGACAAATATTTGACGACACATCCCACCCTGAAAACAAAAACATAAATGTATGTATGATTCCCCTATAAGAGGTTTGGAAAATTATTTATCACTGTTAATTGCATCTGCCGATAATGTATAAGGGCTTGTTCATCCACAAGCATATAAAGTAACGCGCAATCAGCCTGATCGTTTATATAGGCTATAAGCCACTGCAACTGTTCCCACTGCCCCAATAACAGCACAAGCTGCAAGTACGTCACCTTGCTCCAGTGATCCTATCCAGCTTGACAGTTTACCAAGCCCCTTCTTCCCACACACTTCAGTTTTCTCGTTTAGCTTCTTTTCTTCACTCACTTCCAAACTTTCATCTTTGCAGCAAGAAAATCCAGTAACACCTTGGCAACAGGCACCTTTATTATCCTTGTTAACTTCAGTGTTTCTCTCTTCATCCTTATCACTTTTGCTTGAGATTTCTACATTTGGGACTGGCTGTTCACCAGTCCTTTTATCTTCTTCAGCTGCAACCCCCATTTGGCCCCTGTATTTTGCAGTATAAATGTCTTAAATGTTACTAGAAGTCAAAACTAGAAAAGAATATGCCTTTATTTCAATGGAAAGCTAATGTAACTTGCACAGTCAAGTGTTTGTGATGGAGCATTGGAATTGGTGTTAGTATGCACAATTCATGTGTACGGTTCAAGAGTCTAATGTTCTGTATTGCATTTTATTTTCTTCAGGAGTCTTTTAGTTTATTTCCTCTAATTGGAAATTTTCCTTGGGAGGAGTTCAATTAGAATAAGTTTGCTTCAAAGTTTTCTCATTTAGGTTGGGATTCCATCACTAATAGGTAAAAACTAAAATTGATTCCTTGCCTTGATAGGATTAATTGGCCAAAGTTAGAATTTTTTTATTGTTATAGAAAAAAAATCATAAGTTCCTTTACAATTTTTGAATGTTCAGCTTTCATAATTGCAATGCTTTCTCTCTAGAAGTGATTCCTAAATTATACAAGTCATTTCTAGGAATCTATTAGCATTAGGCTAATACATCTTTCACTTCTAAGCTATAAGTGATTCTTAGTTTTTTTTTTTATTATGAACTCTAAAAGTGATTCCTAGAACTATCCCTTTTCTATAATCCTCATATATAAATTCACAGTTTATGCCTGATTTTGATCAAATAATAGACATATTATCTGGCCAACATTAGTTTGCAAGGTAAAGCATGTGATGGCAACTTACAAACCATCATAAAAGCTACAAAGTTGAGATGGAATCTTCATGCAACTCAAATCCTTTTAAACACTAGTCCAATTGGGTATGCATTAAAGATGCTGGACACAGTCTGAAATGTAAATCATTAAGGATGAAAGCCAGGTTGTTGCCGTAACATAGACATCATCCCACATGGGAAGAATAGTTTAATATCAGTGTAATAGAGAGCAATTAACAATGTCAGCATGCAATAAAGCTGTACAAGAACTAACAAAGTTATTCACACCTCCAAAGCCGCTCTATAATTTTTCCCTCTCCAATATGCTGATCCAGAATCTCGGGCACATCATCAGGAGTAACATAACCATACCTGCAGTTATGTTATCAAATTAATCACTCTTATAACGTGCATCATTACAAGCAAAGGTTCACATCTTACCAGTGACCCACTGTTTTCCCCAGTGAATCTGGACTGAAGATTATCAAGTTTCCTGCATATTTATGCCCACCAACATGAGAGCAAGCCTTAACAAGCAACTGGTCCTTCAATCCCCGGGACTCAATTCCCTCTTTGAGCCTGTCAATTAGTACTGGTCCACAAACACCACATCTCTTGTCACGACTAGTATGAGCACACACAAAGACATATGAACCAGTCAAAGCCTCTTGCACGCCAGATGCCCATGGGTTGCCATTCACAAGCACATCATCAACAAAACCATCAACATCCGAGCCCTTTAAACTCCTTTTTATAGAAAAAATGCCAAATCTCAAATAAATGGCAGTAACTTTGATTAAGAAAATTACTAGGTAAGACAAACAAAACAAAATTGATACTATCTTCATATAGGAGTAAAAATTGCACTTTTCAATAAAAGGGAACACATATAAAAAAATGCATGAATCATAGGAAAACTTATCTATTAGAAACAAACTGTCCATGTCTGACAATGCCTAGTATTTCAGATATTTGTGAAATAGCAACGACAAAAATAGGTAATATGCCTACAAACGAATCATAAATTGCATCCAGAATCCAGAGGTCTATCTTTGCATCCAAACAGCAGACAGAATCCACAAACACGTGATGAATTGTCAAATATTCGTTCGTCAAGAAGGCAGAACCTTGACGCAATTAAGGTCGATAATCGCATATACTTAACAAAAGAATATATAAAAAGCTATTGCAAAGCTAAAACATTTCAGGAAATAACAATATCTGAAGCTTAAAAGTAACTAGTGACGAATGATTAGAATCCACAAAAATCCATCGCGGTGAAATTCAACCAACAGAAGTTCTCAAAAACTACAAAAAGTCCTTAAAATAAACAACTCACTTGCATTTGATCATTTCCGGGAATATCAAGACATCTCCTTCATTCCCTTCACATGCCTCGCATATCGTCAGCCTCGTCTATCAAAAACCAAAATGTTGAGACAGAATTATAGTTGTATTAAACTTAAAACATCACCCGAAATCACTAAGCAAAGCAAAATCAATCTCCCAAACCTTATTAGAGATATCACTCTTGCGAGCTTTGAGAGCGGAGTCGAGGAGCTTCGGTAGAGGATCGTCTTCAGAGGCCTCGATGCGTGGTAGCCACGCGTCGGGGCTCTTGTAACAGAGGAGCACATGGCGATCATACGGAGCCACCGTGCCGGAGAGTGTGCTCTGGTACATCTCAGTTCTCTTGAACCCGAACTTCTCATCCTCGTCGGTGGATATCGTCGGGGCCATCGCTGAACCGTTCTCGGCCGGCGCCGCCGTTGAAACATTCTCTCCGTCCGCCATCGACAATCGACGTACGTCTTTTCCGGCGGTTCTTCTACAGACGGTTAAGGTTAGGGTTCGGGGCAATTGCAGAGAGCAAGGCGAGAGGGAATGGAAATGAAGAGTGGAAGAAACAAGACAGCGGTTACGGTGCGCAATGCGCATAAGCTTGGGTTTTTGCTGATTCAAAGAACTGTGTTTGGGAACTGCTTGAGAGGGAAGATAAAAGCGCGGGTGGAGCGTGGGTACACGCGCTATTGAGATGGAAAATTTTAAAAAATCATAATTGAGCTAAGTTAGTCAATTAATTCTAATAAACTCTTCTCTTAAAAAATTAAAAAAAAAAGACAACCATTTCAATAATATGAAAAAAAGACAACCAATGAATACATACACAATTAACTCAATGCGAAGCATAAAGTTAATGATTATATTTTGTGTCATTGTCACATATATAGCCTTTATATAAATAGCTAAGGAGGCAGAGGGTTTCAAGAGAGTGTATAAAATTTTCAATTTTAATAATCCAATGCCATCTTTTTTTAATTTCTTTAATTTAAGAAAAATAAACAGAAGAAAAAAGAAATTAAATTTTGCCTCCTTTTTATGTGAATCTGAAGAATTACGAATCACCTCTAAATTGGGGTTGGGGTACCCTATTTTTGAAAAGGTGTTTTAATTTAATATTATCTACATGTTTTTATAAATTTTATATAAATATGTAAATAAAATATAATAAAAATTAATTAATCGGGACAAAATTATAATTCTCTAAATTGTAATTTTAGTAAATGGGAAAGTAATCCAGACTCATGATGTTCCTTCTGCCATAGTCTAATCCTAACCAGACAATTGCATTCTTCTTGAGGTGGTCCTTTCATCGCCATTAAGGAGAGAGGGGGACCACATACTAGGTACGAACCCAACGTCTACATGGACATGCTGTACACATCATTGCCTTGGCAAACCACATGCAATCTGAGAGTACTTTATTGTTTAATATTATAAAAAACACTTTTTTTTATCACTGTTATTATCATTTTACGTTCATATTAATGTGATTAGTAGTACTAAAATTGATTATGTGTGAAATGTGATTGGTAGGAGCGGAGACCCAGACCCATTTTGTATATCTTTGTGCAAAAAATGTGACACGATTTAAATTTTGATTAAATGCAAAGGCTTTTATAACACCAAAAAGTTGAAGAAGTAAAAACATGCCGTGCCATAACATACCATACCATTACCCGTACTGGTTACGGATCGAAAATCTTTATTTTATTTGATTGTCACTTGTTAGGTATATTTCTTTATTAAACAGAAAAAGCTTATAATAGAATACTACAAGAAAACGCGTCGATCCAAGGTTGTCGTGGCGGGCCTGTTCCTAAGTTCAACACAAAGATCTTCATTTCACGGCCGAACAGTTCTTGTTGTCAAGCTTTCTTCGATTCTCTCTTCTTGGGTTCTTTTTGATTTCAACTGCTAAAGCCTTGAAATAGTTACCTGCTCTTGTGATTCCATATTGTGTCTGCATTTTGTTGTGATTATCACACTGCGACCCCTGTTTTCTGGTGACATTTGTTTGCTTGCGAAAGATTTCTCCTTTCTGGCTGACCAGATCAAGGAGTAAAATCTGTTTGTGGAGGCGTGGGAGTAGACAATTACAAGTTCAGTTGTAAAGTTTGTTATCCGTTGGGAATTTGCAAGTGAAAGGGGATTATGGGTTAAGTTTGTTCTATTCTCTGTCACATTCTTTGAGAGTAAGGACACAATCCTGAGACTGTATTGAAGGGTACAAACATTGGGGTTCTTTGAAATTTTGGAGATTGATGTGTGTTTTGGGCGAATCAGTTAGTAAAGTTCCTGGGGACATTTGAAATTGGACATTGATGGCTTCTGGACATGGGAGACGCCGCCGTGACAACCTTGTACCTCTGGCAGCGTTGATTAACAGGGAGATCAAGAGTGAGAAGATGGAGAAGCCAACTGTCAGATATGGTCATGCAGGTCAATCTAAAAAGGGTGAGGACTATTTTCTTATTAAGTTAGATTGTCAGCGAGTACAGGGGAATCCTTCATCGTCCTTTTCTGCGTTTGCGGTAAGATTTTAGCTCTGTTCTTCACATTATTTCTTTGACTTAGATCATTTCTTCCTTGATTTTTGGGCATGATCTCATGATTTATATGATTTTTGCGCATTGCAATTTGCTTCACGATTCTGTTTCTTTTCTTGGGACCAAAGTCTTCTAAAAGATCTAGATCTGTCTTTCCCTTTCTTATCGTCCCTGTAGATAGGTGACCTATGTTAACTAATACTTTGTCTACCTTGTACTGTGGGTAACAGCTGCTACAATTTTGACTTTCTTCCGTTGTTTTTAGTTATCTTCCTCCTAGATACGTCACCGCGTTGTTGGGATATTATTGATGCATTACATTAGTATCTTGATGTGAGGTTCAGATTTAGCCTATTGGTTTGGATACGTCATGATGATAGTCCATTTTCGATGTTGTATGGTTTTATCTTTCTTGTGCTTTCGTACTTAATGGTGACTATCGGTAACTTCTGATGGTCAGATCTTTGATGGGCACAATGGAAATGCGGCAGCTGTTTTTACGAGGGAGAATTTGTTGAATCATGTTTTGGGCGCTATTCCTCGTGGACTTGGGTCTGAAGAGTGGCTTCAAGCTTTACCTCGAGCGTTAGTTTCTGGATTTGTGAAGACTGACAAGGAGTTTCAGAGAAGAGGCAAGGAACTCAGAGACATTCTTCTTTTGTCAATCTCTTCTTAACTTGAGATTACCATTGCATTAATTATGTCTTGCATTAGATATAATTGGTTCTCTCTCTCTTTTCTTTTTTGTTGTCAATTTCATCAGGAGAAACATCAGGCACTACAGCAACATTTGTGATAATTGATGGATGGACAGTTACTGTTGCATCAGTTGGAGACTCGCGCTGTATCTTAGACACTCAGGGTGGTGCTGTTTCCACCTTAACAGTTGATCATAGACTTGAAGAGAATGTGGACGAGTATGTGCCTATTAAGAAAAACAATTTTGTGCCTCAACATTGGAGAGAAACTAATCTACTTTTGCTGGATCTGCAGGAGGGAACGTGTGACTGCAAGTGGAGGAGAGGTGGGGAGGCTTAGCATTGCAGGTGGTGCTGAGGTAACACTTTGGGAGCTTGCTTACTTCTTTCTTAGTATCAAAGTCACACTGTAGAGTTCGTTTAAAATGCTAAATAATTAGAGTTTTGCTCCCTGTTTTTGTTTTCCCTTTCCAGATTGGTCCACTTCGTTGTTGGCCAGGAGGCTTGTGCCTTTCTAGGTCCATTGGGGACATGGATGTTGGAGAATTTATAGTTCCTATTCCACATGTAAAACAAGTGAAGGTAAGCATCATTTTCTTTCAATTTTTGATTATATCCAAATATTTTGTTATTCTCTATGGTTGTAATGCCCATTTGCTCTATACTGGATATCTGGCCTATTGTTTGCTCTGGTTTGTAACATGTACTCCAACTTCTCTTATTTTGAAAAGCTATCAAATGCGGGTGGAAGGCTTGTGATTGCTTCTGACGGTATCTGGGATGCCCTATCCTCCGAAATGGCAGCAAAGTCTTGTCGTGGTTTGCCAGCTGAACTTGCTGCTAGACAAGTTGTGAAGGTGTTAAAAAGAACTTTTATACTTTCCTTTAACTAGCGTAATTTGAGTTAACTGTTTTCAATGAGTCAACACAGTTTTACTATGTCTGATAAATTATGTGAATGTCTGGCCTTCTCTCCTTTTACCAAATTGAGATGAAAGCTCCAATGATGTGCATTCAATGAAGTGAAAATCATGAGTCAGTGGTATGACCTAATGAAATATGGATTCTATCACAGGAAGCCTTAAGGACAAGGGGACTGAAGGATGATACAACCTGCATAGTTGTTGACGTTATTCCTCCTGACAGTTCATTACAGCCTACTACTCCTCCGCCCAAGAAGCAGAATAGGCTAAAAGCCTTATTCTTCAGAAAGAAGTCCTGTGATTCTGCAAACAAATTATCGAAAAGGCTTTCTGCTGTAGGCATAGTTGAAGAATTGTTTGAAGAAGGGTCAGCAATACTTGCTGAAAGGTTAGTACTTACTGATTTGCATGCACATGACCCATGTTGGTATGGTGTTTTAGCTTCATTGCATTTGTTGTGGTTCCATGGGACAAACAGTAGCCCTTGTGAGGTAACAACTAAAGCGGTTGTTGTAATTGTTATAACCTCTGTAATTTACAATTGGTTCGTCATTCTAGTTTTCAACGCCTGTGGGGATGAGTCCATCAGCCTATCGGCATGACTCCCATGAAGTGGGAAACATGCGCTTAGGCTTGTTGGCAACTACTTAACGGAACAGAAACATGACAGCTGATTGTCAATGAAACTGGTGGCGAAGTGGAGTAGCATTCCTTATTGTGTTTTGGGTCATTTTACTTGCCTAGTGACCTGTCTTTCCTCGTATCATGCAGACTTGGAAGCGATGACTGCACTGCACATTCAACATCTGGTCTATTCACTTGTGCTGTATGTCAAGTTGATCTGGCCCCAAGTGAGGGTATCTCTGTTCATGCTGGCGGAATCTTCTCCATGAGCTCAAAGCCCTGGCAAGGGCCTTTTCTTTGTGCTGATTGTCGGAATAAGAAGGATGCTATGGAAGGAAAACGTCCCAGTGGAGTAAAAGTGGCATAAATTTCTCGATTCTTTTACCCGCGAAATTCTTTTGTAATCTACAATTCCCTAGGCCAGGTAATCGTTTGAATGATACAACCTTGACGCTGCAAATGTACATGTAGTGTCAGAAAATTCATGTAAAAATTAGTGGTAGCTTTTTGAGAAGATTAAAGATGCATAGTCGGGCTTATATTACGGGAAAAGATAAAGAGTTGCTACTCCAGGTAAGCTTAGGTGGTTTGTTGCCAAGTCAAATGTATAATAACGTACAAGCACGGGATAAGAGCAGGAGATGATGAAGGAAAGGTTATGAGAAATCAACTATGCTTCAGAAAGTGTTTTCAAGAAAATACAAGTTAGAATTTTAATATTTAGAAACATTCAATCTGAACTTAACATTTTTAAAATGTTATAAACAAATTATATTGTTATAAGTCTTAGGGGCAGTTGGTTTACATGAGAGAATGGTAATAAATCCAATAGGTATCAAAATATACTTAGTGCTTGATTGATCGAGTTTTTGAAAGATCAATAAGTACTATTCTTTTTACCATAAAGACCTTTTTAAAGAAAAATGTATGTTTTGTTGTAAAATAAAAAAGTTCTTTTTAAATAAATATGACTTTTTTTGGTT
>JANIHY010000003.1:31898359-31911839 GCA_027479065.1 Erythroxylum brevipes
TCATACTAACATCATAAAAACAAGCCAAAACTATTAATTCACATAAATCACCTACCATCTCATTTATCCTTACAAAATATACACTTATACCCATACAATCAACACACAAAATTTATGCAAGTGATGCACAAGATGTCATAATTATTGCTTCTTACCACTACTTTAAGGACACATAACTTAAATTCTTACTTAAACAAACTTCAACTCGTCAATCTTCCAACTCTCACTCAATTGCTTCAACCTCTCTACACACCTACGGTTACCACTCTTTTAAGGCAAGGATTTTGAGTTTTGTGCATAAAAGGGAAGAGAGAACATAGGGTATGAAGATCTAAATAAGTGGAGAAGAGAAGTAATAATAAGAAGAAGAAAAACAAGCAAAGGAAGGAGGAGGAAGGAGGCTAAGGTGAAGAGAAGATGGAAGAAGCAAAAATACATTTTTCAACTTAAAAAGAGAGTGTCGTGGAAGCTTTAGTCAATCATGGTACTTATAAAGCTAACCATTAAATAAAGACTAAGTAGGCAAGTGAAATGTGTCACTTGCCACTTGTCCCGATTTTTATTCCGGTTTTAAATTCTACTCTAATTTCTCGTCAAACTCCAATGGCTTAACTTAATAAATCTTAACATCATGTCTATAATTTTTCAGTGCCATTGACCAATCATTTTCGGTACCGAAAATCCACTCAGTCAGTCACTTGAAAATTTTTCGGTCCTGACATTGATCCCCAAAAATTCTAGAAAATTTTTCAAAAACTCCTAAAAACATAAAACACACAAAAATCACTCCAACTCAATTTTTCAAACACAAATAACACATTTTTCACAATAAACACATATGCCGAGAAATGTCATGAATGCATGTACAACCATGTGCATATACAAAAATTTCAAGTTATGCATATATGGAGGCCATATTAGGCATAACCATGCTGAGATACGTTTACACACTTGTAACCCATTCCAAATTATCAATTTACCCTTATCATCGGTAATGGGATGTTACACTACTAGGATATGGAGAGTTATTCTCATGCACAACGGTTATCTTATCCAAGAAGACATCATTTATTATGTTACTCATTGGTAATCATCTCAGTCAACAACTAAGATCTCGTCCCACATAATAATGGTTAGTATGTGTGTCCAATCCATATGGAAAGAGAGAAATGTTGGCTGGGTTGAATCCAAGTCCAAGCCTATAGACATTCTTATCTTTGAAGTTCTAGATAACATCAAAGAACTTATGGTGCTACGTAACATTCCTACCACCAACAACATTCTCTTGACTTTTTCTTTTTATTATGATATGTTGTTTAGCTAAATAGTATCTAATGTATTCAAGGCTTTAAAGGATATCCCCCTAGAAATGTTGTAAGACCTTAACTATTTTTACCTTTAAATACATTTTATTCTGTTTTTAAAAAAAGTCATGCTTGAAGCTATAAATAAATCATGTCAACCACCTAGGCAATTGGCTTTCTTGTGTTCAAGAAAAAGAACGCTTCACCACTGATAAAAGATAAGATGCAAAGATTTCTATCATATGAAGGAGAAGACTCTAAGCTTTAGACAACCATATGTGTTGAGAGTAATTAGGATTAGGACTTAATGAAATTTTGATCAGGGTTGTTGAGAAATGCTAGGGAATTTAGAAAATTTAGGAATTAAAATTCTTCAAACAATTATTGATAATTATTGATAATTTTTAACCATATTATGATTAAGTTAAATAGGTCATTAGTTATTTGTAACAAAATTAAAAGATTAGCTTAAATATTACACATGAGATTGACTGTACTACGTGAGATTTAAAATATAAAAAATGTCATATCAGTAGTAATATGCACGTAATAAATGAAATTTAAATCTGCCTAATTTTTTATAAAATTGATATCTATTTTAAATGTTTGGGAAATATTAAAGATTTATTGTCAATGCTTTGAGAAATATGGGTTTACTTTGTGTTTTAATAAAAATATTAATGCCTAGTTTATGCTTTTTGTCAAAAAAAAAAAAAAGCCTTTTGAGGCGGCGCTTTAAGGGCCTAATGGAATTGCTATGACACGTCTATGCATTATTGCATTTAAATGAATGATTCATCGGAACTTTTGTTCCGGTCCAGTGTCAGTGTTATTTGATAATCAAAGTGAAGAACTGTGTTGGTCCTACAAGAAATTACAGATGTGGTGTGGAGCTGAGAAAACATTTATGTTGCGCCTGGTGTTTCTCTTCCTTATTTGCGCACTCTTTGCTTACAAAGCAATAAAGAGCAGCATAAAAAGTCGATCCAATCCTACTCTATGTGTTGAAATGCATGACATGAGGTGCCAACTTCAATAGCCTTTCGAGGGCAGTGGGCAGGAATTTTCTGGCAAACAAGAAACAAGTGTTGGTCACTTCCCCGTTATAGACGCATTTACGCCCACTCCTCAGTTTTTTCAAGAAATCGGCGTCGATCTCGTTCCTCACAAACCGAGCAGGGTGTGGCCCACCTTTAGACCAGTCCGCCCACGTCAAGCTCCGGTTCGAATTCCTCTTCCCATGTTTAATACTCACAAACGTTGGTATGTAATGTTCATCAGCGTAACATGAGCCCTTGCAGTACCTTTTGAAGACATTAAAGTATTTCTCGTCCGACACAACTTCAATGGCCAGTTCTCGATCCATTTCAAACCACTGTGACCCTTTTCTCCATTGTCTCAGCGTGATTTCGGGCCTCATTTTGCTGTTGTATCGACCGCGACCCACTGGACTGTTTAGATCATAGACTTCCACGAAAGTTTCGGTTGAGTTGATTAGGTAAGAGTAGACAGTGGGGAAGTTGAAGAGAGGAATGCATGATTCTGAGAGCAGAATGAAGCGCTGGTTGGAGATGTCAAGGAGTGCATTTGCTAGTAGGCGTCTCTCGGCTTCCACCATATTCACATCTCCCCATTTGACTTCCTGCATTTGTCAGGCCAATCGTAATTAGTTAAACTATATGAGAATTTGCAGAGAATATCTGGTAGAAGAGACACTAACGAATTATAACTTCTCCTAATAGCAATTTCGAAAGGTCATTGAAGAGAAAACAAAAGTCACTAACGAATATTGGTTTTCGTCTAAATAAATGTATATCAAGGGAAGAGACTGTCGGATAGTACTAACCTTACTGGGAATTCTTCTGCCACGAAAAACAGGACTTTCCGGTTCGGAGGATTCCTTGTAATAAGGGCTCGAATGCACATAAATTGAATACAATCCTTCATGCCCTTTGAAGAATTTTTCCCATAGAGGAGCCATCAGAACGGGTCCCTTCGTCAAGAACAAGAAAGCAACTTTCGGAACTCTGTTAAACGGATATTCGCTTCTCATAGGAACCATCGAAGATCTCCACAACAATTCCTCTTCCTTCATGTCATGTTTAACATCCGGCACTTTCAAGAACTCTGTTAGTCCCACCCGACTGCTGTTTTCTAATGACACTGATAAGGGTGGCGATGGTGATGGTGATGATGATACAGTTGGTAGTGACTTTATGGTGGCAGAAGAAGGAGAAAATTTGGTCAAATGTAAACTAAATGACGTGTTTTGCAGATAGGAGCTAAGAATAACCCCAGTGGTAAGCCCACAAGCAAATAAGAAGAAATAAGACAGGACATGGAAGAGCTGAAAATGTGCATGGAATGGCTTATTAAAAGAACTTAGCAAATTATTGTTTTGGGACTTCATTGATGGTGAGAGAAGTTTCTGAATCCAAAAAACAGGCTGTTAACTGATAGAGCAGTCTGGGAACGAAAAACGCTTAAACCTTAGGTGATGTTTCCTTTGGACACAAGTGATCGATGTTTGTTGGAAACAAAATAATGGGATCTAACCAATACCACTATGATTCCCGACTTTCTGCATACATGGGCATGTACATATTTGTTCTTATGGTGTGCAGGGCAAGGGCAGCTTCTGTACGATCAAGAAGTAATAAAATTGACAAAAATTGAAGGGATTCGAAGAAAACAGAGAATCACACCAACAAATTCTATGATACAAACCGCTGTACACATCGAAACTATGGAACATTAATTAGAACTTGTGAAAAGGGTTTCATCTGCTTGAAGACTTGAGAGCAATGGAGAGCGAACTTAGGCAGACACTTAAGGTTGGCATGTCTTGTCTTTAAATATATGAGGTCATCTTCTGAGATTTTGAGGGTTACCAGCCAATGGGACGATGACGATGACTTTTGAAGCCATAAGGGTAGGACTCTTCTATGTTTGAACTACTCACCATTTTTATTCTTGATTTCATTCTTATTTGGGTTATGCTTTTTGCAATCTCCAATCCAATTTAGCATCTAACAATTTCTTGTCTTTTTATCCACATCCAGTTTTGACCATGCCTAGGCTAGGAGACTTTACAAACTTGGAACCGTCTAGTCTGGCGTCGACCATACCGTGTCTATAATCTTCTTCTAGTAGATGGCTTTGAGCCGGAGTTATTTGACTTGTGAACCAAAAAAAGCCTCCACCGGACAAACCCTTTTCTTCCTTTTCTTTTAGGGTCACAAACAGCTAAATGGGGATTGCTATCAAAGGAAGAAATTCCCCAGTTTTATGTTGAAATTGCAAGTACCGTTCATGTGATTAATCAGGACACATTTGGATATGTATAAAAAATTCTATTTAGATAGATCAATTATTGATTTAAATGATTTGAGTAATTAGTAATTACTAATTATGGGTTGCGCCGCCTTGAACCTGCAAGTAGGGCTCTGTTTCGTACTTCGCAGTTAACAAGAAAATTAAATCTTATTGGTGAAAGTTATTTTTTGTTTTGGGGTCATTTTCTCACTGTTAAAAGGTTTTTAAAGGGCTTTTAAACCCATTCCCTTCTTAATGATATTAGGATAGATTCTCACCATTTCTTTAAAAAAGGGTCGATTAGCATGAAGAGCAGTTCAAAACTAAGATAATTCAATTCTAAATTGAAACAGTGATAAAGATGAAGACAAGTAAGTGTATCATTGAAGTAAATAGGTGGACTTGTTCAGATTTTAACCAAGTTCTATAGTCGGTGCATGACTTCAATTCTCTAAAAAAATGTTATATAAATTTCTAAAAATAATAGCCAGGTACTATGTCAAATAATTACATCATATACTTATTTATATTCTTCCTATAGTAGTTGACTGTCAAATAAAGAATATATCTGAAATTGTTCAAATATCAATTTTTTTTAATAATTTGAATAGCTATTGCATTAACGATAGCAAAACTACCTCAACATCACAATGAGTACAACTTAAGACAATTACAAACAAAAGTTACAACTAAAGAGTTGACAAATTACAGAAATAAATAAGAGGCACTTGAAAAAAACATTATAAATTTCATCTGATCTTCATTTCTAGGGATAGATCATGTTGATAAGATTTAGCTAACATAAGGGCTCGAATCCCATTAACAATGTGCTAAGATATATTTGTTTACTTCCTCATTCTTGTTTTTCTTCCATATAGAATATATCGTGGTCGTGAAGGCAGTTTTATATATAGGGACATCTTGTGACCTAAAATTGGCAATACAAATGATCCAATTAAGAGAAGATAACTAGTCATAACTAACAAAAGCATTAAACAAAAAATGCAAAACTCTACTCCATACTGCTTTAAAGAAACTACATTGAAAGAATAAATGTTCTCTATCTTCTTCCAACTCTTTACAAAGAACACAAATAGGGTCGTAAGATCTAAACCTTCTGTTTTAGTACGGATCTTGTTTCTTATAACTAGCCAAGTGAAAATAAAGGCCTTATAATTGAGAGAATGTTTCCAAAGGAGATTAAACCAAGGGACATAGCTTACACTTTCCTGTAAAGCCATATAACAAGACTTATTAGTGAATTTACTTTAGGCATTTGGGACTCAAATTACTGAATCATGTTTTTCTGTATTCGTAATCTAGGGGAGAAATTCAACTGGTAAGTTCAATTCTCTAAAATTACCCTCCTAACACCTTTGATTCATCAAGGTAGAGGCTTTGGAGTGAAGAGGAATCTTATTCATAAGTCTGGATAATTCAGACCTCTGAATTAAAGGACTATATGTTGTCCAATTATCAAACCATACACAAATAGAATCTCCATTGCCTAAAACATGCTTTATCAAAGGAAATAAAACATGCCTCAAATTCAACCTTTGTAAGAAAAACCAAGAATACTCCTTTGAGGTATTCTATTTACTAATTTATTTTTTTTCAAAATTGAACTAAATTCATTTGTATGCCTTATAAGAGCAATAATAAAGTCTTATTATAGCGCTGTGCAAATACAAGTTATGACAAAAACACACCAAACTTTTATAACCTATCATCACATAAGTTTGCTATAAACGATCCGACAGATTATTCTAGATTTCATCTTCTTTTGAATAAGTAACTCATGCCTTCAATAGGTTTGTGAGCAACAAGGATTTCTCTAATCCAGTTGTAGATCTTATGAGCAAGAGTATATTTCTCTATTTTGCGATTTCTGAATAGTCTTTGATTCCTTTCACTCTAAGTCATATACACTGAGCAGTTCAGGCTTACGTTAATACATTTTTGGTATTTTCTCATTCTTTTGTATTGTTTCTCAACCCACATTAGAATGTTATCCTAATCAACGAATGGACAAATGAGGTTCATATTGTGATGCATTCTAGTCCAGATGGTGGTTGAGTAGCTACACTAAAAAATAAATGTTTTGTAGTTTCAGGGTCAAGACAACATAGGTACAAAGCTAGTCAGTGGATCCCTTTATTCTTTCTTTAGTTTTTAATCTCCTTCTAACAACTATTTAAGTAACAAAAGAAGTTTTGGGCGTCAATGAGCCTGTCTCAAACAATGTTAAATGGTTGAAATTTTAGGTCTAAGTGTTTTTAAACAGGAGGAGTTAGTAAATTCACCTTTGGTATTATTTGTCCAGATTTCTTTAACCTTTCTTCTGGGTTAGGAATATAACTAGGAAAGTGGTTCTGCAATCTATTAGGACCTTTGCCAGTTGTTGACCAAGTATTTTGTTCAATGACTTTCATAACTTGAGCCTAAATTGGAATTCTAGTTAAAAGTGTTGAATTCTAGCTAAAAATTTAATAATATATTTTTATTTTAGTACATGTTAGTATTATTTTTAATATTTTATATCTTTAAACTTTTGTATATAAACTTTTTATATATTTTCTTATTAAAAAATTTATGAAATTGACTAGTGAGAGAATTCTCCTCTCTCCTTATAATGTTTGTCTTTAGTTGTTACATTTTGATCACTTATACTTTTAACTTTGTCATAATTACCTATAATCTGGCTTTTTCAATTTTTCTTATCTCACTTACATGTGTTTATGTCTCCCTAATCTTCCTTCTTTTATTAGAACTTGTCTTTGCAAATTTGACAATTATTGTTATACACGATTATCAATTACTAAACTCATTTTCACTCTACTTGATTTCCTTGTTTAACTTATTTTTGCTTATCTATCTTATATCTTTTGTCCTCCTTAGACATTCTTGTCCTTTCGTTTTGCCTTTTCATTGTTTTTTTGGATATTTTTTCTCCCTTACCTATTAAGTAACTATTTTTTAATTTCAATAGCTCCATTTTCCTCTTTCTTAAAATATACGGAACTTCAACTTTTAAGCTCACATTTTCCTCCTCAAAAGGTCTCTAAAACTTTTCCACTAGTTAAGGTATGGAAAACATCCCTTAGGTATTTGACTTGAGAAAGGTATCCTCAGTTGAACCTATCTTTGTATTTTAGGTTTGAACTAATGGCCCAAACATGGTGATTAATAATCTAACAAAAAATTTGTGCTAGGTTGTTAGTTATGTCTCTCTAGCAGACCAACTTAACTATTTTCCTCCATCAAGAATTAAAGGTCATATCATTGTAACTCCTCCTAAAGAAATTCTAAATCAAAGAGCGGCTAATTGGAATACTTATTTAGTTGGCTTCTTTGTAGATAGAAGACATGCATTCCCCCATAATGTAAACTTAGGTTATTGCCAACTAAAAAAATTAATTTAACAGAGGTCTTGATCAATGAACAAGTACTTTTCTTATTAAAGTTTGGTTCAGTTGAAGAAGCTTAAATAAAACTGGAAGTAGGCCCCTAGCACTTGAAGGATAAATCAATGTTCAAGAAGAAGTAGTGTCCTAATATGCAACTTGAATAATTGAAATTAAAATACATTAGAGTCTGAATTAATATTTATAATTTACCACTTGAATATTGGTTCACGATATGATGAAGTTATCATGTAAGTTATATAAGAAAACCTATATGCATGGATAAAATTAATGCGTCACTAAAAGGATTATATTGAAAAATGATATTAGTTAGAAACTCTATAAAATAATACTTATAATGGGATTCAATGAGCTTGAGGAAATGGTAGAGGATACAATCTTAATTTCTTATCATTGAAAACCTCCTGTTAAATAACAACGAGTGGAGGAAAATAGGAATAATTTTTGTTAAGGTAATAGGAATGAAGAAATCAAACTTAAGGAGAGTATAAGATGATAAAGAGAACTTAGAGTTTGAAAGTATTAAACCCCCAAAATGAGATAAATAAAAGGGATAAAAAAAAAAGATAAAGGAAAGGAATCATGTAAGGAAATTTACCCTAAGGTATCTACTTAATCTGAAAAAAGAGACACTAACAACTAAGTAGATTATATAGAGCTTAATACAAGTAAATCCAAAAATAATGATATGCATAGGAACAAAGTAGTTGATGAGAGGGATGAAACAAAAACTTCATATGTTCCTAATTCCTATGATAGTAAAGAAGAAGCTATGAAGAGTTCAGAGGGTTTTAACCTAACAATAAAAACGAAGTCTGGTAGAAAGTATAAAGTTAAAAGAACCAAAAACTACTTAAATATTTTTTTAATGTCATTTTTAGCTTAAAATGTTGGGCTTAAGAACCTTAATAAGAAATAAGTACTTTTAGATTATTTATATTCAGTAAAGTCAATATTGGTTGCCTTTTTAGAAACTAAAGTAAAGAAAAGCACCATAAAAAGCTATCATTCTTCAGGAGCAATTCAAAAATCATATCTAATTAGACTGCCCAACATAATGAAAGGGTAGTTACAACTTATGAATATAATAAACTACATAGTATAAGGGTAGTTACAACTTATGAATCTAAAAAGCTAGATGTCCTGGACTATCTAGTAATTGAACAAGTTCTACACCTCTACATTAAGTTAAAATTTGAAAAAAAATGAATATCCTTTTCATTTATTTATGTTACCAATTTGGCTTCTCAGAGAACTACTCTTTAGAAGGACTTGGAAGATAAAAACTTAAATATGAACATTCTCTAAATAATACTTGGAGATTTCAATAATACTTTCTATGCCTTAGAATATGAAGGAGATATGTGCCTAAAAGGACAATGTAATGAATTCAAATCTCAAATCAACAATATAGGGATTATATATTGTACTTATAAGGGAAATCACCTCACATGGAGTCATAAACAATAGGACAAATGATTTATAAGAAAATAGTTTGATGGAACTTTAGTAAATCATCTCTAGAAAATGAAATTTTAGGTAAGGCTATCTTTGGTATTTGTCTCATCTCATACCATTCACCGATTAAAATCTATAATATGTTTTTCCCCAATTTGAATTGCCCCTTTTATATTCATAAACTATCTCACAAAACTTAAGGGATTCTAAAAAGCAACAAAGGTAGATATGAAAATAACTTGAGGGATTCTAAAAAGCAACAAAGGTAGATATGAAAATAAGTTGGAGGAATTTGAATAATACGAATGTGTTAAAAATCTTTAAATGGTAAAAAAAGGAACTTAAAGAACTTCATAAGAGATTTGTGAGCAACAAATGGCTTGACATCAAGGAGATCAGAAGTAGGCTTATACAAACACAATTTGATATGTACTTAGATTCAAAAAAAGAAAAAAACAACAACACCAAAATTGAAAAAGAAAAGTTAGATCTTAGCAGTTACATTAAAGTTCTTAATGCTGACAACTTATTACTAAAATATAATTCAAGAGTTTAATGGATGTAACAAGGTGACATTAATTCCACCTTCTTCTTTAATGTCATCTTATTTAGAAGAAAAAAATTTCAAAATTAGTTAAGAATAATGGAAAGAGGATTTAGGTTTAAAAAGATTTGAAAAAGGAGGTTCATAAGTACTTTTAAAAAACCACAGGCACATTTACTAATTGTTGTTCTTCTTTATAAGCACATAACTCTTTTATTCCAAAGATAATAAATGTTAAACAAACTTAGTATCTCATGATGCATATTACCTTTTAAGATGTAGAGAAAGCTTTAATGAGCCTCAACTCTAGCAAAGCCCTTAGTCCTGATGGGCTAAATATATTCTTTTATAAAGAATCTTGGAGCTATATAAAGTTTTATATCAATAAAGCAATCCTAGAATTTTTCAACTCAAGAAAACTATTAAAAGAAATTTAAAAACTCATATTTTCCTAGTACCCAAGATTCCTAATCTTAAGTCACTCAAAGATTTTAAGCCTGTAGCTTGTAGTAACACCATTTACAAGATAATATCTAAAATTCTTACCTTGAGGTTAAATGCTATGCTGGAATCTCTCATATGCAAATTATGAGTTGCTTTCATTAGGGGAAGGAATAAAGGTGATATTATCTTATTGACATAAGATTTATTTAAAGGTTAACAAAGGAATAATCATATCAAGAGTTGTATTATAAAAATTGACTTTCATAAGGCCTTTGATTCAATCAATTAGGAATTAATCCTACACTCATTAGAGGTTTTTGGTTTTTCATAAAAATCCTTAATTTAGATTAAATAATGCATCATAATTAAATCCTTTAGTGTTTTAATGAATGTAGAACCATCATAGGTGTTTAAAAGAGGGAGAGTAATAGCCAAAGAGACCCATTATCATCATATTTGTTCTTAATTTGTGTTGAAGTGTTGACCAAGCTTACTAATTATAACATTAAAGTAAATCCCTCGTTCAAATTCTACAATGGATCTTTAATCTCTCTTTTACAATTGATTTAATTATATTTTGTAGGTGCAAATACTATCATAGTTAGAGTTTTAATGAATTCACTTTATACATTTAGTGAATCTCAAGCCTCAACATCAATAAAGACAAAAGCCATATGTTAGTCTTAATAGGATCAAATTCACAACCTTAATGGCTCTCCATTATTTTTAGTTTAAAGATAAAAAATCTCCCATTCATATATCTAGGAATTTCTATCTCAACTAAAAGGCCAACATATGATGATTTTTAAGCCTTGTTTGATATGTTTCATAAGAGAGTTGGTCAACTAGTGTAATAAAAACTTGACTTATGTAAGGGGGATATAATTCATTAAATCCATAATAAACAATCTACATATCTATTGGATCTTGCATATGGTACTACCGAAGAACCTCACAACGACATTTGAGAGAATGATGAGAAACTTTCTATAAACTAAGGATGTTTATAAAAAACCTTATGCTAAAATCATTAGACTAATATTAGAGTGTCTAGAATACGAAGGAGGACTAGGTGTATGGCCAATATAAATCATCAATAAAGTGTTAGAGACTCCTCATAAATAAGCAAACTATTTTGGTGTGATGAGTTCACTCACACTACTTAGAGAGTCAATGCCTATAGGAAATCAAGTTGGGGATTGACTCTTTTTGGACCATGATGTAAATATTCAAGCTAAGGGAAAAGCTCTATTGAAAAATTAAGCATAAAATTAGCAATGGATGAATTATATGACTTTAGTTCGATAATTAAAGTGCAAAAGGTCCTTTGTACCTATTCCCTAAAGCATTTCACCTAAGGCACATATTAAACCTTAAAGCTAAACTTAAAGAACTTATATGAGGCAATGAATGACATATTAAGTTCCAAGGCTTATCAATTATTTAAGAAAATCTATCTAGGAACAACCTAAACTAATATCTAAAGTACAATATTGGTGGCAAAGACATGCATATGGATTATTCACCACTAATTCTTGCTACTAAGTGTTTAGGAATCAAGTAACAAGGTGAAATGGGGGTAAGCTAATGTGGTTCAAGAAAAATTTTCCGAAGATATAAAACAAAGTAAATAGAGTAAGTTAATACGGTTCAAGCAAATTCCCCTAAGATATAAAATAAAGTAAATGGAGTAAACTAATATGGTTCAAGCAAATTCAACAAAATTAAGCTAATGTACTTTTATTAAACTAGATTGACACAACCTTGTAATCTCTCCTTTGTTTCCTTTCAAGTCTTATCAATGAATTATTTTTTAAAAAATTCCCTATCATATCCTTTATCTTATAACTGTCAATCTGAAATAAGCTAAGCACTTTAAATAGAATAAGAGGTTTTTAAAGCACAAATTCAATATATAAACTATATAATATAAAGCATGACTAAATATATCATCTCTTCTTTAGGTGTAACTACGCTAAAAGGTCATGGCGAAGAATTCAAAAATTGTGTAACCACTAATATAGTTAAGAGGATTAGGAGAAAGTAGCATCATGAACTTTAGAAAGACATCATCTGAAATAGGACGATTACAATATTTTTAAGATTACCTTAGAATTTGATTTTTATACTATTTAGAGAGAAAGGGAAAAAAATAAATTTTCAAGGGAAAAGGTCAAGAACTATAGAGTTTTTGCCAAAGGAAGAGAAAATCTTGGTTAACATAAAACAAAATCCTATAATGGGGAGCCTGTCAAGGAGATGGTGCATATAATGAAGAAAAACTAAAAAAACCATTACATGTGAGTAGGTTTTAGTAAAAGTTATGTTATTTGTTGATGTTAATAGCTAGTTTCTAAAAAGGATAAAGAGGTTGGATCTTAAGCCAAAATAGAAATGTCTTTAAGTCAGAACAATGAAAGAAAAAAAATTCTAAGTTCTAGTACTTGTAATAGATGCATAATAGTTGCAAGCTCTTGAGTAGCTAGTTATAAGGAGCTTATGTACCTAATTGTCTCTCCTTCAAAGCTTCACTAATAAAATTTCTTTAATTTTTTGAATATATATATATATAAGAAGAAATAATTAATCTTTAAAAATTTTGAAAAAACTCCTCTTAGTTTTTAGTTTTCCAGAAAATTTCCTTTTCTTAGACTGTAGTTAAAAAATAACAACAAAATATATATGTTATGAACATTAGACTTATATTAATTAAATGTTGTTTGTATAATGATCTAACCTAACTCTTAAACTCAAACTGAAGCAATTAATTCTAATTTAAAATGATAATTTATTGTAATTATCTTAAATTCAATTTAAGTTAAATTTAATTAGTTTAGTTCAAACTTAATAGTTGAGTTATGTTATCATATTATTGAAATTTGATTAGCTTTTTACTCGAAGTTTAAGAAAATAAAATTTCTAAAAAAACTGAAAATTAAAAGAGATTTTTTTTGATAATTTGAAAGATCATAGGCTTTTTCTTAAGTTTC
>JANIHY010000003.1:31911939-31928039 GCA_027479065.1 Erythroxylum brevipes
AAGATCATAGGCTTTTTCTTAAGTTTCTTAAAATAGGAAACAAGTGAGATCTATATCTTTTATCCTATTTAGTTAAAATAGAAAAATGATATCAATAAATTTACATTACAATTTCATTTTATAAATTCAATTATTTAAAAATAATTGATATTATGTCCAGATTTTTTTAAATCCATTTAACTCATACAAGTGTGTAAAATGAAGTTCACCCTTGTGCTTCATTCATTTTATGGCTTACAATTAAAGGAAAGTTGCACTTTAGAAATGATAACTAGATTCTTAACATCCCTAAGTGCAAACAAGAAAATGAGACCTTAGATCACCTCTCCTTTAATCGTTGCTACTCCTAACTATGGAAAAGTATCATGCAACTTTGTAATCTTAATGATTCTTATGACAATTGGCTGAATATCATATACTGAAGCTGCCTCATTTGGGTGTGTAGTAGACAAAATAAGTAATGATCGAATTAAGTGGCTTTTTCATAATCAAACTATGGGGAAGAGCACAATATTGCTAATTGCAGCTCATCAAATACACGTCAGATGCATTCCATGTTAAGCAATAGAAAGAGGCTTCCTTTACCAAGATAAGAAGAAACTAGAGGAGCCAAATTTAGGACAAATTTGTAGTAATCAATCTTACTAGTCATGTACATTCCTACCTTTATTTACTCGTAATTTTTTTTTTTCGGTCTCTCAGGAGGTGTTTACTGGGCCGAAGCCGGTGACTAATCCCCCTTCGTTGCGTGATACATCCCATATCTAGGGACAACAGCTGGCCCAGGAGTTCGCTGCGTTCCCAAAGGCAAGGATCGAACCTGGAACCACTTGATTAAACGATGAGGGTATGCGTCACCTAGACCAACCCACTGAATTTTACTTGTAAAATAATATGCAAATTTGTTTAGTTAGCCTATTGCTCTTTCGTTAAGTATGCGTAACGTTTGTCACTTTTTGAAGCTCTTTGAGCTATAATTTAATAATTTATTTTCTCAAAAAAATGTATAAAATACATAACTAATGTACATTAAAAAAAATGAATACGTTATATTTATTCTAAATAAATTTAAAATGGAATATACATAACTGCAATTAAAGAATGACTATGTTATATCTTGATTTTGCAAATGCATCTATCCCGAGTAACTGTACAAAATGAATTATACATGATTGTTTTTAAAGAGTGAATATGATCCACGAATAGCCTTGGTTTTATACATGATTGCTATTAAATAATGAAAATGATATAGGTACCATGACCTTTTGAAGGTTGTTTAATTAAAATAATGAAAATAATATATATAGGTAATTTATAGTGTACCCTGATTTACTAACTGCATTTATTTAAAAAATTATATTATTTCTCAAATTTTAAAAATATTTTTAAATGTATTCATTTAAAATATTGAAAAGATGTAAATAACTTCAATTTTAAAATGCATTTTTAAAAAAATTGACGTTATCTCTTAGTTTTTGTAAAATGAATTTATTAAAATAAATGTATAAGATGAATTATAAATATTATTGTATATTAAAGAATAAATATGTTGATTACACACACCTTAACTGTAATGGAAAACAAATAAGGTGAGATAGAACCTCCTTTCTTTAAAAAAATTTCTATTGCTTCTGAGATCATTATTCTAGTGAGATTCAAAGTATTTTGGTTAAATAAGATGCTCATTCCATCAAGTCCTCGAGTCTTTAGGAGGATTAAGAATTTTAAAGCGATCTTTATTTCTTGTCTAGATATAGGTTTAGACAGCATCTCAATCTCATCAAGAGAGTGTTAGCCTTGAATTAACTCCTTGATAAAATGATATGAGGAAATATATAAGATGGAGTGCCCAAAATGATGTTGAAATAGGCTTCCACTTCCAAATTTAAGTCTTCTTAAGGTGTAAGTAGTCGATCATCCATTGGAAATGAAATTATCTTATTTGTTGAGTTCTTCGAAATTACTCTCCTATGAAAGTAGGAGGATTTCCTATCCCCTTTTGTTATCCACAACTCTCTTAACTTTTGCTTCATTACGGAGCTTGACAATACTTTTGAAGAGCCTATTTTCCAAGATCTTAATAAATAGGATTAGTAGAGTACATAAAGCTCGATAAGTGTTGCCAACTCTCTCTTTGTTAAGGATCTTAAGCTTCTCCTTAATCATTTGAACCTTCCTCATTTATATGAATTGCTTGGGGTCTTCCACTATTCCATCGATTCCCCTGTTCAGAGCTGGATCAAAGCCAGTTATACCATATAAGAAGTTGTTGAATCTAAAAGGGAATATTGCCTCTGAAAGGAAAGCCCTCCATATAAATTTCTTTTATGCATTTTTTGAAGTCACTGCAATAATTCTTCAAACAATTACTTCCTTCTGCCTCTTCAGGATGCAATATGATCTACAGGAGTTGGATGGTTGAGGATAAATCCCTTAGTTTGCTCTAGAGATCTTTCCTTTGGAATTCATGACTAATTATGAAGTCAACCATATACCATATTGCTTTATATATAACAAATAGAAAACATAGAACTTTTATGCAATTTTGGTCATTCTAATCTTACTATCTTCCATTTATACTAAACGAGTCTTAAAATATGTTCAACGTATAAAAATTAGTTGTGAATATTATGTTTTGGTAAGACTTAAAAAGTAAAGTAATTTTTCATCCCAACTAACTTTTAAATTAGTTAAAATAAAAATAAATGTACAAATATGTATGATCTTTTTAGTAGTTTTTCAGTTATAAGATTCATAAAAAATATATGTGAAAGGGGTGTAACACGTAGCATAAACCTTATTACGTGGTTTGGATCGTTCATGAAATGGTTAAAAATTGAAAGAAATACAGAATTAATACCTAATTTCGGTTCCATTTGAACTTCCGAAGTAGTTTTTGAGGCCAAAATTGAGCCCTAATCTTTCGGGACTTTTACGTAAAACATTTATAGACATATAGTTAACGCTTTTCTACAGTTTTCTCAAAATGTAAGTGCTTTTAACGAGTCAGGAGATTTGTATGCTTATGAATTATATGAGCAATTGTAATAAATATTAACCTTTATATATAACTTTTATATCGGACTTCCCCATCATAAGCTTGAAACAGGTCTGGTCCACACTAATTGGGATCTATTTTTCTTTCAGATTTCGATCTATTGATTTAAATCATTTATTGTATCACTTTATTACTTTTTTTCTATATCAAATTATGTAACTTAACTGGTAAGTTATTAAAAATCTAAAAATATAATTGATAGTTGTTCAAATTTACGAGAAATGATAAAATTGTCCATGGGTATAAATGAAGTATTCGATATTCATAGTGAGATTGAGCTTTTGAATCTCCCGGTAGAAAAAATGGGAAAAAAATAAAAAAGGAATACAAAATGATAGTTAGTTACGTATCGGTATTTGCAAATACAAAATATTCCCTCCTATCTAAAATAAGTGTCGTTTTAGAGAAATGCACACTTATTAAAAAAGCTAGTGAAATGTTTGATATACTCTTATTAATAGTACGTTGAATTGCTTTGAAAATGTAATTTGTATAATTAGGATGTGAGAGAAATTAAAAGATAATTTTAGAAATTAAATTATAAACATGAATGAAAAATCCTGAACAACAATTATTTTAAATAATTAAAATCTCTCTAAAACGACACTTATTTAGAATAGAAGGGAGTAGTAAATAGAAAAGTGAGTCGTCAACCAACTTTTCACTTTGCCCACCCAAAAGAATTCCTTTCGATCTCCATAGAAATATATTGAACAAGAGGATGGACGAAAAAAAGAAAGGACCAAAGAAGCGAATAACTAGGTTGGACTCGCTAGTCGTTACCTTCCCAGTAACCAACGAGTCCATATATTTTGTTCAATTTTATGGTGTCTTATTCTGTTTTATAAATCTCAACCATTTATTTATGTGAGTCCTGAGTGAGTCTCGTATAAATGAATACGAAACTCGCATAAATGAATAACTGAAATTTATAAAACTAAATAAAACACTATAAAATTAAACAAAAGATCGTGACCAACCAGGCGTAGATAATTATGAAGACGACGAAATTTGGGCCCTGGAGTTGCGTACAGCAAATGGAAAGAAACTTGTGAAAACCACGCTTCCGTCACTGTCTTACGTTGCGACTTGCGTGTGGGATTGGCATCCAATGCAATTAATTGATCCAGGTGAAGAAAATTCTTCCATCCTTTAACTGTTCAACTCTCATAATGAATTATAGGAAACTCATGATTTCCCTTAATTGACAAATATTCGAATTTAGTTTTTTTTTCCAAAGGAGAAAAGAGGAAGATTCCAAGAAATCTTTCAGCGCTTTAAACCATTCTTTCATTTCAAGTTTAGTATTGGTTCAATTGAATGCTTTTGATAGAGAACTTTAGTTTTGAAATTATTAATTATGAATATAATACTACGCTACCATCATAACATACTAAAATTTTCTTAATATTATAACTTAAAATAAGACAAATCAACTCTTAAATGTGGGAATAAATTTATAATTTTATCAAATAAATTTTTATTAATTGTGAAATGTATCATTTAAGAAAATTGGAAATTGTCATTATGATAGCCACATCATTTCACTCAATTGACAATTTTGAAGATAAGTGGTGCATAGTTAGGAAAATAAAAATGGTTACAAAGCTTTACAAACATCAACTTGTCAATGGATTTTCATGGGTACATTATCAAAAAGGCGAGGTGCGTAAAGCATACGAAATAAGCAAAGCAAGTCAGAAGCTCCTTTACGAGCAAAATTGTAGTAATAACTACTAAACCTTTATGACTTTTGTATATAAATTAGTTCGAACTACACTAAACCTGTACAACTTTTGCTTATAAATTAGTTCGAACTACCTAGAATTGTTAGTAGGTAAGAAGCATTATACACTTGTGATTGTTAATGATTATAACAAATATCAATAAATACCATTTCTTACTTATAAATGATGAAGGTTTTGATGCTCATAAAAATAATTGTTATGGTCGAAAAATGCATGGAAAAGTTTCAAGATAAATATTTGAAATAAAAGTAAAATTTAAAAAAAACAAGGTAATTATAAAACCAACATATAAATTAGAAAAAGCAATTAGCTTTTGCTGAGCCCATTTAATTATCAAAACTTAATAATAAAAATTAAGTACATAATAATTCAAGTGATACGAGTATGAACAATAGAATAAAGTGATGTATTCACCTAGATATTTGAGATACGAAAACAGAAAATTATTTTAAATAGATATCAAGAAAAATTTCATGTAAATAAATCTAAAAATTATGGACATGAAAAATAAACTTATCTTAAATAATTAAGAATTATTGAAAAGAATATAGTCATCTACAATCTATATTATAAAAATGCTTTCTCAAATTTATAGTAATTAATCATAAATTTATTTATTTGAAATTCTATATTGATATTAGAAATAATATTCTTTACTTTTGCTATGGTGTTTGTTTGCATTTCCTCAAATCTACAGCAAAAGAATCAACCTCTTCACACGAATAGTTCTATTAAAGAAAATCCGGCATTCTTCTGCTGTGCAGTCCCTAGCATTAAATTCACACAGCATCACCATAGTCAAGCACAAGAATGGTACACCATTATCTATCTTAGTACTCACTAAGCCTGCTTCTGACCCAGCAGAGCACAGCAAAGCTAGCCACAGCTCCAGCAGCAAGTGCTCCAGGTAGAACTGAATTATTGAAGGAAAGAAGCTCTCTGGTAATGTAAGACAACGTCCATCTGGACAAAAAATGCAGCCCACAAGTTCTATGGAACTTCTGAATGGAAAATTCCTACAAGGCAGCATGCTCGGATCAGTTGTAAGGTGATGCACATGTACCCACTTGTATCACAAATCATTTTGAGATCAGATGGTATAACATGTACTGGCTGTGCATGATATCTATCTTATACAACTGAAGGATAATTAAGGGAATTCAAGAAAAGTGGTCCAACCTAAGACAGACGATTGATGTGTGGGCTCCAATAGTGAAGCTTTTCTCACTTGGGCTGAAGTTCACCTAACTTATCAGCAAACGCAGCTACACTGCAAGCATAGGCATCTAAAGCAAAATCCTGCAAACTTCCAAATGACCAATATTTGACTCAAAAGAGGACTGTCACCTAAGGCTTGCAAAACAAAAGTTTATTTGAGTATATCTCAAGACTCGCAGACTCAAGTGGCATTTACATCTTCAAATTGTCAAAAGCACAAGAGGACACTACAATTCCATGGACCACAGAAATCCTTCACAGGATCATAAAGATCAATGCACAAAAATCTGCAAAACAGTAGATGCAGATGTTAATGTGGCAAGTGTACCTCTCCAACTACCAGGGTTTGAATTCTTATTGGTGCATGAGGTGCAGAATTTCTATATGTACTTAAAAGTTTACCAATGCAGCCAAAAAATAAAAGATCTGCAAGTGCCTGGTGATTTGAACCTAGAGGGAAAAAGTATGCTGGGATAATCAATTCATTTTATCCACGAGAATGCTACAGAAAAAAAATAGAATATAAATAATCCCAAAACAATTCTTCACTTGGTGTGAAAATAAAAAGAATATAAATAATCCCAAAACAATTCTTCACTTGGTGCGAGCATAGTTTTTCCTGATAGTTGCTGCCATGTTTTATGAATCAAGCTTAAAGGCAGGGTCATGTTCTGTAAAATGTTCCCTCTTTTCTCCATTATTCTTCATCATGAGCAGCGAAGAAGAATTTTCTTGCTATCTGCTTTGCTTTCCTAGTATATAAGGTATCACGCCTATCTACCAGGCGGAAGGTAAGATCTGTTGCATTTGGACCTTATTTCCTGTCATAACTATAAAATCCAAATGCAAGCGAGAAGATTACTATGCTTGATTTATGCCAATACTTGATGGCCCAGGCCTATTACATCTATAGGGAAAACTAAGTAGGAAAGGACTGCCCAAGCATTATTTTTCTATAAGCATCATATGCACAAAATATGACATCCTTTTCAAATTTATGCACGCAAAAATGTTTCTTGATATATGATAGGTTAAGAGAACTTAACAAACAACAAAAAGAAACATAGAAATTACCCTTGGTAACTTGTTTTGGATAGCCAAATGCTCCACATGAAGTCTCACATTGGATGAAGCATGAAACCAAAGACTGCGATCAACCTCAGAATAGACACTGGCAACTATGTCAAATAATGTTTTTGCTCCACTTTCTATGGCTGTTAAGATAGACATTTCTCTAGTCCTTCGATGCCTGAGGAAAGTAGTGCCAGAATTATGCAATTATCATTATGTTGCCCGCAGTATGGTTCAGTGAACTAATATTATGCTGGCTACATGACTTCATCCTTTATAGCATGTTTTGTACGATTTATTCCCTATCATGATGAACCTCATGTGCTCAATTGGTAAAACCACAACCTAGGTATGTGTTTCAGAGCCTTCCGTGAACTTATACGATTAAGTCTGAGCATAATAAAATTATTCTTTAAGAATAATCACATTTAATCATTTGGTTGGGAAGGGAAAATAATTACCAATTACAAAGCAAGTCCCCGAGATCTTATAGGTAAATTTCCAAAATAAACTTAGTGAAAGAAGGGATTGATAAGGCATCAAAACAAAAAGAAAGTTACTCATTTCATACTTGAGATATCCACAAAGCATGTGCTTTGGCCACAAATTGATCCTCCCATGCATTGGAATCAAAACATGTGGAGAAAGCTCAATAAACTTGTAGGTGGACTGGAAATAATCCTGCATATCCAATAAGTACTGAAAACATGAGATACATAAGCATAAAGTAAAGACTACTTAATACTATAATAGAGACTAGTTATTAAGGCCAACATATGTGAAGCTCAAGAAGATGAGAGTAGTAGAGTGAAAAATAAATCTATTGAGCTGGAGTTAGTTACGTAGGGAGAGAATAAGAGGGGGTGAGGAATACGGGAGAAAGTTTAGTTTTGGTAAAGTTTTCTGTTATAACAGAGGGATATCCTCTTTGGGAGGAGCTCAGGCTCTAGACACTCCTTTGATAAGGTTGTTGGCTCTTTTTATTCTTAATAATCAATTATAATTCTACCTTTATCATTTGGGGAATCCATCAATTGGTCCGACCTGCTGGATAGTTCACCAATGCTCCCAAAAATGACAGATAGGATGGATTTATTGGAGAATCAAGTTACAGCATTGGAAGATTCCGTTTTGTCTTCATTGGAGGATTTCAAGCAACCTTTATTGCTAGACATCAGCAAGGGGTTGGGACGTGAGACTAGGGGAAGCTCTGGTGGTGGTGGTAGTGGTGGTGGTGGTTCCCATTCTGGTGGAAGTAGAGATGGTTTTGACAAAGGCAGTGCCTCCAAAATTTTGGGGGATAACACCGACGAGTACCATATGGCAGTGAAGAAGATAGAACTGCCATTGTTTAATGGTGAGGACCCCGTTAGTTAGATTACATGGGCAAAGACCTATTTTGAGGTCCAAAACACTATCGATGACGTCAAAGTAAAGCTAGCTAAGCTCAGTATGGAAGGACCAACGATTCACTGGTTCAACACATGAAACAGAGGACCACCTCACCTGACTCAGGTTGAAGCAGGCATTAATTGAGAGATACAACGGTCGTCGGTGTGACAATCCGTTTGAGGAACTTTCCAATTTGCGTCAAATTGGGAGTGTAGAGGAGTATATCGCAGAGTTTGAACTAATCTCGTTGCAGGTCAGTCACTTGCCAGAGGCACAATATCTAGGGTACTTTATGGGAGGTCTCTCTTCTAAACTACATTGTAGGTGCGTACCTTTAATCCACAGACTCGCTCACAAATGATGAAGGTTGCTCGCAATTTGGAGGTAGAGATGTTAGTTGGAGATCGTGGTGCTTGGAAACTACGCATTTCTGGTCATTCTTATGGGTTTCATTTGAACAACCGAGGTAACTCGATGTTCAGAGAACAAAAGGGGAGGACCCAATCAGGTCGTACTAGATCCGTGGGCTCAGGATCAGCGAATGAAAATAGGGCTAAATCACATTTGGGGAGTTCCCTTGGGCCCACTGACAGAGGAATGACATTGTCGTTCTCTGTTTCTCATTCACGACTAGACAAGAAAGGGGGAGCTGGCAGTGATCAAAGTAAGGGGTTGAAACACCTTACGTACCCAGAACTTATGAAGAGGAGATCTTAGGAGTTGTATTTTCGGTGTGGGGATAAGTTTCACTCATTACATCAATGTCCAGAAAAACAATTACGATTGTCAATATTGGGGGATGATGAGAGTCACAGTGAGGGAGAGTTGCTGGCAATGGAGATTGACAGGCACAAAGAAGACGATGAGGAATCTCTTGAGTGTAAGGCTATGGGTATGTGTGGAATCACCAACGAAATTATGGAGGAAATGAAGACATTGAAGTCAGAAGGGAAATTAAAGGGAGTTTCTGTGTTGGTTTTGGTGGATAGTGGTGCCAATCTTTCATCTCTCCCCAGGTAGCTGCTGCTTTGGAGTTTCCAGTTACTCAGACTAGGTAGCTTGGGGTCAGATTGGGAAATGGTCACAAGATTTCTATCAAAGGTAAACGTTCAAATGTGCTGCTTCACTTTGGAGAAATTGATATGACTATGGATGCTTATGTGATTGATTTGGGAGGATTGGATGTGGTGTTAGGAGCGACTTGGTTGAAAAGTTTAGGGAAGGTAGTTATGGATTGGGCAAAGCTGTCAATGTCTTTCCAGTGCCAAGGGAGTTCAGTGTTGCTTCAGGGTCTAACTAAGAATGCAGGTCCTTTATGTAATAGAAACGGGGACTTGACCTGCTCCTCCTCTTTTCACGGGCTGATATAGGGAATAGAGGGTGTCGATGATTAAGGAGGGGAAGTTTCTGCCAATGAGTTACTAAGCAGTGATGCAACAAAGAGCTCTCAACAAAGTTATAGAAACATTTTCGGAGGTATTCACTAAAAGGAGGGATCTCCCTCCAATAAGGTTAACAGAGCATGGTATTGAACTGCATCAAAGGGTTGGTCCAATAAATGTACACCCCTACTGTTACCCGCATTTGCATAAAAATGAGATTGAACGGCAGGTTGGGGAATTGCTTCAACAAGGGGTTATACGGTATAGTTCTAGTCCTTTCTCAAGCCCAGTAATTTTGGTTAAGAAGAAGGATTCCACATGGCACATGTGTGTTGATTACCATGCCCTTAACAAGTTTACTGCTCCGGATAAGTACCCAATTCTAGTAGTGGATGAATTACTTGATGAGTTGAATGGAGCACACTACTTCTCTAAATTGGATTTGAAGTTACGCTATCATCAAATTAGAATGAAGGAGAAAGATGTTCACAAAACTGCTTTCCGTACCAGTGAGGGTCATTACGAATTCCTTGTGATGCCTTTTGGATTAATGAATGCACCTGCCACTTTTCAAGCCACAATGAACCAGGTTTTTAAGCCTTATTTACAACAATTTTTCCTAGTATTTTTTGATGACATACTCGTTTATAGTAAGGATTGGGCCACTCGCTTGTTTCATTTGGCACTAGTACAATTATTGCAGCAACAATGTTTTTTGGCCAGCAAGAAGAAGTGTATGTTTGGGGGGGAGCGCAAGTGGAATACTTGGGTCATGTAATTTTCGGAGCAGAGGTGTCAATAGATCTGGTCAAGATTAAAAGTGTTGTGGAGTGACCGGTACCTCGCAATGTGAAAGGTGTTGGAGGAATCTTGGGCATAACTGGTTATAATCGTAAATTTATCAAGGGATATGGTAAATTGGCCAAGCCCTTGACTGAATTAACAAAGGAGGGTTTTCATTGGGGAGAAGAAGAATGATCTTGCTTTTGATAGATTGAAAGTGGCCCTGACTTCTGCACTAGTACTATCTCTTCCAAACGTTACTCAACCTTTCCAGATCAAATGTGATGCTTCTGGTAAAGGTGTAGGAGCAGTGTTGATGCAAGACAAAAAATCTATAGCTTATTTCAGTAAGGCCTTGGCTAATCAGAACTTGTCCAAACCTGTGTATGAAAAAGAGTTGATGGCTTTGGTTTTGGCGGTACAGCATTGGCGACATTATCTCTTGGGTCGCAGTTTTGTGATCTTTACCGATCCAAAGAGTTTGAAACATCTGTTGCAGCAGAGGGTAGCTAGTTGTGATCAACATAATTGGATTTCAAAGCTGTTGTAGATACCATTTTGAGGTAATTTATAGCTAGTTGTGATCCACTTGGGCTACTGCAATCACTGCTGATTCCACAACAAGTATGGGAGAATATTTCTCTCGATTTCATTAACGGGTTGCCAAATCTAAGGGGTATGATGCAATCTTAGTTGTGGTGGATCGTTTGTCGAAGTATGCCCATTTTGTGCTCTTTAAACATCCATATACTGCTAGATCTGTGGCTGTCATTTTTGTTAAAGAGATCACTCTCTTGCATAGCATGCCACAGTCAATCATCAGTGACAAATATCCCTTATTTGTCAGTAACTTTTGGCAAGAGTTATTCAAGCTCCAAGGAACAACGTTGAAAATGTCTTCTCTCACCATCCAGAAACCAACGGCCAAACTGAGGTGGTTAATAGGTGTTTGGAGATGTATCTAAGTTGTTTTACATCCGAGCAACCCAGGGAATGGCAAGGTGTGTTGTCTTGCACAGAATTGTGGTATAACACCACCTTTCATATTTCTATGGGTATCACACCCTTGAGGTTGTGTACAGAAGAAAGCCTTCCACTATTGTGAGGTTTTTGTTAGGGGAAACCAAGGTTGAGGCTGTGAGTAGAGAATTACAAGACCGTGATGAAATTTTGAGATAAATGAAGTATAATCTGTTGCAAGCTCAAGAGCAGATGAAGCGTTATGCTGACAAACACAGAAAATTGCACGTGTTCAAGGTAGGAGAATGGGTCTTTTTGAAGCTACGTCCACATAGATAGCAAACCGTAGTGAGAAGAATTAATCAGAAGCTGGCACCTCGTTATTATGGTCCCTATCAGATTTTGGAGAAGTATAGCAATGTGACATATCGCTTAAATTTACCACCACAGTCACGAGTTCATCCCCTTTTTCATGTGTCGCAGTTGAAGAAAGCAACGAGACAATATTCTGCCAAAGCAAAATTGCCTACAGAGTTGGAAGTTACCACTGATGGAGTTATTAAGCATGTTAAGTTTCTAGCACGTAGGGACTTTTCGGTGGCAGGTGTCAACCAGCAATAGTTACTAGTTTAGTGGAAGGGAAGTGCGGAGGAAGATGCTCCTTGGGAGGATGCTACGACTCTTAATAGCCAATTTTCTAACTTCAGCCCTAAGGACAAGGATGAATTTGAAGACGATGGTAGTAATAGAGACTAGTTATTATGGTCAACATATGTGAAGCACAAGATGTGGAAAGTTATAAGCGGAAGAATAAGAAGGGTAAAGAGGGGAGATGAGAGTAGTAGAGTGAAAAATAAATCTGCTTAGTTGGAGTTAGTTACGTAGGGAGAGAATAAGAGCGGCGAGGAATATGGGAGAAAGTTTAGTTTTGATAAAGTTTTCTGTTATAACAGAGGTATATTCTCTCTAGGAGGAGCTCAGGCTCTGGACACTCTTTGTTAGGGTTGTTGGCTCTTTTTCTTCTTAATAATCAATTATATTTCTACCTTTATCATTTGGGGAATGCATCATACTACCACCTTGTTTGTTCATTTTCTACCTCTTGCAACGGTTTATTATTCTTATTTTACAGACATTTATCATTACACTCCAAGTTAAGGAGGATATTGACACATGTCAAATTCCTACTGATGTTATCAACTACCACTTCTTTTCCAACTTTCAGCATTTGTGAACGAAGGGATAGAGTCCAGGTCTAGATGTGTGGTGCAATAGAGAATATACATTTGCCGTCCCAGTACATGGGACAAATGACATTCATTTTTATGTAGGAACTAGAATATGTTAGACGGAAAATAAAAGAGAAAAATAAACAAAAAGAAAGATATTTTAGTAAAATCTTGAATGATCAAATTAATAGACAAAGTCCAAGGTCAAGAAAGAAGGGTATAGAAATATTTTTGTCTATATGTGGATAGGTTAACCAGCCAGCAACCATGCTTGGGTGAATGAGATTGAATGGTTTGTAATATACCAGGATTCCCTATAAAACACCAATTCAAGTTCTTACTTGATAAACAGATTACCTACTCAGATCTTTAACTATAAAACACCAATTCAAGTTCTTACTGAGTATTTTCCAGCTACTAGACTGATTACAGACATTCCCTTGAAAATTTTTGGTAGCTTGACCTTTGTTCATAGTCGTGATTTGAAACTTTCAAAACCAAATACTAGAGCACATAAATGCATATTTGTAGGTTATCCCACTAATCAAACAACAGTGTGAGTCTCGTTGATAAGCATTAAAATAATAATAATAATAATAAAATACATATAAATATAAATACGTAACAAAATACATAATATAATCAACATAACACAAGGCAAAAAGTAACAATAAAAGATAGAATTAGTAAATAAATACACAAACCAGAAAGAAGACAAGTACAAGAATAAATCAAACAAGCTATTACAAACAAATAATTAGGCAAAGTAAGAAATTGTTTAGAATAAATAATTAGAAGGGAAGTACTACGTAATAAAAATTTATGCTAAATACAAGATATAAGATTAGAAGGAAAATATTCAAAAAACCTAAGAGAACAAGAATGTCCTCTCCAAACGAGATTCTTTACCCGTATCGTAGTACACCAAGGTTTTTTATTGCAGGTCATGCCTTCCGTAAGTTCCAACTGAGCTAAATCATTTTTTATCACTTCCCCCCAGTTCTTCTCAAGCCTTTCTTTTTTCTTTTACAGTTTTTAAATACTATTTTCTCGTATCTTCTCACTCGAGCGTTAAAGTGTCTCTTTTTAATGTCTGAACCACCTAAGCCTCATCTTTCTTAATTTTTCATTAATGCTAACCATCTTTAATTTGTCTCTTACTATTTCATTCTTATCTTTATCTCTTCTAATAAGGTTACACATCCAATGAAGCACATTCACCTCCACCACTATTAGCTTATAACCATGCATCTATTTGTGTTCATGAATGTTACTTTCTTTGAAGGTACTTCATACTATAATAACTACCATTGTCAAGGGAGTAAAATATCAATGAAGATGGCTTCTTAGATGGTTTAGATCTCTTTTTTAGAGTGATATTTCTCATGATCATTCATAAGCAAATGAAGAAAATATTGACAATGTTGTATCAGTTAATAAACAACTTGTGACAATGCCATCACAAAATGATAATACTAGAAGCATGGAGATGTATGAGAAACAATACAAAGGTCTTGTATATTCAAAGGAACACCTAGTAGAAAAAGGAAGGCAAACCATTTTGTAACATCTTCATGAGTCTTACCAAAGGTTAGATTAAAAAAATAATGACGTTTCCACAAATATTCATGTTTGTAAAAGTATTCCTGTGAGTGATTCTAAGATAAACTCTTCTTAAATCGATCTCCCTCTAGTTCTGAGGAAAAATATTAGATCTTGTACACAACATCCTCTCTCTAACTTTGTGTCTTGCAAAAATATTTTACCCATGTATTATACCTTTATATCACAAGCATCTAGTATTCCTGTTCCTAATAGTATTCAAGAGGCTCTAAAGTTCCTAACTAGAAAGAAGCAATTCTTGAAAAGATGAAAGCCTTGGAAAAGAATGCAATTAGGGAAGAAGTCAATCTACCAAGTGGAAAAAAAGGTTGTTGGTTGTAAATGGGTATTTACTCAACATTCAATTATGATGGATCCTTAGAGAGGCACAAGGTTGGGTTTGTTGCTAAAGGATTTACCCAAACATATAGCATAGATTATTCTAAGACTTTTTCACCCGTGGCAAAGTTAAACACGATTTGAGTCCTTTCAATTGCTATTAATCTCGACTGGCTTTTGAATTAATTAGACATAAAGAATGCTTTCTTGAATGGATATCTAGAAGAAGTATATTTTAGATCTCTTAAAAGAGACTAGAATGAGTGAATGCAAGCCTTCAGACACTCCAGTAGAGTTTAATGTCAAACTTGGAGATGTTAAAGATGGAATCCCGGTAGATACAGGAAGGTACTAGAGATTGGTAGGGCAACTGATTTGCTTCTCATATACGACCTGATATTGCCTTTACTGTAAGTGCGGTTAATCAGTATATGCATTCCCCATAAGAGGAGCATCTAGAAGTTGTGTACAAGATCCTTTGATATTTAAAGGGCATTCCCAAAAAGGGTTTTTTCAAAAATAAAAAATAAAATTAAACGAGTAGAGGTCTATAATGATGCAAACTGGGTAGGATCAACTACTAATAGAAGATCGACTTATGGATATTGTACATTCGTTTGGGGCCACTTAGTCACATGGAGATGGAAGAAACAGAGTGTAGTTGTTAGGAGCAACGCAAAAGCAGAATTTAGATCAATGACTCAAAGTATACGTGAAGTTCTATGGCTACGAAGAGTTCTAAAAGATCTTAAAGTCCAATGAGCTTTCCCATGAGATTGTATTGTGATAATAAGGAAGTCATAAGTATTGCCCATAACCCAATCCTTCACGACAAGACAAAACACATTGAAATTGATAAGCACTTCACTAAGGAAAAACTTAAAGCAATAATAATCTATACTCCATTCATTCCAACCACACAATAAGTTACAGACATATTTACTAAAGGATTGATAAGACAACCATTCAAACTTCAAGTTAGCAAGTTGGGCATGATAGACATTTTTGCACCAACTTGAGGGAAGTGTTGGTAAATTAGGAAAACCGATATCTAGTACATAATGATTCCAATAAAATAAGAAAATTTTATCCCAGATTCAGGACAAGATAAATCAGCACCTAAGTACTTAGGATGCTGAAGATTAGTAGAGATAAGCAATCAGGATACTTGATAATTGTCACTTTTGATGTTTTATAGATCTCTTTTGTCCTTGTTCTTACATTAATTTGTGTGGCATTTCCTTGATTTTTAGAGAAATTGTACTGCTGTTGGGTTTTCCTGTGATTTTTGCAGATTACTTATTCACACGGTCTAACC
>JANIHY010000003.1:32137488-32153078 GCA_027479065.1 Erythroxylum brevipes
TAAAAGACATGTGCTCGCTTCTTTTTATAGAAAAATAAAAAATATTATTTATTATTCGAAATTGCATGCCTCTTTATCTTATTAAATGATTAGATTCCATCACAGCCGCAAACTCCCAGGTCCTCATCATAACTGGGGTTCCCTCTTAGGTGGTCCACTAGTAACCTAAAAACTCTGAAGAAGATAATTATTATTTTATAATTTTAAAATATTAATTAAACTAAATTATTTGTTAGCTTTGACTCTCTAAATTATTAAATAATTTATTTAAAATACATAATTATCAAAATACTATATATAATCGATAGTTTTTATTAATAGTAGCGACGGGATTTTCTTTTTTTAATCATTATTTTGTGTCTTTTTAATTCATTTATTTAATATAGATTCTAGTTGGGCATTATAAGGCCGTGAGAAATTATGGCCCATTAAAATCCAACCAGTGGCCGAAATGAAATGGTGCAAACCCAAGAGTTATAATTCAGTATTTGTACTAAATTATAAATCATTAATTAACATTTTGGAGTGTATAAAAAGAATCTTAATATTTTTAAATATCATTGGCTCATGTAAGGGTATTTCCTATTTGTGTATAGCTAATTACTTGTTAGGACTATAACTCTTAGCATGGTATGGTAATTGTATTAAATAAGTTTTAGTCATGGATTCTTGTGTTCTATTTGTGTATATATGGATTACTTCTTTTAGAAATATGTGTACTTACATTTGCTGGCGAATCTGATTAGCTAATACTTACTAATTGGAGCTTCTAGTTGTACATCCTTTTAAAGTAACAATGACTAATCTTCATTCACTTTATTATAAAGTTTTGAGCTTGAAACAACGTGAAGAATATAACCAAATCACAAAGAGCCACATGTTATGTATTTAATATAATATATCATGTTCTAATTATGGATGAAAAATATGACACTTTTATAATATGGGTGTCGATAAAGTGTAATCTATATTTATAATTGACATGTACTCCTAATTTTTTAATCGACAACACTAAAACTTATGCATTAGTTTAATGATTACAATTACTTTTATTATATCAAATAAGGAATCTAAAGATAGGAAGTGAATATTAACTTAAGATAGATACAAATTGTCATCTTTATTAGGTAGAACTTGTCTTTGGTATATTTTTTAGAATTAGTGTCAAAAATTGTTGATAATTTTATATAAAAAGCTTTCATACTATAAATATATAGATCATAACTTACATTGTAAAATATATCATTCCCACGAGGACTAATCATAGTCATTGAGCAATTTGAATCACACTTTGTTTAAGGTAACAAATGATTGAAAATTAGGGATTATTTTATTCTTGTTTTGTCTTTCCTCAACTATGCTTAATTCTAGATATCCAAAGGTTTTAATTACCCTCTCTTGAGATCTAATCAAGTAATCCCAATTAAAATATATAACAATTAGGTTGCAGTCTCTTGATCTCTAAAAACTGCTCCTAACTACTTAATTAGATTTGAAACAATCCTAAGGATAATTAACTTATAATTAAGATCTCTCTTCAATTGCTCATTAACCTGTAAGTCTATTAAGCTACCAACTCTCATTATAACTTAGCATAAATAGCTTGATTCAATATCTTGATTCAAATAAAGTATAAGCACATCAAATATTATAAAGCAGTAATATATTGAATTCAACAAGGTTAAAGTTATAAAAAACAATTCAAGAATAAACCTTAAAAAAATATAACAAACTATAATCATGTCCAAAACACATATATTCATATTTAACATATAGGGCAATGATATAGAATAACGATAAGAGAATGAAATCAGCTTGAAGCCTTGATCTGAAAAATCTTGAAAGTTGGAGTTGATCTTGACGATTCCACTTTTGATCTTCTTGTTTGTGATGTGCATCCCTTCTTTTTATGTTTTTCTTTCTTTTTTTGTGACTCCATCAACTTTGGAATCCACCTTCCTTAGTTGTGTCCTTTATAATGTCCTTTTATAGCAAAAATTAGGTTTTCTGAAACATACACTATCACTTACATGACTGTGTAGGTAACTGTGTATCTCTAAAACCATCCAATCATGACTTTACATGGGTACATACATGACTTTGTAAGTCAACATACATAATCATATAGCTTCACATAGGTGAAAACAATGTCTTTAATGCTCCATACGTTCACAATGACTTACACTATTACTATACACGACTGTGTAAGTCCAAAATTGCTTCAATTCTTTCATTATATTCCATAATTTTACTAGAATTCTTCTCCTTTTGGTCTACGAAGGAAATTGTGACTTAGAAACACACTTAAAGGAGAATCATTATCATCATCATTATCACATTCAGTCCGAAATTTCGCAGTGAAGCGGAGTTTGAAGAGGTCTGATAGTACGCAACCTTACTTTTATATAGTAGAGAGGTTGTTTCCTGTAGACCCATATGCAGATGTAACATGAAAATATTGATACAGGTTAAAAGAGTAAATAAGTAACAAAAACATGGCACGTAAAAGATTGATGTAAGTTAACCAACACTATGTGAGATGAAATCAGGGATCGATTACAATGGGTAAAGAATGGAACAAATCACATGTCTCTACATTTTCTTACTACCAAAGCCTCTATTGCAACATACACTCAATGACACATGAGGGAAAGAATTAATACAGTTAAGGTGAATGGGGCATTCTTAAGTAGCATAATCAACTTTCAACACATAAAATGAGTATTGCAAATACCACAATATTTTTAAATAACAAACAAAACACAATAAATAAGGGTATATAAATATAGTTAATTAATTGTTATGATCATCAATATCATCATCATCATTATTATTAAGTTTCATATTATCGTTGTTGTTGTTGTTGATGATGTTGTTGTTGTTGTTGTTATTATTGTTGTTATTGTTATTGTTGTTGTTGTTATTATTATTATTATTACTACTACTACTAATCCTCTTAGGTCATTTAAAAACATTTTTTTTATTAGTTTGGGGTGAGACTGTGTACTATTGGATCTCCCTAGCCTCCATGTATCATTGAGATTTCTACTGAATGTTGTTGTTGCAATCATTATCAAACATTGCCACATTTAAATCTCTACTTGTGCCTAATCAAAACTAAAACCATAAAAAAGCACAAACATGTAAATACGCAATCATACAACATAACAATAATGACATCAATTTTTATATAAATAACTTAACCTTAAGCATCAACCACTCAAAAAGTTCCAACACACTAACTTATTCTATTCATTTTCAAGTGCCTTGATTTGAACACACATATCAATCAAAATATTGGCACCTTATTCATACACATATAAAACTTATAAGCATGCACTCATTATTAATGATCAATTAAAGAGGTAAATTATCACTAAGTATCAGTTCATGAAAATTCTTGTTATTTTAAAAGATTAATAGACTTAATTTTATTAAAAGCATCATTTTTTATTTCCTTTAACGATCACCTAGTCCTTTGATGTAAAAACAAACACCATGCTATGAATATCACTCAGTTACTTAACTAAGTTACTTTTTTTATTCAACTTGGTTGGAGTGTCATTCTAACCTTTTGATTTGAAGACAAATATTTTTTTGTGAATGCCCCCATTTACTTAGCTATATCACAACTCTCAAATGACTACCAAATCTATTCTTAACCCAATTTTCTTAAAAAGAGCCAACGAAGAAGGAATTTTCTTCAACACTTTTCTTTTCAATTTCTTAGCCTACCTTATTTCTTCTTAGTCAATCACCCATATGAAAGGTTATTAATGATTCCTACCAATTTAAATGAATGTAATTATAAGTGTATCCAAACAAATATCATAAAATGAATAATAGATGTCATATCCTAATTAACATGCATATTCATCACAAAGACACTTAAAACACAAACTCCACAAGCTAATGTGTCTTTATAATTTAAATGATCGCATTCGAAGGTAAGCTAATTATGTTCAATTTATGCCATCTATACTTTTCCAACAATGCAACAGAAAATGTACACAACGCTAATCACAATAAAAAAACTAACACCATGCAAATGTAATGTAAACTCCTACACAAATGATATATAAGTGCATATATGTCCCTACACTTAAATAACATATTGTCCTCAATGTGGAAACTATATAAAAAATAATTAGAAATAACAAACATAACAAGTATAACAAACAAAAATAAAATAAAAAGAATAAAAACAAGGGCAAGAATACTTATGGGTATTTTTATGGTGAAGGCATCGGAGAAGGAACTTGGACACACTTTATGTCATAAACATTCATCAATTTAACTCTTTACAAAATAAACATAAAACAAAAATAATAATAAAGCACTATCAAACATGAAATCACCTAATTACACATAATATACTAATTTAAGGACATTAACTTGACCATTGCTCATGTACATCAACTTGGGTCTATAATTAGTAGCTTGTTTCCACCTGTTTCTCCATAAAGTGGTTTCGTATTATATGAATGAGCCATATGTTACAAAATAATAATAAAGACATAATGCATCAAATTAATAAATCTAATTGATTCTATTGATACCCTTTTTGATAACAAATTGTTAATAAAATAAGAAATAATAAAACTCTCTGATTCTTTAGTTGATGGAAACAATTTATCTTGTGAGAAGTGGGAACCATCCATGCTTAAGGTGACTAACAATTATGCATTAATAGTTTCCATATTTGTCTCCTCCTCTTTTCCTTACTTAATCACCTTTTTTCACTTTTCTATTTTCTCTTCTTGGACAGAGGCTTACTCCTCTTCTTCCTCCTCAATTTTCTTACTGCTGTTATTGTAAAGATTCAGCTAAAGCATAATTGTTCTATGCATCAATGTAAGAGTTGCGCTACTCTAAATTAAAAGCATTCTCATATGGTGTACTTTGAGGCCAATTTTGCATGCAATATTAATGCTCCTATGTATAGTTTGGTAAATTCATGATTATAATGATTACCTTTACAATCGTCACAACACAATATAGATATTGGTTGAGCTTCCATCCCTATATTCTATGTTGACAATGCATTGGTGAGTTGTCGAACTTGAACCTCCAAGTTATAAAAGGAAAAGGAGTGTTTCTTCATTATTTGATTTGGCTTCCATCCTCTTTTGAGTTTCATCTTGGCTATTGAACTTAGAGTTTAGCATGTTTATTAACTTGCTCATCTTTGAGTCCAATGAACCAAACGTGTCTTATTTAAAACTTAGTGGACTTTATGCTCTCATGTTATTTTCTACATTGCTAGTCCAAAAATAATTTGGGTGGTTTGTCCACTCAGTAACCCACTTCCATGCGGCCTTGCCTTAAATCAAAAGAATTCAAACTTGATAAGATGCTAAAACTGTAATCCTCGATAATGACAACAAAAATTGTTGATATTTTTATATAAAAAAACTTTCATACTATAACTATACAAATCATAACTTATAGTATAAAAGATATCGTTCCCACAAAGATTGATTATAGTCACCTAACAATTTGAATTACACTTTGTCTAGGGTAACCAAAGATCAAATTGATTCAAAATTAGAGTAAACTAACAAACTTGATAACTAAACAAATAAAAGATGACAATAAAATTGAAGTACTCAATAATAGAAAATTAGAGATTATTCTATCCATGTTTTATCTTTCCTTTATCTTGTATATTCAACTGCATTTAATCCTAGATATCCAAAGGTACTGATTACCCTCTCTTAAGATCTAATCAAGTATTCCTAATTGAAATAGATAACAGTTGAGTTGCAGTCTCTCAAAACTACTTTTAACTACTTTATTAGATTTAAAGCACAATCTTAAGGGTAATTAATTCACGATTAAGATCTCTCTTCAATTGCTCATTATCCTAATATTTGTAAGTTTATTAGGGTATCAAATCTCATTGCATAACTTAACATAAATAACTTCATTCAATCTCTCGATTTAAATCAAGCATTAGTAAATCAAATATTAAAAAGCACTAATATATTGGATTCAACAAGGTAAAATTTATACAAAACCATTCAAGAGTAAACTCTAAAATAAATATAACAATCTATAATCATGTAAACGCAGCTACTCAGATTTAGTATACGCCTTGATATGAAAAATCTTATAAGTTGGAGTTGATCTTGATGATTTCAATTTTGATCTTTTTATTTATGATGTACAACCCTTCTTTTATGTTTTTCTTTTTTGTTGTGCAGTCCCCACCAACACTTAAATCTAACTCCTTTAACTATAGCCTTCGTAATGTCCTTTTATAACAAAATTGGGTTTTTTGGAACATAAACGGTCATTTATATGATCGTGTAGGTGACTGTGTATCTCTACAAATCCTCGAATCATGACTTTACATGGTCATAGTGATTTGCATGGGCAAATACATGGTTGTTTAAGTTAACATGCATGACCATGTAGCCTCACATGGGTAAAAACATTATCTTCGAAGCTCCACATATTCACAATGACTTACACAATCACTATACACAATTATGTAAGTCCAAGGTTGCTTCAATTCTTCCATTTTATGCTACAATTTCATTGAAATTCTTCTCCTTTTGGTCTATAAAGATAATTATCACCTAAAAACACACTTAAAATAGAATAAGTACTACAAATACCATAAGATTCTTAAATAACAAGCAAAACACATTAAATATGGATATATAACTATAGTCAATTAATCATTTATCACTAAATTTAATGTATAAAGGCAAAAGTATGCCAAAAAATAAGTACATAAGTATTATATAATCATTTTCGTTGTGGTTAATTTTATACCATATTGCATCCTTTATTTGCACTAGACTAGAAAACTTGCTCTTGTAAAGACTATGCAATTCTTGATAATGATGTAATCCTCTTCTTTGCATAAGCTTGTAACTATTGTAAAGTAATGCTTGATTGTCTTTTAATCCTTAATTCATTTGGTTCAAGGCATAACTTAAATATATCATAATTAACATCTCTATACTTTGTTTTAGTGGAGTGTGTAGAGATACCAGCCTAAAAATCATGTAATTAGTTAATTATGTAGAATTGTTAATAGTATTATGAATAAATATCATATATGTAACTCTCAATATTACTTTGTTGACTAAACATAGCTATATATTCCATATTGTTTGCATCATTAACCTATAATAATCAAAAGAAACACATTCATTGATTATTAAAGATTTAATTAATTAATTAACATCTAAAGGTTTATATACCTATCAACATGCCTTAATTACAACTTGCACATTTGTAAAATTATTTGTGTTATGAACCTGATAATAACAATGAGAATGATTCAACAAAGCAAGTGATTTACAATGTAAATGAAAAGTAATTAAAGGCAAACAAATCAAATGGAGTGACTTACAAAATTAATGGGTAATTCAATATGTAACTTACGCCTTCCTTATTGCATTTTCTTAAGGCTACTATTTTCCTAAAATTTTCATATTTTGTATATTTTTACACTTGCCTACTATGATGCCGCACATAAATAATACTTGTACTTGGTCTTCGCAAAGCTTTACCTGGGTCTTTTCCATTTGAATATTCATCACAACCAACGCTTAATAAATTAACTAATTGATGGTCAATTGGAATTTTTACTTGGAATTCAGCTTGTATATGGTCATTGACATGTCTATCAACTTTAAATCCACATCTTTAGAAATAAAATCAAAAGTCAAATCCATTCTAACATCACTGCTTTCTTCTTCACCATAATCTATCCCCATCATATCCATCTATTTCCTTTAAAATAATATTAGGATGTCCCTCATCTTCCTCAGTAAACTCCTTCCCTATAGTTATATGTAACATGTCAGGTACAGGAATTAATGTATCTAATGTATGTGTAAGATCCATACTAATAACTCCATAGATTTTTTATTAAGTTAATGAGCCTAATACAAATTTTATTTGATTTAATAAGTCTCATTGACTCATTAAATTTTAAAGATTAATACCCTATAGTATGCATTGCCAACTGTGTACCTAAATTCTTATCCCTTACATATTTATTTGTAACTAACACAATCAAGGTTATATTTTTTAAATATGGTTGTTTTGTCATTAATAAAAATAAAATCAAGTACTAATTTGAACTTCTGACCATAAAAAAAGCTTTATACCTCCATATTGAGTCATTATAGCTTGTTTATAATCAATACAAAATATTGAAATAATGAAATATAATAAACAATATATAATGCAACAACATATAAAGAAAGAGTATAGTATAGCAACATATAATGCAACAACATATAAGATCATTCTCAACTTAGTCCATTTACATCCGAGGTCAATAGTTGATCTTCTTGCCTATTTATATAAGAGTACACCTGATGTACTGATATTTGATGAAAAGATCATTATGATAATATATAGCACCCCATTCCCGCAAGATTCAAACCCGACATCAATAGGTGATATCCGAGTCTGTGTCCCACGAGGGTGGCGTGTTAAAGCACTCAATCATGTAGAAATCGATATAAAATTGTTTTTTTTTTCAAAACAACAACAAACATAATATGCAGAAATCAATACTCAATTTGGGCCCACTTTCATTTGTAATCATTTTCAATTAACACAAAACCATCAACAAAATTTTCAATAGCCATTTGGGCCCTTTCACAAATACAAAACATTTTAGTCATTTCGGAATATAAATTTATACAAAAAGTTGTGGAATATACAATTCAATACAAAATAGAGAAATAAAATGCAGACTCCAACTGATCCCAGCCTCTATCTTTACTTGAATGCCATAGGGATACTCCCGTTTGTCTAATGGGGTATTCTTCTAATCCTGAAAAATATTTGCAAATTTTGGGTGAGTTTTGCGAATTCAATGAGTGATCATCATCGATGGCTTACCCAGTCACATAACACACCAAATCACATTCACATCAGTTCACATTTTATACTCAATGAATATCGATCTTATAATGCTATATGCATGAGACTCACATTCGTTCTTGTTGTTGTGATTGAGTGCCTATCACACACTTATACAAATATTGGCCCATAGGGCTCAGTCAGAACAGAATTATAGAGCATAGTTCTATGTGCAGAACACATATCACGGAACAAAGCTCTACGTGCTGAATCAGAAATCACGGAGCAAGGCTCTACGTAGAAGCGTTTCATATTGACAACTCAAGTCACAACGCCTTTATCTGAATATGCATTTTATGAAATGCATCAATCACATTTGCACATATCATCGGATCGTAGTCCAACATTTAACATCAAGTTGAGAATCAATCTTTCATTCATATGCAAATGCACATTCAAAAACACATTTGTCATTGGACCGTGTTCCGACATTTAGAAATCACATCATGTATACTTATTTCATCTCATTTATATACAATGAGCACTTCAATATTTCTTTTATACAACACATTCATCAGATCTCCTGTCTGGAAACCAACACAATCAAACATTTTCACATAATCATTCAGTAATCAATTAATATCAAAAAGTCGAACAAAGCAAACAGTGGAATGAGACCATCTAGATCTACACACGATACGCACCGAAATAGCATTTGCTTCCAAATTCTGGATACATCTATATGCGGATGTTTATCCTGCATATCCCATTTATGCAATACATAATTCACACATGTTACAAAACTTATTTATGCACAGATAGTTATGGACTATGTATAATGCATGCTCAATGACAATCCCGGTACTTTAACAAACCTCTTATTTTATGCTCATTCTCATCTCATAACTTAATCATTCATCAATTCTTTGAACCACAACCTCAATCCTTCGGTACTTTAACATCAATTACTCATCTACAAATTTTCCTATATATAAATCTGTATGCAACTAGTGAAGAGGAAAAACAAGGTATTTATATGCATGTATCTATATCACTATTAACTTTCTGTTTTAAAACTCAACATTTCCTCTTCATTCCAAATTCATTTCAACTTAACTTATCTTAGCCAACTCATAATCTATAATCAGTTTCTTTCCATAATCATCAAAGACAGAAAATCACGTTCACACATAATATGTTCACATTTTCTGCGTTTTCAATTTCAAAATCTAGTTTAACTTTATCCTATAACAGTTCAGTCGTCAAAATCAAAGAAAATCATCATGTACGGCACACTAAATCTCCTCACTCATTTTCTGAAAAATAAGAATATCACTGTTCTTAACCATTTAGCAGTGAACTAACGATGCATGCTTCATTTCATACAAAATACATAATCATCACAAGCTTACTTGTTTGAAGCTCCAATATCTGAAAAATTACGTAACCCTAATCTCATATGCAACTACTTACATCAACTTGAAAGTTGACAGGGGTTTCGATTTTTCTTGGGGTAGACGAAAGAAATATCAAAGTGCAAGTGATGACAAACAGAGAAAAGCAAGATTTAACTTTGGTGAATATTTAAAGAAAAACTCTGTGTTGGAGAAACACTAGAAAAAGAAGCTTCGGGAGAAGGAAAATGAAGGCAAGTCCAGTAACTTCTCTTTCAAGGTTATTAAAACTCAACTTTAATGCTAGGACACCTGTCCAATTCTTAGCCACTTATCCACTTCTAGATTTTTCCATTGACGCCATAATCACTCATTTTGGTTCAGTACTTCGGAAGATGTGCCTCAAACATTTTCAAGTTATCATATTCCAAAACAGTGTAATATGCACAACTTTCGTTTAGAACTTAAATATCTTATAGACTGAATCACAATTATACTTCTTAAAACAATTATAGACCTATATCTCTAGTTCACTTCAAAGCAACAATCGTCTCATTTGGAATCCTACAAGTCTAGATATATTCAAAATACTTAAGTACGTTCAGTGGAATAACCCTAGTTCATATTACTGAAGAGTACACTCATTGTACCTGTCCTACATTTTTCACTTAATCTTTTTCAATTCATTTTAGATGGCTAAGATTTTTAGGTGGAGATGTAGGGAGATGTGTTACGAGTCCCATGGTTCAAGAATCAATTCATTTAGGTGTCTAGACAAGAAGTTATGGCCGGGTGGAAAAAAGATAGAAGAAGTAAAACTCAAAAGAAGCAAAACTCAAAAGAAGTAAAAATACAGAAGAAGACACGTCAACAAAACACAGAAGAAGACGCGTCAGCAAAACATAGAAGAAGACACGTCAACAAAATATAGAAGAAGACACGTCAACAAAACACAGAAGAAGACGCGTCATCAAAACACAGAAAAGGTGAAACTCAGAAGGAACAAAACATAGAAGATAAAAAGGCAGACAATACAAAAGGCAGAAGATATAAAAGGCAAACGATACAAAACACAGAAGAAACGAAAAAAACACAGAAGAAATAAAACTAAGAAGAAGCGAAACTCGGAAGGAACAAAACACAGAAGAAGTTCATGAATAGAAACACAGAAGAAGTTCATGAACAGTAACACAGAAGAAGTTCATGAACAAAAACACAGAAGAAGTTTATGAACAGTAATACAGAAGAAGTTTATGAACAGAAACACATAAAAAGTTTATGAACAGTAACACAGAAAAAGTTCATGAACAGAAACACAGAAGAAGTTCATGAATAGAAACACAGAAGAAGTTCATGAACAGTAACACAGAAGAAGTTCATGAACAGAAACACAGAAGAAGTTCATGAACAAAAACACAAAAGAAGTTCATGAATAGAAACATAGAAGAAGTTCATGAACAATAACACAGAAGAAACAAAACTAAGAAGAAGTGAAATTCAGAAGGAACAACTTCGCTTTCGAGCATCTCCCTTTACAAGGACTCTGACTTTCAGCTCAGATGTCCAAGTTTTCATACTATATATTGTTAGAAAGATAAAAGGAAGATTTATCACTTTCATAAAGGCCATTTACATGCAGATGATAATAATGCATCAACTTTCTTTTATAAATCCCCTACTCTAAGGGATTTACTCACTACTTACCTTTTGAAAACTCCAAAATCTTCAAGTCCTAAACTCTATGTAATTTACGTACTTCACTCAGTTCTCACATCATGAAAACTTTTGAGACTTTTAGAGACAGAATTGAAATTTGATATCTCCATAAAAAATGTAGTCATATGTTTCTAGTTTAATCCAAACAAAGAATCTTCTCATTTGGATAACTAGAGAAAAAGTTATGGCTAACATACCGAAGCACACTCAGTGAACATTTCCAGATCAACCATCACTTTTGTTTTCAAATCTTTCTTTATCATAACTCATACCTGGAAGTTGTCAATGAATGCATGTACAATTATTTTTATGTGCAGAAAAATTTACTATTCATATGTATGTGTATTCCATATTATGTATGAGCATGAAATGTGTTTCCTACTTCCTCAGCAATCTCTCTCATTTATTGATTTTGCCTTAACATAGATAACGGGATGTTACATAATAAATTTAGATATAATTCAAAAATGAAAACAAAAAGCAACAAATAAGGTATTTCTAATCAACTATGCATTGATATTTACCATCTTTTACTGAAACTCTAAAGCTAACAATAATAAGAGGTTCCATTTATATGATTTTACATCATTAAGCCTTTGATCATTCATTTTTTAATTTAATACGACAATATATAACAAGCATTTTAGTTACCAAAAGGTAATATTAATGGTAATATTAATGGAAAGGAACTAGAAATGCATGTATGAAGTTTCAAATATACTAATTATGATTAACTTCATTAAATATAAGGATTCATCTTTTAGTTCTTCATTTGTGAGGATTCTCTTGCAAGGAGCTAAAATATCTTTTCCCAATTTTGTCTTTTAAGATAAAAAAACAATTTAACTAAATAGTATGTTAGAGAAAGTGTTAACATAAGGTGAGTGATTCATGTAGAACAAAGCAACCTATAAGTGACCAAAATGTTGTTATCTAGCTTTTAAATGGAAAATGGGAAAATTTTTAAAGTTAAAACAAGTCAACATTTGATTAAAACAATATAATGACTTAAGACAGTTAGTCTATTCCTTTTAGAAATTGATAAATAAATGGGTTACTATACAATTATAAGAAAAATATTCCATATCATAAAAAATAATGCTAATGAATCTGAGCCATGGAAAAAGAGCTAAAGGAGAAAACAAAGTAATAAGAAATATATAATGTTGCTTCTCTAAGCCAAAAAATTATTGGTGTTAGTCCAACAATGAGAAAAGAAAACATAAATACTTGTGGAATATCCCAGAAACCATGTTCTACTAACATATATATATATATATATATATGATATTGCTTCTTTAAGTGAAAGCAAATGGCACCAACTCTATGACGTCTAAGCAAAATGGTCCAATCCCTTTGCAGTAATATACACTTATAATGTGAAAATTATTTTACATTAATGATGAGGCTAAAGCCTATATCAATAAATGTTCCCCATCAATACTTATTTATCCAATGTTAAAATTATTATGCACTGACAAAATTTCTCCTATATTTTAAGGAAGAAACTAGGAAGCATTATAAAAAGTATTAAAAATTCTGATGAAAAACACTCTTTACTTTGATCAAGTTCATTGTATAAAAGATGAAACAAAACGAGTGATCTTGGATAAAAATGACATTAAGATAAGATGACAAAGATACTTCAATAGCCTTTTTAATGAAGGCGTAGAAGACAACATCTCTTTAGGTTATCTTAGCGCATCGAAGGGGTATCATAATTTTACTTGTTGCTGGCATATTACAAGTGAAGAAATTAAAAGTATTGTTAGGGAGATGAAGAGTGGAAAGGTAGCAGGACTTGATGAGATACTTGTAGAGGTGTGGAAGAGCCTAGGTGAAGAGGGTCTTACTTGACTAGCAAAGCTTTTTAATATGATCCTTAAGTCTAGAGCCTAGGCGAAGAGGGTCTTACTTGGCCGGCCAAGCTTTTTAATATGATCCTTAAGTCTTCCATATTAGATAAGTTGAAACTTAGTATGTTGATTTCTCTATACAAGAATAAGGGAGATATCCAAAGCTGTAACAACTATAAAGACAACAAGTTACTTAGTCACACTATGAAGTTATAAGAGAAGGTGATTGAAAAGAAAGTGAGAAAGGATGGTCCTATCTTAGAGAGCCAGTTTGATTTGTGTCAGGAAGGTCCATGACATAAGCTTTACATCTTCTCAGGAGATCAATGTAATATTACAGGAAAGACAATGTAACTTACATATGACTTTTATTGACTTAGAGAAGGAGTATAATAGGATACATAGCGGAATCATATGAAGGTGTTTAGAAGTTAAGGAAATTTCTATGACCTATGTATAGGTTACTATAGATATGTATGAAGGTGCAAAGATTAGAGTAAGGACAATAAGAGGAGATATAGAGCTTTTTTCTATCAATATTGGGGTGCACTAATGCTCCTCATTGAGCCCCTTTTTGTTTACGGTAGTGATTGATGGTCTCAGTAAGAATATCCAAGGAGATTTGCCTTGGTATATGTTGTTTGCTAATTATATTGTTTTAGTGATTGAGAAAAAAATAGATTATCAATGTCAAGTTTGAACTTTGGAGGAATACGTTAGAGTTGAAAGGCCTTAAATTAAGTAGGACTAAGCCTAAGTACTAAGAGTGTAACTCTAAGTCATAGGGTAGCTTCCAATTTAGAGGTAAAGATTGATTCACAAGTTATACCACAAAAAGAGTGTTTTAAATACCTAGGATCCATCATATCAGAGTCGATTAAATAGAGAAGTGCATTAAGAGTTTTACGTGACAAAAAGATACTACTTAAGCTTAATGGTAAATTCTATCATTTAGCGATTAAGCAGACCATGCTTTATAGGACGAAGTGTTGGCCTATCAATCATATGCATAATCATAATTTAATGGTGGTAAAGATGGGGATACTCCATTGGCTGTGCAACCTTACTAGAAGAGATAAGGTTAGGAATGTAATGGTAAAAGAATATTTCGTTGGCTGTGCAACCTTACTAGAAGAGATAAGGTTAGGAATGTAATGGTAAAAGACAAATTAAAGGTGACTAATATTAATGAAAAATTAAGAGAGAGGCTTAGGTGGTTCATGATGCAAGAAGATTGTATTTAGTGACTGTAGGAGGAAAAAATGAAGGTCTAATAATAACTGGGGACAGGTGATCAAGAATGATATGAATCTGCTGAAACTTATCGAAGACACGACCCTTAATAGAAAACTTTAGTATATTAAGATACGGGTAAAGAATCTTATATAAAGAGATCCTTTTACGTTTTATAGGTTTTTTAAACATTTTCCTTCGAGTCTTATATTTTGTATTTAACCTAAATATTTAACATGTAGTACTTTTTTTAGTTATTTAGTCTAAGCCTAAACATTTCCTTATTTAGACTAAATATTTTCTTATAATGACTTGATTGATTGATTTATTTACTTGTCTTCTTTTTCGTTTATATATTTGTTTACTTATTTAATCTTTTATCTTTATCTTGTTCTATATTTATAGTATTACTTATGTTTATATTTTTATTTATACATATTTATCTATTTATTTTCATTATATTATTATTAATATCTTTTTATTCTATTTTATTCTTAATTATTATTACTTTCTTATTTTAATATGTGTATGTATATTGACATGTACAGTAAAA
>JANIHY010000003.1:32755661-32771413 GCA_027479065.1 Erythroxylum brevipes
AGAATGATTGAAAAGCAATTAGGGACACTAATTGGCTGATGAGACTTTCGTGAACAGTATAATGACGGTAGCAAGACTAATGGTCAAACGAAAAGAAGTATGGACGAAATCAAAAGTGAAATTGAGTCATATCTCAAGAGGAGATTTAGACATAACAAGTGAAATATACTACTGAGGTTATCTGCTTTGTGTGTACGGGAATGTAACGTATCCACCTACGTGAGTGGAATTTTAATTTGAGGTGATTCTATTGCAATGTGAAGTGAATAGATATCCATATGTGATGCAAAACTGTTGGAAAATCTTGATTCGAAACTAAGAAGAAAATAGTCCCGAACTGCAAAGTGAAATACTCAAATGAAGTGGAACTTATGGAGGTCCAAGTACGGATGAATAGGCAGTAGCATATGTTGATGTGCATGAACAGAAGTGGAATGAAGAGAAAATAAGTAGAGACAAGAAGTCCTAGTGGGACACTGAGACTGACATGAAGTAATGTTACCTTCATTAAGGGATCGAAAAATAAAGTAAGCATGGACCCAATGACTAACAAAAATGTGAGTAATGTCTGTTGAAGTCAACAATACCCTAATAGAGATTGATGTGAGGTAAACAAATGGTATCCACTGATAACTATAATCATAGATGTAATGTGTTTGAAAGTGTTGCAAAGTAAAAGAGTTATAAGAATAATGGAGGAACCTGACACTGATAAGAAGCATACCCTTGAAGATTGGGCAGTGTGTGATGAATGTTAGAACGGTATAATATGAATTGAGTTGACTTTGATAAATGGTATTGGTGCTATGATCGAAATTATTTAAAGCCTTGGAGATCTTGGATTCCTATAAGGTATACATCATGTAACTTGAGAAAAGTTTAGAGTTGAACGGCATACACAAATGAATATGATACTGGTCAAGGTCGAGTGTAGTCTCAAATAGTGAACAGACAATTCTGAAATGAACAGACCAAGTGCAGACATCGGGGTTTCCAGGGTTAGAATAATGAAGAAGGAAAAATGTCAAGTAGAATATGGGGTAACATGAAGTGTTACTAGAGCATTGAAGTTGTAGATTTAGTGGTACCGGATAGAGGTAAGAAAGTTTAAGAGTTCAGGAGTTACAGTGGTGAGTCCCATAATGAGTCTGAATTTTCGAGAGAAGCATATGTACCGGACAAAAGTGATTGAGCAAAAGAATTGGTGAGCAAAGAAATTGAACAATCGAAGCTAGACATTCTAGTAGGAATACGCGAAGAGTGAAATTGAGTTACTACGGGTATAGAACGAAGTGATTATAGGTTTGAATGTTCCACAGGAAAAGTGCTTAAGTGTTTTGGACTTCATAGGATTATGACCTTGTTATATAGTTTTGACTGAATGACTATAGGGTTAACGGTGATCATAAAAAGGGATTGTACACGCTTGTATTACACGGAAAAGTGCCTAACAAGAGTCAAAGACCAAAATTAAGTAGAAATACTTGTGGTGAGTGAAACAAAGGAAAGTGACTTAGGAAAGGTGAATGGGTTAGAGGAGATGGATCAGGATCGGACAAATGAAATAGCGTAAAATGCATATACGAATAGAGTTCGTGAACACTAAAGAACAGTGAATTGTCAAAGAAAGGTATAGTCAATGAAGAATAGTCAATAAGGAATGTAGGAAAAATGAGTTAGGTGATTGAACACCGGTTTTTAGTGAAATGGACATAAGTATCACTATGTTGGTACCAAAGGAAAGTGAAGTATCGAAGACGAGATAAAATATTTTTGTGTAAGTGTCATATTGAAAATGTTGAACTCAAAATTGGCAAAAAGGGTATTAATGGAACATGAATGGGTCTGTATGTTACTGGAGAAAACGGTATTGGATTGATAAAACATGATAAGTGGACAGGTTCTGAAATAATGATCTGAGCCATAGCATACAAAATACAGTTAGTGTCTACTCTGAAATTGACAAGTGAGATAGGTAAGATAGCGAGATAGCCACATAAATAACTGACAGCCTTACTGTGATCTCGGAAAATGAGTCATTGCGTGACAAAGTGTACGGGAATCCATCAAGACTAGGAGACTTAGAAAGGTGTTAACTATAGAGTATACGTTTAACATCATGTGTAGTAAAAGGAGAAATAAGTAACTCTTTTATACCTTGATCAATACTACAATCAAATAGCTGTGAGACATTTGTACTTGGCAAGGAAGAGTCTATTATCCCTATGGGATTAATAAAATAATTTCTAGCTATCTCCATAATGTTTTCCAATTTAACATGTTCCTGCCCTCTATTGCTTTAAAGTTTGGGGCTTTATTAACATTTATACGAGCTAACATGGAAGCATGAAAAGAATTTATATTGGAATCACCTCTTTAGTCATTAAAGTCTAGCTTTTTTTACACCCATATTTGACGTTCTTTGTTTGATATTTTATAACTTATACTATATTTGGTACTTAATTCACTCTAAGTGCTTTAACATGTTGTAATTGCCTTCACAAACTTAAAGGAGAATAATTTGGATGAAAACATGACATAAAGCAAATATTTGACACATGGAAACTATGCATTGTTTTAACATAGATGAAGAGTCCAAATTTAAATGTCATACTCATAGAATAATTAAAGGACATCTCAACTTTTTTAGGATTCAAATTGATAGTTGTTCGATTTCATTTGGACCAGTAACTAGTTGTTTAAAGTAAAACTTATTTCTGCAAAATTGGCACCCTGACCACTGAAGCTTTACATGGACATATCTGATGCTTATGAGAATGAGATACGAAGTCTATCTCTACCCAATCTAACCTTCCCTTAGTTTTTGGTCTATAAATTTAGCTACAAGGCTTTGTTTTGAGCAAAAGAGGACCTGTTGGAAAGTTGAGAAGTGGAGATACAATTTATTTCAAGAATTAGAAGCTAAATATGAAGATATCAAGGTTAGAAACTTGAAGGAATGCACTATCATGCCTTTGTCAGTGCACTTTTGTGATTTTCAAACAATTTTGGTTATGTAGGGTTTGATGCACAACCGTACATCTCCTCAAGACTCTGAATTTCATATGAAAAGACTTTTTAGGAGGATAAGAAAGGAGGAGATGTGGGGAGTCGATTTCCAGAAGTGGGACTCATTTTTTAGGTGTGATTTTGGTCCAAAAAAGTGGAAAATATGAGGATGTCATCGAAATATGCATCGGAATATAAGATCAATACTCTACATTGCAAGAACATTTGATAGAAGACAGTCAGGGAGATTTAGAATTATGATTCCATTATTTTTAATTCTTTTTTTATTTCATTGTAAGTTTGACTTAGTGTTCAATAATATGTAACTAAATGTCCAACTAGTATTTTGGTTAGATGAATCTAGATACTAATTTTTGATAACAATAGTTTTCTAAGTAAATCCCACTATCTTTGCATTCATTTTCATTTCCTATTTATTTAATTATTTTAGTTTTATTTTCATTTATTAAAAATCTAAAATCAATCTATAGGCTAGGTAATAGGGGAAGGGTAATTAATAATATTCATAGTCTTTGTGGGATAGACGTATACTTACTGATACTAGCTACAACTACGCCATGCAATTATGGTTTATTACAATATTGACTATCACAAATTGGTCAATCATGAGCAAGGTCTCCTATCCTTCACTACATTATTGTTTTGAGGGTCATTCAATCCTATGGTATTCTAGACTAGGATTGACATAAGAGGGGGAATCCCCTTTAGTATTTTACTTTCTTTTTTTCCGAGCTGATTACCTTCTAGAGGTGATGGTTTGCACTTTAAATTCTTCTGCTTCAAAGTTAAAGGATACAAAATTAGTGATAGGAATGTTTGCTACTGCATATTTCAACACAACCCCTTCATTCACGTTGCCTGAATTGTAATTAAAAGAGACTCCATTTTCTTGGTTATCAATTCCATTAGGATTAGAAAAAACTATTAGGCTACTATTCTTGGTTAGAGTCTTGGCAATCATTACATCACTTGTTGTAAGCTCAGTACCAACCACATCATTTGCAACATTCTTCTATGCAATCATTTCCACTAATAACAAATAAGAAGAATTAGATAGAATATTATTAGTAGCAGCTTCCACTTGAGCATCCTTACCATTTATTGAAAGAGAAATAGTTGAATCAATAGCCAAGAGTTCATTTTGCCATTTGGTTGTAAATCTTTTACTAGTGGGAATTTTTTTTTAGTTGCTTGGCTTCCATGGATATTTGACTTGCATTTCAACTTGTTCCATCTCACCAGCTTTTGTCTTATGAAAGAAAGGCTATCTAGAAGAGGAGTGTTTTTCTATGTTTCAATACAGATCTTAGCATAACATATTCTTTGCATAGTGGAAGTTTGAGAATCTGTGTATATTGATTTTCCTAATGAGCTAGCTAAGAAACCAAGCCCCTTAAAATTCCCTTGGAAGATTATGGAAATTAACCTACATTGGCAGCACATCAATCCTCCCATGATCTAGTTCCATTGTAGGCTTCTATTGCTACACAAATAATGACTGATCACTTATATGCCAAGATCCCTACTCATCGAGTTCTGTTAGATTTATATCAGCATGAAAAATGAGTAATAAGATCCATCCTTTCTATGCATCACCTTTTTTCAGCCTTTTTTCCATCGAGCCTTAGCCTAAGCAAGCATAATATGAAAGGCACGTCTTTTGGATTAGAAATAACTAACTAAGGCCATCGACCGAGATTTAGTGCTAGCTTGGAGAAGTTCAATCAGAGGGGATATCACCTGTAAATATTGTTTACAATATTTTGAAAGTGTTTGAGAGTACCTTTGTGATGCTGAATTTGTATGTTAGTTTTCCAAGCTCCCATAGGTCAAGGAAATGTCTATTCAGGTTCAATTATTGCCATTATTCCTTTATAGTTTTGATCACTTTTGTTTGCCAACAACTCTTTTGAGAGAACTAGAAATTCCTCCTTTAAGAGGGAAGGATCACCCTTAGCCATGCCTACTTGGAATGCCTGAGATGATTTGATCTAAACTTCATGCCCAAAGTCATTAGCAGCAGGGTCCTTTTAGATCTGACACTTGGTAAGGGATTGATTAATTGATAATCCAATTGTATGTTTTGATTGTAAAAAAACCTTTACTTCAAATGAAAAAAACAAATCTAGAAGTTGGTTAAGTGTAGTTGTTGCGCCTACTTTAGAAAAGAAACACTCGCATTGATACATGAAATGAAAATGGATTTGTTTTTTTTTTTTTTGTAGAACTTATAGACGAAAGAAAGGAAGGTTTTTAGGTCTTTCTTTTTGTTTCTCTCAATCACTAGACCAGAGTCTCACATATTAGCTCAAGGTTTATTATTAACGATTTTGATGATAACTACATAATATTTGAAAATTCAAATTGGATTTGTTTCCTTTTAATGTAAACGTGCTAATTCTCAAAAGGAAATAAAATCATAAAAATATGCTTCATTTCTTGCAAAAACCTTCTTTATGAACTTACCTTATTAGAAATGATTTATTCGAAAGGATCCTACTAATTATGAAGGTCACATATTAGCTTCGTGATCATTAGAAGAATTTTAACAAAGATAAACGTTGAAATTATTCATATTCAAATTGATCTAGTTGACTAAGGATGCAAATGAAACAATGGCTAATTAAGAAAATGGCTATTTAACTAAGTATCAATTTAATTATGAACAAAAATTGAGCGATATAGAAACTTGTGAAGCTATATTGTTGAAACTCATCGAAAGCGCATACATTCTTGAAAGTGATATCCTTGTAAAAATTCTCTTGTGCGTTAGAAAGTGAAATTCTATTGAGAGAGATTACCAAAGCTCGTATCGAGCAAATTTCATAATTTTTGTTTAAGAGCTTGTAGAGGCTAGTCAAATACTGCTAGCGTGGAAGATTGAACAACCCTTAAAAAATTAAATTGTGATCTTGAAGAGGTTTTTCAAATTACTACTTGGTTTTTATAGTGAAACACTCAACTTTGATACTTAGGGACTGGATGTTAGCTTGGGTTATAAGCTGAACTAATATAAATCGTCTGCATCCTTCTCTCTTTTCTCTTAACTTTTAAATTTTTTCATTATATTATGTGTGTGTTTATTTCGAAAAGATGCTCCTTCACTTTATATCAGGATCTTTCTGTTTTCAACTAGCAAAAGGTTCCTTTTAGTTTTAACAGGCATGTTTTGTTTTAAATTTTTTTTTACAAGACTTTTTGCTTAGTGGGCTCCTGTCGATTAATAAGCTTTTATTGTTTAATAGGCTCCTTTCATTTAAACATGATCTTATTACTTAGCAGGCTCTTTGTTTTTGTTTACTAGGATCTTTCTATTATACAAATTGAAAGTATTTGCAAAAAAATTTAAGCCACACACTATTCACCCCCTTTTGTGTGTGTTTGTTTTATCATCAACTACTGTATGGTGACAAAAAAAATAAGAAAATGAATAACAACTAAAAATAGACTCGATTAATATTTAGTGCCTCTTTTTCATATACATCAATAAGGTAAAAGTTCTACAAAATGATTAGTTTTTACCAATCAATGTGCAAATGCTCTCGCGGCATTGCACCTCTTAATAAACAGATGCTAAAAGTTTTTCTCATCTGTATGGAAAATTTTTATTAAGTTGTTGTTAAATTTAGCATTACTAAAAAAACTTTATATTTTATGCCATTAAATATTCAAGTTTGCTAATAACGACCAAAATGTTCAATTATGCTCTTGGTTATAATAACTGAAAAGCTCTATTAGAGAAGTTGATAAGAAAGTATTAAAGTATTAGCTTTTTTTTTTTACTTTTATGGCCATAAAATATGATCGAACTATAAGATCCTAACTACCCCATGTTTATACATACATAGAAATGTGGGACAAACTTCTAGTTACCTTTAAAGGAACAAATGGGGTAAAGAAACATAGGATAAATCTTTTAGTACATCAATACGAAACTAGTGATATAAAGCATGGAGAGACTATAGATGAAATCTTCGGACACTTCAATAACAACATCACAACCTCAAAAAATTTGGGAAAAATTATATCCCAATGATAAGCTTATAACAAAGATTGTAAGGTCACTACCAAAGGAATGGAGACCTGAGGTGATGGATCTAGAAATTAAAAAGGATCTAGATAATATTTCACTGGAGTGGCTATGTGAAAATCTGATGATCCATGAAATCTAGCTTCGGAGAGATGAAGGATCCTCCTACAAAACGAGGAATGGCACTAAAAGCAACTGATGATTCTAGTTCATCAAATGGTGATGAAAGTGACACTAAGCTATAGATAGATGGAGATGATGAATTCAACTTCATGGTTAGAAAATACACACGCTTCTTCAAAAAGAAGCTAATGAAGAAAAGAAAAGGAAACAAGAAAGCTAGAAACAAGATGTTCTTATCAAAAGGCAACAACATCAAAGCAATACACAAAACTATCAAATCATATGCTATCATTGTAAGAAGTTTGGAAACGCAAGGCCAGAATGTCCTCTTTTTCAAAAGGACAAGTCAAAAAATAGAAAACTTAGAAAGCAAGTGATAATTACATCCTGGTCAGATGAGGATTCTAAAATTTTTGAAGACGAAGAGCCAGGAGAAGTCAACAATGTTTGCTTTATATCAAAATCAGGAAAAGATGAGGTATATTATTCTAACTCTGATATTGAAGTTGATGAATTGAAAATTGCATATCATGAATTGTATGATCATTACAAAAAGATGACAGTGAAGTATTTCAAAGAAGTTGAAAAGTCCAAAAGAAATGATGCATCTCTAAAAAATAAGATTAAATCATTAGAATCTACAAATGAGAATTTGGCAACTAGGAATATGTCTCTTGATTTTGACTATAAGAAAAAGGTTTCTAAAAAGGAAGTTTTAGAAGAAAGGGTGGCTAAGTTGGAAAATATGCTACTTAAAATGATTATAAGCATGTGAGACAATTAGAAGAAAAAGTCATCACTTTAGAACTTGAAAAAGAGACAAGTGTTTGAAAGATCTTATCTCTAGAAAAAGATCAGGAAAATTTTATTGATAGAAGGAAGAATCTTAATGCATTGTTTGGTAGTGGTAAATGTATTTTTAGTAAGCCGAAAAAGGATACAATGAAAACAACAATATTAGGCCATATAAGAACTTCTTTGTCAAATCTAGCACTAACTATAGCCAAAACAACAGGAACTTAATACATGATAGAAATGATATCAATTCTCATTCATATATTTTGTGCTTCTATTATGGTAAACATGTTCATATTAGTAATTCTTATAATTTTTGTAAAACAAAGAAATTATCTCATATATATGTTTGGAGACCAAAAGGTCAAACTACTAACCTAAAAGCAGCCAGAAAATTTTGGGTATCTAAGATGAGATAATATTTTTTGTAGATATGCTTCAAAATAGAGATAAGAGTAAAATCAATAGATAGTTGATAGTGGCTGCTCAAGACACATAAAAGGTGAAATATCACATTTCAACTACATTGAAAGAAAAGACAGAGGTAATGTTATTTTTGCTAATAAAAACAAAGCAATGGTCACCAAAATTGGTAAAGTTTGTAATTCTAATTCTGCTTCCATTGATAATGTTCTTTTTGTTGATGGTTCGAAACATAACATATTAAGCGTATGTCAACTATGTGACAAGGATTACAAATTCATTTTCTATTTATCTCATTGTGAAATAGTCAATATTCATAATGATAATATTGTATTCATTGTTTTTAAAAATCAAAATATATATTATGATTACCTGGAAAACATGTCCTTAAAGAGTGTCAAGTGTTTTTTCTCTCTAGAAAATGATTCGTTTATTTGGAATAGAAGATTTAGACATGTTAGCATGAGCATTATATCAAAAATTTCCAAGAACGAGTTAGTAAGAGGACTACTGACTCTAAATTTTGAAAGCAATTGGGTTTGTGAGACTTGTTTAATAAGTAAACAAGTTAGAAGTAGCTTTCCCCCTAAAAATATTATGTCTACTAACTAACCACTCAAACTTATGGACATGAATTTGGTCCCACTAGGACGCAAAGTTTTAGTGGAAAACATTACGATTTCATTTTATTAGATCATTATTTTAGATTTATATGGGTTTACTTTTTATTAAATAAGGATGATGCTTTTGAAGTTTTTGAGAGGTTTTACAAAAAAAATCAGATTTAAAAAGGGCATTGCATCACTTAAATTTAGAGTGATCATGAAGGAGAATTTGATAACATAAAGTTTGAAGAATTCTGTGAAAATAACAGTATAACTCATAACTTTTCTTACCCAAGGACTCCACAGCAGAATTGTTTCATTGAGAGAAAGAACATAAAACTTATTGATATCGCCAGGGCAATGCTGTGTGAAAGTTGACTACCCCATGGTCACTAGGCAGAAGTGATATCTATGACTTATTATATACTCAATAAGCGTCTTATAAGACCTATTCTCAAAAAGACCCTCTATGAATTGTAGAACGAAAGAAAACTAAACGTTGTTTACTTCCTAGCATTTAGGTGAAAATGCTTTGTGGTAAATAATGGAAAAGACAATCTTGGAAAATTCTATATAAGGTTAGATGAAGCAATTTTTCTGGGCTACAGTGCCACTAGTAAAGGATTTAGAGTACATAATAAAATAACAAAGAAAATAGAAGAATAGATATATGTGGTATTTGATAAAGCACTACCTTCAACAACAACAACTGACTCAGATGATGAAGAGCATCCATTGGAACCTAAATGTACATCTAAGAATCAAACTACCTCTCTAACACCCACAGAACTACAAAATCAAGAAGGCCCCTTTGAAACTAGAACAAAACAGGCTCCTTCATCTCACTAAGAGCCTACATAACGAAAAACACCAAAATAATGGAGAGATCTCACATCAATATATTCTAGGATATCCCTCTAAAATTTTAAGAACAAGATAATCGTTTAAGAACAACTTTGTTGTTCCCATATCACAAGTAGAACTAAAAATCATTGAAGACGCCCTTGTTGATGATAATTTAGTTTCAGTTATGAAAGACAAACTAAATCAATTTGACAAAAACAAACTCTAGAATCTAGTACCTCGTCTTAAAAATCATTAGGACTCAATGTGTATTTTGAATCAAACTTGAAAAAAATGGTAAGGTGGTACGAAACAACGCTAGACTTATAGCTCAATGTTATAATTACCAGAAAGGTATTAATTTTGATGAAACTTATGCACCTGTTGATAGATTAGATTTGATTAGAATTTTATTTGTCTTTGCATTCTATAGAAAATTCAAGTTATTCTAAATGGATGTTAAAAGTTCATTCTTAAATGGTTAAATTAATAAAGAAGTACTTGTTAAGCAACCCTCAGGTTTTGAAGATGAAAAGCATCTATATTATATGATGAATTTAATGAAAGCTCTGAATGGTTTAAAGTAGGCTCCTCGAGCATGGTATGAGAGGTTAAGTAATTTTCTATTTAAGAATAACATTGAAAGAAAAAAGGTCGATAATACCTTATTTATTAAGAGAAAGGAGAATGATTTACTCATAGTGAAAATATATGTTGATGACATAATATTTAGTGCTACTAATCCATCCTTATGTGAGGAATTCTTAGAATTAATGTAGGGGAGTTTGAAATGAGCATAATAGGAGAATTATCATTTTTTCTCATATTACAAATCAGAATGTGATCAGAAATGAGAAATAGTATATGGTTAGATATGACATATAAAGATTCAATGCATTTGTATTGTTGGATATATTATGGAATATGACATCAATATTATACTATGGTGATGTATCACCGAATGTGAAATAGATATGAATGTGTTGTCAAGTATTGATTAAAGGAAGTAGTGATATAGATATAAGTGGTAAGATTTAAAGTGTGCAAGCCAAGTCAAAAGAAAAAAAAAATTTGTGACCTTGAGAGGTTAAACTTAAACTAGAAATCATTGTTGGTAAATGTGCTATGTGAAATTGAGATCAAAATTTCAAGAGAATTATACATCTAAAATTTTGAATTGATTGCAAACATACATATGTATGAAGATATAATGGTAATTGGAAGATGAGATAATTATAGTTGCATACGTAAAAGTTGTTAACGTTAAGTTGATTTGGTATTATGAGTACATATCTAAAATGGGATCACCATGATAAGTGGGAATAATGAGAAAATATGTATTATATATGTGGAAATGATGTAGGCAATAATTTATAACTTGTTAAATAATTGTTAGTTATGATTCCTATGTAAAGATGACTTAGAATAACATATGAAAGTGCTTACAGTGATCAATCGAGGATAGATTAAGATCATTAATGATGCTACTATAGATCATAAATTTGAGTAAAATGAATCACAATCATGAACCTTTTCACCCCAATCGTGATAGGCAGAAAAATGAAAATGTTCTTTAGCTTTAATTGTAATCTAGGTATCATTAGTGAATGTTAGTAATTGGAGAATTGTCATAACTACATCTTCAAATAAGATGAAATCATCTTGATGGTATAGAAATTAAGCTTATTGAGGTATTAAGAATGACTAATAAACAAGGATGAAAACAATTGACTGATAAAGATTACATGAATAGTATAGATGTGGTAGCAAGAAATCTTCTTTTGAAGAAGAATTTCAGTAAATTTAGTTAAGATTTATCAATGAAGAAATGAATTAGAAATGAACAAGGAATGAATCAAGAGAGAATATTGAAGTCACATTTCTAATGGAGACTCAGTACAATAGGTTGAATATGCTACGGAGAGTATATGTAGCTTGTCGATGTAAGGTATCGATGTAAGGTGTCAAACTAGGTGATTGGATTATGGAATTTTAGGTAACACTATTGTTATTGTGAGGAGAACTTAAGTTCACACTATATTCTATGTAAATATGTTCAAGAGATACAAATTTCAATTGGTGAATGTGTTATCAATTTAAAGAGTTAAGGCTGGAAATAAATTGAAATATGCGAAGAAACTAATATAAATGAACAGATATTAAAATAAGCCAGTATGAAAACAATGGAAATTGAATGAATTGAGAAAATCATTCAAGGAAAGAAGAAGCATAAATTAGCATGAGATAGTATGACCTCATTGAGGAAATAGTAAAGATAGTATGATATCTAAATAAGTGATTGAAAAATTGAATGATTCCATTAACTATAGTCAAGTGGAAGAAATTATTCGAGTGATGAAGTAACGTGGGAAATTGAAGAGCATATGAAAATGCAATATCCCCACCTGTATCATCAATCAGGTAAGAATTTCAGAGACGAAATTTCTTAAAAAGGGGAGAATTGTAACATCCCATGTTTGGGGCTAGATCCCAAAATAGTGAACGGAGCATACTGTGAGAAATTAGAAGTGTACTGCATGTTTATGCATCATTGTATATTGGTTATAATTGACTAATTGACTAAATAATTGACTAAATAATATGATTTAAAATGTGAGTTATGATTTATTGGTGGTAAAATTTTATTTAGAGACTGTTAGTATTATTTCAAAATTTTTAGTGAATTTCAAGAATTTCTGAAATTTGGAATAATTTTGGACTAAGAAAAATATTGAAATATGGACCAATTGGAGTGTGATACATGGACTGACTAAATTGATGACAAATGACTTGCATGCATGATGACACGTGGACTAATGATTTAGTGAAAATGTGGTAAATGCGAGAGAACACGTAGTTAAGTGTTATAGATGACAAATTATTTCTTGCAGCTCTCTATCTGCTTGTTCTTCACCGAGCGTAATATTGTTATCGAATTTTCTTTTGTTTTACCAAACATCGAACATCGAGTTGTTAATTTTGTATCATCAATTCACTTGTACTGTCAAAAGCTTTATTGAATCAAGTAAGTAATTCTTGATGATGGTTTATTGTTCATAAATGAATGCATGAATGCGTGTTTTGAGAAGTGTAGTTTCGGTGAATAAACTTGGGGAACGAGTTAGATGAAAGACATATAAATAGAGAAAGTGTTAAGTGAGATAAAGTGAAATTTAAAAATGTGCAAAAAGTTTAAAAAATGCAGTAGTGAGAGAAAGTTTGTGTAAGTTTCGGTTCTGATGATCAATACCTTATGAGCTTGTAGTTGATTGGTTTTGAGATTGTATTGGAATAAAAAGACAGAATATATGAATTAGAAATGGATTAAGATGAAGAAGAGAGGGGGAGAAATTCTGTAAAAATGCAAAAAATGGAGTGCACGGGTGTGACTTAAAGTTGCACACCTGTGACACTACTATAGCAAGGAGCTCACGATCATGAGTCACACAATCGTGACCCTGATGATTTTTGTGAAACTCACGATCGTGCACCCGAAGCTATTTTCCATACTGAACAGTCTTGCTTCTTTTTATCATAATTTCTTCTTTAGACCTTCAAATGACTTGATTCTTGAATAATTAGATTCCCAACATATTTTTCTACCATAAATAAAAATTGGTAGCTTTCTAAATTGATTTGAAAAAGATTGATTGAATGAAAGTGTGAGAATCTGTTGGAATAGAATGAACTGGAATAATTTACTGAACATACTTCGGTATTCTGATTATATCTTGATTTGTAAAGTTTCAAATGAGGTGATTCTTAATTAAAATGAAACTAGAGACATAAAGCTATAATTGTCCTGAAGAAGTAAAATTGTAATTCTAGTGTGAAGAATTTAAAAATATGTTCTGAATTTGAAGTAAAAATTCTGTTATAGCTTAAGAACATACTGACATAGTTGGAGTATAACTATCAGTATATTAAACCAAATTGAATGATCTTAGTGTCATTAGAGACCTAGGACATGGAGGAACAATTGTTTAAAAGGAATTGTTACTTAAATCCTTCATTTTCTAGATCTTATTGATCATACATATACAGTTGACCATAATGGAATGTTTTCATAAACAATTAAAATGGAGAATGACTGATTGAATTTCGATACAATTGGAGTAAAACTGATATGTACATCATTGTAATACAGAAATATACTCAAGAATTTTTCATTGAACATGCATAAGATATGAAACATTAATAAATGTGTTTATTCTATTACATAAACACTTTAGTGATATGAAATTGTTTTATTGCATATAGAAGAGCAAATAACGCGACCGCTTCCAGATATTGCCGAAACATCTAGGCAATAGGCATAAGGGAGCAACAGTAAGTAACCTAAGATGGTCTTACTTTATTTGTTATGTTATGTATATTATTGAATTGTATTGATACATTACTAAACTCAATTAACTAATTGTGTACTGAATTTCGGACAATATATGTCCGAGGTGTTTGATGCATGCAAACAATATTAGAAGTGCTACTTGTATGTGAATGAGACTGCCTAATTGAATATTCTGATTCTCAGCAAAATTTCAATGCCAGATTAAGGCCCGATGACTATGAGATTCTGATTGTTCATCAAATGTGACTGTTATATATGGCATATTCTGTAATTGATGCAGTTTATAAACTGCATGCTCAAATAAGGGCGTTATGACAGGAGAAGCTAGTATGAAAGCGCTTGCACGTAGAGTTTTGCTCTATGATTTTTGTTTTTGCATGTAGAGCTTTGCTTTGTGATTTCTGTTTTGACTGAGCCCGATAGGCTAGTATTTTTATATGCATGTGAAAAGCACTCGGTCACAATAATAATAACAAATCTGGAGTCTCATAAGTATTTGTATTTGTAATTATCTATTCTGAATTCATAATGATAACATGATATGCCATCATAAAGTGAGTATTGAATTATTCATAATCTAAATGAATATATGTGAGATAATATGATTGATTGTGTTTTGTTAACCATCAAAGCTGGCTACTCAACTGAGTTTGCAAAACTTATAAAAATTGCAATGTGGCTTTCCAGGTTTAATAAAGGTCTCCAAAAAGACTTTAAGTAAGAGTTCCAGGTCGGGATCAGTTTGCGCTTGCATATGTATTTCTTTATGTTGAACTGAAACTGTAGTCATAAATGTGGTACAATGTATATGAAAATGGTTTTTGAAATGTAATGATATTATGAATACAAGTATTTTGTTCTGTAATAGGCCCAAGTGATTACTAAAACTCTGATGAGTTCAATAATGATTGTAACTTTTGTGACTAAAATTTTTTATAAATAAATTAGGTCAAAATTGATTATTGATTTTCCACATATCCACAGATTGTTTTAAAATTGGCTCAATAGTGAGAGGCGTCCATGCAAAGTGGAACAAAACCCTGAGGTCGTGGGTTCGAGGGCTAGAACTCACCTGAGGACAGAGGGGACAATACTGATTAAGGTTGGATGCCACGGTATCACCCGCAAACACACGCCGCGGTATAAACCGCAAACTCCTTCGAGTGGGGTGTGGGGTCCAACATTAAAAGGCGCCTTTTAATGTTGGGCCCGTGTTTTGCGTACTGGGGTTTGGATCCCCCGAGTACTTCAAGTTTTCACGCGACCACAACGCTAATCAGTATTGTCTGCTTTGACCAGGATTCGACCCCCTGACCTCACGGTTTTGTTGCTTTCTAGCAGCACGCCTCTTACCATTGAGCCAATTAATGGTAAGAGGCGTGTTCTTAGAAATAACAAAACTTTGAGGGGTCGCGAGTTCGATTCCTAAAGAGGACAATACTGATTAAGGTTGGATGTCACGGTATAACTCATAAACACACGCTGGGGTGTAACCCCCAAACACCTACGGGTGGGGTGTGGGGTGTGGGGTCCAACATTAAAAGGTTTTTTTAAT